>CAHIKZ030005028.1:1577500-1597500 GCA_903632075.3 Acanthosepion pharaonis | reverse complement strand
AGAAAAAAAGAAAAAAAAAAAGGAAAAAAAAAAGGAGGAGGTGGGGGGAAAAATGAACATCACTACAGCCCTTTATGAAAAAAGGGAGACGTGGAAACTAACACTAATACACACACACAGTGAACACACTCTACATACGCATAGACACCGATAGATACACATACATACATCCACAGACAATGACAGACAATGAGAAATCACAACCAATAAATATTTCAGACTTAAATAAATGCTAACCACTTATTGAATTATAACTTAAGGGAGCAAATATACAAAGATAAAAATGGTTAAAAATAATATTATTTAATATATTAAAACGAAAATTCTAAAACCATAAATATCAATAAAAATATATATTAATCATATAAGTTGATAATAGTTTCATTATATATTAGGCAAAGAAAAACAGTATACAGAAACACACAACTATATATATATATATATATATATACACGGGAGCAAAAAGAAATTAACACACATAAATATACACTCATACATACATATACATATATATTTACATACAGAAATGCATACAAATAAATATATAAACATAAACATATACGCACATATACATATCTATGATAACAAGTACATGCACGCACATATACATATAAACCTAAATACACCCACATATATACATACAAACTTTTATGCACACATACTTACATATATAAAAAAAACAGTCATGATATACCAAAGTTTCCATACCCCCACATACACACAAACAAACTCATACATAATAGGTGCCAACACACACACATATATATATATACACATAAACATACATAAATATATATACACACATACATACATATCTACAAATAAACATATATATATATACATAAATATATCTACCTGCAATAACAACCACCCATATATACATGCATACATAAAAATACAACAACATTCAACCAAATACATATCTAAACGTACTAACATATAGATACATAAATATACCTTCAAAAACCAACACACACCAATATACATATAGTCTAACATACAAATATATAAACACAATCATACAAACAGAAATATACTTAAATATAGATACACATACACAATAAAATAGGACATACAGATATATATATATGCACACACATATATATATATATACACATACATACATACACACATACACACACACAGACATATATATATACAAATATATAGTGGCGTATGGCCGAAATTAGGAGGCACTCAGTGAGGAACTAATTCATCACTCAGTCGCACCCAATCCCGCGAACCATGCTGGCCAACCATTATACTGCCGTGATTTTATCATACATATACATATATATATTTATACATATACACATACACACACATACATACATATACACACATACATACATATATATATGCATACATATATACATATATACAACCACACACACACACACACACATATATATATATATATATATATATATATATATATATATATATAAATAAATATATATATATTTACATATATACATACATATACACACACACCATACACACGTACATATATAGGCACACACGTACATATATAGCGCAACAATTATTAACCTCTTCTCTTATCATCTACCATACCTTCCCACCTAATATATATACATATATACACACACTCACATATATATACACATACACACACACCCACACATATATATATATTTATAAAAAAAACAAAAAAAAACAATAAAAACACATACACCAAACTACACATTCCTCAGTGCCAATACTCTAACCAACACATAAATAAATATATACACATTTGCACCAACACTAATAACACTATGCAGGTATACAATACACACTTATATCGTAAGTATGACCATCATGCAATAAAAACACTAATCTATTAAAAATACAGCGACATATCATTATCATTTAAAGTATACGACCCTACACTAAGTTAAATTTATAACGGTGTTTACAATTTACTGTAAGTTCATATCTTTGATTTAAGAGATCAGCCTTGTTTTTAAATCTAATAATTTCAAATTTTTCATTAAGGCATAGGTAACATGGGGTATATAGGGAGTTACATGTACGAGCTTTCTTAACCAAACTCCATTTAACCGTAGCTGTTTTGTTCTTATCTTTTAGATTCCAAAATACTTGGATAATGAAGTCATGTACCTATATTCACTGTGATTAAAGGATTGCATATGCCCCCGCCAGCGTTCCTTGAATGTTTTCATGGTAGAACCAATGTAAAACTTCTTTATATTTGGATTTTCAATTGTTGAAATAGTACCAAGATAGACTACAGAAGTAATTCCACAGTTAGTTTGTAGTGGACAATTATTCGGATTCCTACAATTACATAAGTTGTTATTAGTATTCTTATAATTAGTATTGCAGTTAGTAACCTGTTGATTAGTCAAGCCTTTTGAACTCCTATACTTGTTAAAGACTATGTTGTTATGTTTTTTAATTATCTGCTCTAGGTTATCAGCACAACTATAGCTTAATTTAAGGGTATTAGGATTAAATATTTTACTAAGTGGGTTAGTTTCAGGGTTGGGGAAATGTTTTTTGATTAGATTTAAAAATATACGCCCTAATTTAGTTTTGACCATAACATTGAAAGGGGGAGGAACCAAATAATCTTTCTAGATCTTCTTTTTCTTATTATGGTTGCAATTAACAGGGTTTTTATATTGAATAGTGGTATTTTTGTATCCACTATTTTTTAGTGCAGAATTATAAAAATCACTATGTTTATTGAAAACCTCCTTATTATAAGAGTTAGCGCTAATTCTAAATTCAATGGAAGAGGGTATATGTTTGATAACCGAAGGGGGATGGTTGGAATTAGGATGCACGTATAATGGGTTGGAATTAACCTTCATATATGGTTTGGAAAATATTGTTAGCAAGATCTAAGGTGACATCTAGAAAATCCACTTGTCTAACATTAGTAGTAACTATAGTCCTAAGACCTAAATCCTTAAATACTTTATAGATCATTTTCCTAATACGGTCTACCTTAATTTTAGTTGAGTTTTTAACAACTAATAATCCATCATCTCTATATAATCCTACACTATCTGAATCTAGACAATCGAAGGCACTTAAATTATATAAAAGAAATAATCCAACCAAGTCCGAAGCTTCAGCAGAATCCAAAGAACCCATGGAAATGTCAAAATTGTTGTTGGAAGACTTTTTGGTCAACTACAACAACAATTTTGACATTATATATATTCTCTGCTCTGATCTTTTCTATTTTCGCAATTATAGGGAATTTGGCATGGGTTATAAAATCGTGTTTTTGTTGGCGGAAATGTTGTTCTACAAGTAATAATCTTTCATGGCGAGACGACTTAATTCAATTGCGATAATTATTAATTCTGTAGTGAAAGAGCCATTCAGATATCCCTACATAATGTTCTGGTATAATGTGCTTTCTAGGAGGTCAATTATATTATGACTTCTACAGGTAGATTCGTGGTAGATTTTGAAAGTAGATATATATATATATATATATATATATATATATATATATATATATATATATATATATTTCTGAGATGAGGTATTACATACATTATTTACATTATTCGGACTATTGTCCTCATCTTTGTCACATTATTTTTTACAACGTTTCGGCCGTTGTACACTCCGGTCTTCTTCAGGTGGTTGAAATGCGAACTGAACCCTTGGGTAGACTCTTCTAGCTCCAGGTGCCACATGTGCTCTGGTAAAAACATGCAATGTTAACAGTAAAAAGAAAAATGCAATATGAGCACTGGTAAAAAACGGTTGCTGATGACATTAGGTTCATAATACCCAGAAATTCATACGCATTTGCCTTCAAGGACACGTGGCAGCGTGGATAAAGGCTCTAGTTAGATCTAGGGTGTGAGTTCAATACCTGGTTAAGGCAGTGGAGACTTGGAGAGGGTAATTAACAGATGTCTGATAAGTGGCATCCATTAAAACACGTGGAACAAAATGAGATCAATAGTCCGAATAATGTAAATAGTATATATATATATATATATATATATATATATATATACAGATTAATCGATACGTAAAACTTATACTTTGCCGATGATTCTGCCAGCTTTGAAAATTTCTAAGAACCTGGACAGTTGGCGAAATATATCAGAACAGTTACTGTGTGCGCGAATTAGTGAGTGTATTTGTATGAGAGATTGGAAGGAGACAGAGAGAGAGAGAGAGAGAGAGAGTGAGAGAGAGAGAGAGATTTCATCTTCCGACGCATGCGGTTATGCCCCTTTAGCTGACGGGACAACATATTTGCATGTTTATTGAACGCCGCTTCCTTAGAGAGTGACTTCGATTTGCAAGAAAGACCTGAATACAAAATGGCGCCGGAATTAAGGTAAATTAAATCTCAACAGCGTTGTCTGGTGAATAAATGAAGGCGTGACCTGCCAGTTTGAAGTGTTGTAATATATCATGCGAAAGATCAACCCCCCTCGTCTGCAATTATCCACTTTTGCTGACCGTAAGGTGTAATTACTGTAATCTGGTAAGTGTCTTTATTGTCTCTTTTAGGAAATGCCTTTCTAATCACTTCCGGTCCAGGCCTATTAATGACATGCGCACACAACGCAGCTAACTTCAAAATGCTGATCATAGATTTTGGCAAATGGCCGAATTGTTTAATCGATTTAGCTTAAACCTGTGCCAATAAATGAGAGTGAACATATCAGCAAAATATACTAAACGTCTCTAGTTATGTAAACCTTTACATCATGGGTAGGAGGTCTTAAAACAAGTACATCAAAATTATCTGGTTTATTCTTAATTATTACATATAGATATTCACGGGAAATTCTGTTTGCAATGAAAAGTAAACAGTATAGCATAAATTTGATTCTGATCTATCTATCTATCTATCTATCTATCTATATCTATCTATCTATCTATCTATCTATCTATATATATATATATATATATATATATATATATATATATATATATATATTAATAGTAATATTTGGTTGGAAAAACTACGTTAACCCAACTTGTAGATATGACAAAATAAATCGTTACCAGAGAAAAAAATTGGAAAACAAAGAAAGAACTAAAACTATTTGAGTACGTTGAGTCTTTAGTCCAAAGAAAATTCCAAGCGAGTAGTAAAGCTAAAACGTATAGTGCTCAATACGCTAAGTGGAGCTGGAATAAATAAAATAGCCAGGAAAACCTACCTAGGTTTCACCTAAACGGATCATCAGTCAGCTTAACTTTAAAACCAGTTTATGTGACATCTAGGTAGGTTTTCCTGGCTCTTTATATATTACACACACGCACGCACTCGTCCAGGGTATGAGTATACCATACATCCGACATCAAGGCCTCTAATCGGAAGATTGAAGGTTCTCACGATTGTGGAACCCTCTCTCAATTACTGTGGTTTCCAATTTCACCCTTACCGGTGGTTGTAGCACCTGATATGATCCCAGCTATGGGTAAATATTGAAACTGAAACCAAAAACAAAAACAAAACTCTATGGAAGCATAAAAATACATTTTTAAAGTAAAATTAGAAGCAATATATTTTTATATATTGTAAAATTACCAACAATAAATATTTATAGTAAAATGACCGATAATGAAATTTAATGCAATATAACCAGTAATTCAGTTTTATAGCAAAATGAACAACCATACATTTTATCTGTAGTTGAAGAAGTACAATTAAGTTTAATATATATTTAGTTGAAGCCATAAAATTGTGTTCAAAATATGTAGATTTCGGCAGTAACTATGATATGCCGCTAAACAAAATCCAACAACCAAACAATGGATTAATGTCACAAAAGAATTATTTCATATCGTATGAAATAATTCTTTTGTGACATTAATCCATATATAACCTCTTGTTTCTTAGAGAAATCAAACTGTATTGCAAAACATAACGTCAATAAAACTACAATAAGACCAGAAGCATTGGCAAAATTAATGCATCAAAATGAAAAAAATATAGACAAATAATTTTGTCATGGATGCTACTCTCTGTCGTTATTGATTCAAAATCCATAAATTCCGCAAAAGTTCCAAGTAAGCTAAATATTCGAGAGCCCAAAATCCAAGATAGCCGTCTTTGTCGAGATGACACATATAACTTTTCAATCATTCAATACACAAACCTGTGCACAATATATATATAGTTGAAGTCTATATTTCTCAGATGAGGTATCATGTACACTATTTACATTATTCGGACTATTGTCCTTATCTTTTTGCCATATTTATCATAACGTTTCGACCGTTGTACGCTCCGGCCTTCTTCAGGTGGTTGGAGAACTTGGAGAGATGAATTAGCAGTAGATAACTGATAACTGAGATCCATTGGACGTGGCACGTGGAACTAGAACAGTCTAACCCAGCGAGCGAAATAAAGGGTTCAGTTCGACATTCCATCCACCCGAAGAAGGCCGGTCGTACAACGGCCGAAACATTGTGATAAATATGGCAACAAAGATCAGGAGAATAGTTCGAATAATGTAAATAATATATTTAGTTGATTTTTCCAAAACATTTACATTTTCGCATAAAATAATCCATAGAGGTTTTTACGCCGGTGAACAAAATCAACCAACCAAAAAAGCAACATGAAAGAACTCTTTCATGGCATTAATCCATATAATATCCTATAATTTCTTAAAGAAATCGAATTGTATTGCAAAACATAACTTCAAAAAGCTAGAACATATAGTACAGCCCTTCTCATAATCATGTCCCCAGAAAAATATATATGCACAAATCTCAAGTGTGAAAGCAAAATGAATTAGCATATTTTCATTATTTAAAAGCTCCAGAATGAATTTCGGCATTAAATGAACCACGACCCATTAATGTATTGATATACAGTTAAACAAACAGATCAATGGTATTATGCACGCATATTTGCACATTATATTTTAATTTGTATACATGCACACTACCGCATAAATATATGTAATGTACACCGCTTTTTATGATATAATGATAATGCAAGTGGCTTCCTTTTGTCTTTTCTATATAAAATTGATATAAATTTGTCTTTTCTATATAAAATTCATATTGCCCATATAATAATATTTTCTATATAATATTTCCTTATATAATGATAATGCAAGTGGCTTCCTTTTGTCTTTTCTATATAAAATTGAAATAAATTTGCCTTTTCTATATAACATTCATATTGCCCATATAATAATATTTTCTATATAATATTTCCTTATATAATGATAATGTAAGTGGTTTCCTTTTCTCTTTTCTATATAAAATTGAAATAAATTTGTCTTCTCTATATAAAATTGATATTTCCTATATAATAATGATAATTTCTATATAAATTGTTTTTCTTATATAATGATAATTTGTCTTTTCTATAAATATATTCATGAGGGTTAATCTAATGAGCTCTCGTAATTGGTACCCTTGAGCGAATGAATTAAAGTCCTACCTGTATTTATGCTTATCATTGTTATTACAATATTTTCTTAAATTAGTTAAGCTCAAATATTTAACGATGTCATAGGGAAATTTCTATGGATATGTTATTGTCATGGAACACGTCTTGAGGATATTCAAACATTAACTGAAAAAGTAAGATTCATCAGAAAATTAAAATAGGAAAACCCTGAAATTTTCACGGGACATTATTATTATTATTGTTATTATTATTATTATTATTATTATTGTTGTTGTTGTTTTTGTTGCTGTTATTTCCTTTGGTTTCTGCCGAGAGACCTAAGGTTAGAAATGGCATCATGACACTTTCCACTGAAAGCTTTTCGGAAAGTGTTGGCTGTACTTGTGAGAACAATTTTTGTATTACTTTGAGACATGGACTTCCAGGAATCCCTTCAATTAGTCTACTGGAATCTTTTCCAACCCATCCTAGGGCTCCAACTACAACAGGGATTGTTGATGTTCCCAATTGCCACATTTTTGAGATTTCGATTTCAAGGTCCTTGCATTTTGGCAGCTTTTTGAATATCTTCAAAGATACATTGCAGTCTGCAGGGACTGCCATATAAATAAGGAGGCACTTCTTTTGCTTGTGTTCTTTAATAACAATATCTGGTCGGTTGGCTTTGATTTGTTCTGCCAGTGTGTATTGTGTAGTCCCATAGAATTGTAACAGCTCCTATCTCCGTAACCGAGCCTGGGTGGTGTTCATACCAGTTTCTTTCAGTTTCCTTCCCGTAGATGTTTCAAATTTTCCAGTGCAGATATTTGCCCACTCTGTCATGCCGGGTTTTATACTCAGTGGGTGCCAATATCGTGCAACCTGATACAAGATGATCAATCGTTTCTGGATATTTATCACAAAATCTGCATTTTGGGCTAACAAAATATTTTTTCAGGTCATCTCATAAGTTCTGTCCGAATTTTGAATTAAGAAAAGAAGTGACCAAATGTTACATTTAATTACAGATTCAATCAACAATGGATTTCCTTGATTATCTATGTCTTCCTTCCATCTATTAACAAGCTTACTAATTCCATTACTGTAAAATTCTTTTGGCTTTGATTCGAAGAACTCACAAATGTCAGTTTTAACCTCTTCCTGTGTTACAAAAGCTGTTTCTTCCAAATGATTCTGTAAGCTACGAAACAAATGGTAGTCTGAAGGAGCAAGATCGTTAAAATAAGGTGGATGAGGAATTTTCTCCCAACCAAGTTCTTCGATCTTTTGTGACGTGATTCTTGCTGTGTTGGGTCGCGTATTGTCCTGATGAAACATCACCTTTTTTGATTCACTAGAGCAGGTCATTTTTCCTCAAAGCTTGGTTCAAACGCTCTAATTGCTGACAGTATATTTGAGCGTTAATTGTTGCATTAGGTGGTAAGAATTCAAAGTGGATTATTCCTTGGCGATCCCACCAGATTGAAATAAGAACCTTTTGCCCATGAAGTTCTCTTCTCGGCTGTGGCTGGGGTCCTTCCCTTTTACCAAGCCACTGGCTACGACGCTTAACATTTCGATAAAAGATCCATATTTCATCGCCAGTCACAAGTCTATACACAAAAGGTGAAACAAGTTGTCGAGAATGGGGAGAACAGCAGATGTCAACTCGGGATTTGAGGTTGTTTTCAGACAATTCATGAGGCACCCATTTTCCAAGTTTAGGAACTTTTCCAAGTTGTTGAAGATGGCGATGAACAGTTGTATGGTTTGAACTGAGAACCACTGCCAATTCCTCAACTGATAAAGCAGGATTTTCATCAAAGGCTGCTTCAAGAAGCTTTTCATCAAACTCAACTGGACGTCCGGTTCGATCTTCATCTTCAAGGGTGAAATCTCCACCTCTGAATTTTGCAAACCATCTTCTGCAATTTATTTCATTCACACATTCCTCTCCATAAAATGAGTGAATGTTTCTAGCCGCTTTGGCTGCTGAATTTCCTTTCTTGAATCATAAAATATTATGTGCCTCAAATGATTGTTGGGTACTTCCATGTTAGCAGGGTTTTAATCAAACAAAATTTAATTTTATTGTTCTCTGAAATAAAATTTGATCAGTATAAATGCATCTAAACATAAAAATAATGAGACATTATAAAATACTTTTAAATTTCGTTCATTTAAAAAAAAAAGTTAAAATTCGGACAGAACTTATGGGATGACCTGATAGTATATGTGCTTCATAATTTCTAGTTAACAAGCATTGGTCCCTTGCAGCAAGGATAAAAAACTTCAGTTTCAGCTTTTAACTCTGCACTCCGTAGCCACTGAAGGGTACGATTTTGCCAGCTTGTTTGGTACGGGCTGCGTTTTGGCCATTAAGCGGTTTATCTTGCCATTTTTTCAGTATCTGGTCGGTTGCATTTGTCTTTTCTCTCTTTTTTTAAGTATTTTGCAGCTTCAACCGTATTATTATGATTATTATTTTTATTTCCTTTGATTTCTGGCGTTAACACATTTCTTTCCGGGTCCCGCCCAGGGTCCTAATGTTAGAAATGGCATCATGACACTTTCCACTGAAAAACAAACAAACAAAAAAATTACTTAAATAAAGCCCTCCGTAAAATGTGGGCTGTATTTGTCAGAACAATTTTTTGTATCCCTTTGAGGCATGGACTTCCAGGAATCCCTTCAATTAATCTACTGGAATCTTTTCCAACCAATCCTAGGGCTCCAACTACAACAGGGATTCTTAATGTTCCCATGTGCCACATTTTTGAGATGTCGAATTCAAGGTCTTTGTATTTTGACAGCATTTCGAATATCTTCAAAGATACATTGCAGTCTGCAGGGACTGCCATATCAATAAGAAGACACTTTTTTGTTTGTGGACTTTAATAACATCATTATTATTATTATTGTTGTTGTTGTTGTTATTATTATTATTATTATTATTATTATATTTGATTCCTAATGTTTATTCATTTCTTCCCGGGTACAAACCAGAGAGATAAGATCAGAAAAGGCCTCATGACATTTTCCACTAAGCATTTTTGAGGGAAAAAAGAACATAAAATCTTACATTTTACATAGAGAAAGCTCTTTGTAATATGTGAGCTGTACAATTTTTTGCAGGTGTTTCTTTAAGGCTTTGGCTATCAGGTATCCCTTCAATTAATCTATCGTTACCTTTTTCACTTATTATGTTCATTATTTTTATCATTATTATTGTTATTATTATTATACACATTTTCTTCCCGGTCCCAACTAAAGACCTAAGGTCACACATTTTACGTAGATAAAGCTCTTCGTAATGTGTGACCTATACTCCTGAGTATAATTATTTGTATTTTTTAAAGACATGGACAACAAGGAATCATTTCAACGAGTCCATCAAATACCTTTTCCAACCAATCCGAGTGTTCCAACTACAACTGAAATTATCGATGTCCTCATGTGCTACATACCGTATTTTCCGTATTACAAGACGCACCATAATAGTGGAAAGAAACTTCTAAGCAAAAATTCATTCAGATACAACAGCGCATTCACCACAAGTCCCCAACATACAGGCGCCATGTATTGTTTACATTAATCACTCGTCCGATTTTGTTTATATGGTAATGACATACTACTCAAGAGCAGAAACGCCCCGGCCTCTGCTCGTAAAAAGAGCATGTTTAAGTTTGTGGCTCGACTCCAGGAAGGTTTATAGTTTTTGAAATACTTGTAACAGCTCAGCACTAAGGTTACATCAGGTAATAAGTTAAATTAGATAGCTAACATTATAGTGTAATGACTCAACATATAGATCCACGTCCCTAACAGCCAAACCAATTGGGTGACTGTCCAAGCTTACTTGAGCCTGGACACACGTATAATTCATGGTATATTTTTTGGATAAAATACGTCTTATAAGTCGGAAAATACGGTATTTTCACTTCAAGATCCTTGTATTTTGATATATATATATTTTTAAGATCATCAACTTTAGATGGCAATCTGCAGGACCTACATTGTCAATCTATCTATCTATCTATCTATCTATCTATCTATCTATCTATCTATCAGTTTGTTTCCTTCTATCGGTTTAGGAAGCTTGCTAATTCTGGCCAAATCTATCTCCTTTCTCTTCTTTCTATGTATTTATATGTTCGTGTTCGGATGTGTTTGTATATATCAATATTCATATATGTATTACGTTATCATTTTGAGAAACTCATATCTAATTCATTTTTGATGTGGTCCTTTTTTTTCTCAACACCCGTAAATGCCAATTAATTATGTCCACTTTACAACTCTTCACATCTTCATCGATTTCCTTCTAGCCCCGTTTCTCACCCTTTTATTCATGTACACACCGTTTCTGTCTTCCATTTCGCTGTTTGACAATGACTGAGAGGCCGGATTTCCTGTTTTATTTTTGTATCATCAAATAGACAAGGATGAAACGATCAATAAATATGTCAAAAGTAAGCCGTATGCATTTATTGATAAATTAATTCTAACATAACTTGTTAACATCATGCATTTCAAAATGGAAAATAAGGAGAAAAATTCGGAGGGAAACAAGTTATGCGATTCGAGGTTTAGAAGTCCTGGTGTTCATTTTTATACGAGAACTCTTCTTAATACATTCACCATTTTGAATACATCGAAAACCCTGATATAATTTAGCAACTTATTCCCCATAGCTGAAGAGATACTCTCTTGTAGAGTTACTCAATCCAATAACTTTGTGCAACAATACATTCACAGTGGGCTTGAATTCTTTGTGTAGAAAGTTTTGGAGAAAATATCGCATCATATTAATTATTCAGTCGTACATTACTTCATAGATTTGCTATTTTATAATATACACCGATTACCAAAGTTAAAACCGGTGTCCATTGTTGCAGTTTTTTTTGTGTATATATACTAGTGAGTTAGTCTAAATGCCTTGACTCGCTTTATAGTCCACCAATAGAAGGTTAACCAATCAGAAGATGTAGAACATTCAATCCGTCGTGTATAAATGCGGCCATTTTGTCTACTCTACCCGAATGTCCACTCCAGCTTGTCAGACGAAGAGATAACAGAAGGACCAACTACGCTCTGCTAATTTTACCAAAATATCCACTGCTAACCTGAACAACGCTTTGCTACTGTCTTCGAAATATTCACTGCTAACCTCTGGATTCTATACTCAAAGACGACCCTCATCATGAATAACATCCATATGACATGTACTATACAAAGTGTATCATAGAACTTATCTCTATCTATAAAAGGTAAGATGTGTGTGTGTATGTGTGTGTGTGTGTGTGTGTGTGTGTGTGTGTGTGTGTGTGTGTGTGTGTGTAACGAATGCACGGCAGCAATTTTCGACGGATTTGCACCAAAATTTACATGCACATGCTCCAAGTTAGCGGGAAGGCCAAGACTGACGTTGCATTTCCCAACTCCCATCGATAGTAGAAATAATCGTTGCTTCTACGGCAATTTTCATGTAGTTTGCGGTCATTTTGTACTGGCCAGAATGAGAGCCTATAGCTGGCTGCCACGAATATGCAGGCAGATTCTATTGGCCAGCGTGAGAGCCAACAGCTGACTGACACGAATGTTAACTAGCATGCTAGCATGCAAAAAAAAAAAATCGATAGCTCAGACACTGATAAAAAGGCTCAGACACTAATATTCCATTGTTATAATTTATTATATTGGAATCGTAATCACGATCGAATACATCAGACCGGCAAATTCAAAAACTTTTTTGAGTTTGTAGGTCTGATAAACTGGATGGTGATTACGATTTCAATTTAATAAATTATAATCATGGAATATTAGTGTTTGAGCCTTATTATATATATATATATATATATATATATATATATATATATATATATATATATGTCTTCTGTGTCATGGTGCAGATTCTAGTTGGCAGACATTTATTGCCATACAATAAGAAATGTAGGCAAGTTTAAAATATTTTTTAAAAGCTACATACATTAGTTTGCTCTAATTTATAGCAATATATATATATATATATATGTATGTGTGTGTGTGTGTGTGTGTGCGTGTGTGTTTTGTTTACAACTTATATTAAACTAAGAAAATATTTCTTCGCTTACGTGTGTATGCAATGTAACGCCCGTATATAGAATTGGTAATATTTAATTATAATAATATATTAATATATCCCATGAGCGATGCTTAAGCATTCCAAAAGCATTTGCCGCCATTGATATTCGATTAAATATTTCGCCATCCAAATAGTCACTTGAATTGACATCTTAAGTACGTGAATGTTTTCACATACTTCAGGTTTTTGTTGCCATAATTAATGGGTACGAATAGAAAACTATTGCCAAGTGTTTTTTCTTTTGCACCCTTGACCTGCTTAGTTGTAGGCCTTGGTTGATGGACAAATTCAGTTTTATTTATGTTTATAGTTAGTTCGAATGCATTGCAAGCGGTAGAAAAAAACGATTGATGAGTGCTTGAGCGTCTTTTATTGAGGTGGGCACGATCGCAGCGTCATTAGCATACAAAAGATCACGAATACTTTTGCTTTAAAACGCTGATGGTTAAAGAGACCTGCACTTGTGCGGAATTCATATTTCACACCCATGTCTAGATCACTACAAACATGGTGTAGCATGACCAAAAAAAGCGAGCGAAAATTACTGGAGCCATGACACAACCTTGTTTTGTGTCATTTGTTAAATCAAAGACTTCTGAAAACTGTCTATTAGATATAACAGATGTTCTCATTCCTTTGTGAAATGAGATGAAGACATTTAGCATACTGTCAGGTATGCCAAGCTTTTTGAGTACTGTCTAGAGTGAACCCCTGTTTACAGTGTAAAACGCTTTGGTCAGATTGATAAAGACGGTATAGTGTTCATTATTCTTCTCGCGAACTTTCTCATCAACCTGACGAAGTAAAAAAAAAAATCATACCGATGGTTCTTCCAGCTGATCGAAAGCCAGACCGAGATTCCGGATAGATGTCGGCAATGAGATATTTGATTATTCTTTTGAGCGAGAATTTTGCTAGCGATACTTACAAGTGCAATGCCACGGGAATTATCACATATAACCTTTTTGCCTTTGTTCTTGAACAGATGTTTTGTGCAAGCATATTTGAAGTCCTGCGGAACAGAACCAACTTTCCATGAGACTTTAAAAAGCTCGAGGACTTTCTTAACCAGCGTCTTCCCACGATATTTCCGTGGTGGAGGAATAGTATCGTTTCCAGGGGTTTTATTCGAGAACAATGATAGAATCTCGGACTTCCTTTAGGCATGGCTCAAGAGACAACGGGGAAGCTTCTGGTAGCTGATGAATTGAGGCAATGACGTTGTCATCGATGTAAAAAGGTGGAATTTAGGGCTATTTCAAAGTGTTCTTTCCATCGTGATATAATCCCTTTCTTGTCACCGTCAGACAACAGAACAGGTGAAATTCTATTTGTTTGTGAGCCGTACACCTTTTTAAGGCCCTCACAAAATGCTTTGGAATCTTTTCTGTCAGCTGCCGCCTGGAGTTTCACAGCCTTAGCAGACCACCAGGACGCTTTTATTTTCCTCAGATCACTTTCTCCCTTCATGGTTGCCCTCTTTATTTTAATTTATTTGTTGCGTATCTTATGGCAACACCTAAAACAATCTTAACTGAAATTGTATGTAAGGCCACTGTAATTTCAAATATATAGAACTAAAATATAAAACACTACATTTTGAAGGGATTCCATATACAGTAAAAGGGGGAAGTATTATTTTTAAATGATGCAGAGTGCTAAATATTAAGTCATGTTTCACATCCATTCACTCACACAGTGATTGTAGGAAGAAATATTGCCCAGTAAGTGAAAAATGTATGGGTGGCTGTAAAAGCAAAAAAGATATCTGAAAAAAACATATCTATATAAGTATAATGATGGGATTCTAGAAACAGTTGCTATAGACTTAAGTTGACATTTAAGAACAGAAAATATGAGAATAGTACATTTGTCTCTATTTCTGGGATGAGGAGTTATTTAAATGTTGACTATTATCCTCATCTTTGTTGTTGTTATTATCATCACAATGTTTCAATTGCTGTACCCTTCAGTTATCGTTAGGCGCTTCTCAATCTGGTTAATCTTCAGGAAATTTCAAGCTGAACATTTTATTCAGTCTATGGGGTGGGTAGAATATTCTTGTACCTCTGATATCTAGAAATATCTCATCTAGTTCATATTTAGTACTGCTCAGTTTGTAGAACAATTTAACCCCATAAATTAATCGACAATTTTTGTTGTTTTTGAATATTTTGTGCAAATCGTGCATCTTCACAATGAGACGTTGAACGTGAGCATCATTTACGCCGAAACAATCCTGATTCTTCCTCATGGGAATTCCTAGACTACTTCTAGACTACTGGAATAAATAGGATCTTTGAGATATTTCCAGGAGGATTCACTGTCTTCTGAAATCACAACTGAATCAAACTTCGATATCCAGTATGTCAGGGGGTTCCTTCTTCTTAACGTCAGAATTTAGGGGTAAGATGTTGATTCGTTTAGGAACCGGAGTGCTAACGGGGGGTTTCTTGCGTACGAGACTGAAGGATGCTTTGCTACGAGATAGATCATGCACTGAAAGATACCAAGTATTGTGGAAAAAGCGGGTGATATTGAAATCTTTCGCGTCATGTTTCCTAGTGATAATGAAAGTAAAATTCATATATCAGTGTATTCTGTTCTAAGCGTGTCCAAACGTAAACATATATATATATATATATATATATATATATATATATATATATATATATATATATATATGAAGACATATAGTCTTAAGATGTGCTATATTTATGCGATAAAGTGCTCAATATCAGAGATAGAGCGTGTGTAAATATAAAAGTGAACATAGAAGTCAACACTTAGATCGTCAGGCCACGAGTGCTGTTATTTTTCTAGGCTATTTATATATATATACGGGTCAGTGGTGCATTGTGGGTAGTCTATTTTGGCGGTTATTTTACCGGGAGTCGTTTATTTGTTTATTTATTTATTTTGGTTAAATTATTTTGCTTGTTTTTATTTATTTTTTTATTTTTATTTTTTATTTTTATTTCTCATCTTATATATTTATTTATTTTATTTTATTTTATATTTATTAGTCGGTGTTTTTATTTCATGATATTCGGTTAAATATCTCGCCATCCAAATAGGTACTTGAATTGACTTCTTAAGTACGTGAATGATTTCACATACTTTAGGTTGTTATTGCCAGCAGTAATTTTTTATTATTTATTTATTTATTCTATTTCGTCTATTCTAACGGGTGTGATTTGGTAATTTCTTTGGGTTAATTTATTTTGCTTATTTTATTTTCATTTTGTTTATTTATTTGTTTTTATTTTATTTCTTTCAGTTTTCAATTTTTAAGTAACGTAGTAAAAATTTGTTTTCATATCTGCATTTTGAAATGAGCTCGGATCTTTTAATAAATAATTTATTTTGGTCTAGGTGGTAATGATCGCTATTTTTCCCCCAAGCAAAGTTTGCAAGTTTTTGATTGGTTGTTGTAGGCTGATGATCTTTTCCTTATTTTGCAAGATATTTTTCGTGTGATGTGTGTTTTGTTTTTAATTTCCCAGATATACTTAGAAAGCATTGTGCTGTTCGAATATTTAGTATTTGTGAAAGATGTTTTGTGTGCATAATTTCTTTGTTTCCAGGGTCCTTCAGTTACTCCGATGTATAATTTACCTTTATTATATATATATATATATATATATATATATATATATATATATATATATATATATATAAACTGAAAGAGAAAGAAAGAAAGCTTTCTTTATTTTTTGAAATTCATTTTCTATAGGAAAGTGTATACCGGAATCACTGATATTGTTTATATTAATTTGCAAATACCATATTGTTTTACCATTCTTATATGCCTTTTCATCTACACAAATATCCAGACCGCTGGCATCGTACTTAACATATGTATCCATTACACTAATCCCAGTCAATAATACCGAGAGAAAATTAACCCTATTTCTTTTTCTTTTTCTTTTTTTACATACTTTTAATGCAGCGAAACTAACGATTTTATTTAAATGTTTTTTAGCGCATTTCCCTAACTGACAATATGGATTAAAAATATCAATTAGGATAGAAAAGTTAGAAAGGGATTTTGATCTGGACGCCGAGGCATGACGCCCGGGTTCCACAATATCGGAAGCCACTTGTCAAGAAGACGTTACGGGACATTCATTTTAGTAGGCGAGTCACGTTAGCAAGTAGTGAGACTGTGGATATAGTTGATTTACGAGAATCTATATCTGGTGTTGACGTCATTTAGAAGTGAAGACCTTGTCGGTTTTCGCCGGCAAGCGCGGACGTTGGAAATGAAATTGAAATGGAAAATAGAATTTAAGTGTGGACGCAAATAATATACATGTCATCCGCCTGTCTTTCTTCCATTCCCCGCCGATCTACCACAATAATTTGGGCTATGTTTCCGGCGTTGCCCGATGCGTCGTTATGGAGAGAATGGCAAATTGGTGAGTAAAAAGAAAATGTGACTATGTTAGGGTGGATGAGAAACAAGAGGGAGTTCATATCAAATAGAAAGGTATTGCGTGTGTGTGCGTGTAAGAGAGAGAGAGAGAGAGAATGAGAGAGATAGAGAGAACGTAAGTGTTAAATGAGAGAAAAAAATGAGAGAAAATAGACAGGAAAAAGAAGGAAGGAAAATAGAGTACAGAAACATAAATGGATGAAAAGAGAGAGAGAGAGAGAGAGAGAGAGAGAGAGGAAGGGGATAGGAAGGGGAGAGGAAGGGGAGAGGAAGGGGAGAGAGAATAAGAGATATAGAGAACATGGAAGAGTAAACAGAGAAAAAACGAGAGAAAATAAACAGGAAAGAGAAGGAAGGAAAAGAGAGTACACACATAAATGGGCGAAAATAGAGTAAGCGAGAGGGCGTGTGTGTGTGTGTGTATGTGTGTGTGTGCGATAGAGAGAGAGAGAGATAAAGGGAGAGAGAAGGAGAGAGAGAGGAGTGTAAGGTTACATGAAAGACTGATGAAAGAAAGAAAAAAGAAAGAAAAACTGAAATGTGAGAAATGTAATTAGAAATGTCAGCGTGAAGAGAAGTGGACTTGAAGAGAGAGAAAGAAAAAGAGAAAGAGAAAAAGAACAATGTTACGAAGGGTAGAGAGCGAGAAAGAGCGAGAGAAAGAATATAATAAGGGGACGGCATGAAAAAGAGGAAGAAAGAAGTGTTGATTAATGAGAGAAGCAGACAAGATAGAAACAGAGAGTGATAAAGTGAGTAACAAGAATGGAAACTGGCATACAGGGTGTTTCAAAAGTCTATCACATGACGACACCGTCTATCTTTATATCTATTGAAGATATCAAAAGGCACTTTATATTTCCTGATAGCTAATATTTCCACGCTTCTAGGCAGGTTTTTACAGGCGTTCAATGTAAGCGCCACTGGTTACAACGCCGCACATCCAAACGATAATCCAATTTTTGCCAAACGCGACAGAACATAGCGGTGTCGATGGTTGACAATGCTTCCCTTATTCGCTTCTTCTGATCGCTCAAGCTTCTGAGAAAGAGACGTACATACACGAGGTCTTTCACATACCCCTAGAGGAAGAAGTCAGATGGCGTGAGGGTCTAGAGACCTGGGTGGGCATCGTAGGAACATGTGATCAGTCTGCCAGGAACGCCCGACCCATCTGTCAGGCAGAGTGTTTTTCAGATACTGCCTAACTTGATAAAATAAATTTAAATTAAATTAACACCCCCCACAAAAAAAACTTGACACTTTTAGTTTTTAATGATATAAGACATTTGAAACCTCTTACATATGTCATCACAGACAGACACACACACACACATACACACACACACACAAACACACACACATATATATTTAATAATAAAAAAAACGAGTACTTTTAAAGATCATGGTGACATTTATTT
Organism: Acanthosepion pharaonis; assembly: GCA_903632075.3. Classification (NCBI taxonomy): domain Eukaryota; kingdom Metazoa; phylum Mollusca; class Cephalopoda; order Sepiida; family Sepiidae; genus Acanthosepion; species Acanthosepion pharaonis. The sequence continues at coordinate 1,578,148 of CAHIKZ030005028.1, read as the reverse complement.
CGTTAAAATCGAAATTTCCATTCCAATTCTTCAGACTGGGACATTACACAAATAAATGGATAAATATTTTACCAGGCTTAAAAATAATCTGAACATAAATTACATTTAATTATGCAGATTCCAAATAGAGGGTAGGGACGATGACCAATGGCATGTTATCAGGACATGAGAAGATAATGGAGAAGAAGATTCAAAATTGGGGTAGGAAAGATGACTAGAGAGGGGGTCGTAATGGAAGGAATGTGTGGAGAATCAAACGGAGTCAATGCTTGGAAGGCACAAATTTGTTAAAACAGATATATTCTCGAATTATCCATAGGGATTACCTATATATATATATATATATATATATATATATATATATATATATATATATATATATATATATATTTTTATATTTAACGTTCTTTTTATAGATACAACGTTCTTTAAGATAAATTTAAGTAAATGCTGTTTATAATAAACAGTATTAAATAACATTTACCGGCCTGAATGTTCGAGAAATTTTCATATAAATTGAAAACATATAAAAATTAATCCTTTGTGGCCGAGAGGTTAGGCACGTCAGCGTAAATGACGGCTCCGTATAGGATGCAGGTTCGAATCCTTTCAAAAGACGAATATTTTCTATGAAAATTTCTCGAACAT
>CAHIKZ030005028.1:1455000-1572500 GCA_903632075.3 Acanthosepion pharaonis | reverse complement strand
ACTATTCATATTGTTCAATTTTTGGGAAATTCTTCAATTTTTTTTCTATTTTTCATAATGTACAAATAATTTTGTCTTTTTGCATAGTTCGCGAGTCAAATTTGTTGTATTTCACCTATTGTTCTGAAAATTGAGTTTTATATCCCTTTTTTGTGCTTATTAAGATATAAAAAACATAGCATCATACGTTCATTAGATTCTGAGAAATGGATTCAAATATTCAAAATTGATGTATGTATAAATAATTTCGTCGTTGTTTATATATATATATATATATATATATATATATATATATATAAACAACGAGGAAATATATGGGTGATAGAAATTATTAGAAGGATTTGAGATAATTATAATTAAGTAATTCATGGAAACAATTAAACAGTTACGTTATGAGGCAAGCGCCGTACCAACTGTACCAACCGGCCTCGGTGACGAAGAGGTAGCGAATTAGACTCGATATGGCGCCACTCGATCACATATATCGTGGTGGAACTCATCCGAGTTTCCCTTATCCATATGTCTGTACCCCCACGAGCCAAGGCTTCTAATGGTCTGGATGGAGCGGCTTGGGTATAGTAGCCGTCGCCGTTGGTACGTTTGCCTGATAACGTAACTGTCCGGGTTTCAATTCTCGGTAATGGGTGCGTGCTGCTGATGAGTCCCAAATATAGGACGAAACAGTCTACTTCTTTCTGCATTCTGTTGAGGCTTTTCTAGACTCGATGAATGACTTAATTATATATATATATATATATATATATATATATATATATATATATATATACAAAATATACCCCTCTCTCTCTCTATATATATATATATATATATATATATATATATATATATATATTTAAATAATTAGTGAAATGAGTGTTTCGATTTCTATATTACTGACTTCCTGTTACCATAGAGATCAGCCTGTGTGTCAATTAAACTCTCTCTAAATTACTTTCTATTTCTGTATATATATTATTCACTTAAATTCCATATCAATTAATACCTTCACATATTAAACATATACATTCATAAACACATACATACACATATTTATATATACATGTAGATATATATTCGTTTGTGTCAGTCTTTCTTATGAGTCTTTCTCAATGTTTTATCTGTCAGTCTCTTCCATATTTATCTATCTACCTATCGATCTATCTATCTATCAGTTTGTTCACATCTATCTATCTCAGTCTGTTCATATATATCTATCTCTCTATCTATCACTGCCTGGTTGTCTTGGGAAAATACCTTAATTAGCCAATTGTTACGCGGCAACATGTTCAGAATTGCAAACATTCTATTTCAGAGCGACATAGGCGCCATTATTATCAAGTAGATAAGAACTCGATCGAGTGACATTTTCACGGAGATCCAAGTAGATGCTAACCTTGTTTCGCCACCGTCGGCATCACCTTTGCAGTACCGGACTGTCCACCCAGTCACTCAGGAACCCCCAACAACCTCACGTATCGTGCTGAACCAACAGCTAAATTGGCCGAGTGTCGCATCTTTACTGCCTCATGCGTTCAGCCACTTAGAGAAAGCGGCCGTTCAAGGAATCGTGGCTGTATGACTGTCACGATGTATTGGTCCTTGTCCACCGATAATCGACAGAATAAGACGAGTAACAAGCTTATCTCTCGCATTGTGTTCCGGATTATTTCATTTGTAAATTTCCCCGGTGACGTCTGTTGGCTTCGATGCAGTCGTTTCGACTTTTGTGAGTGAGTGTTACGGGTGTTGTCGTGGAGTGACTAGTCGTTTGACAACCGGCTTCACTGAGGAGAAGAAAAGTTAAGAGTGCTACAAATTAGGCAAGGATTTGATTCTTATGATGATTGAAAGGAAATGGTATGAACATCGATTGTATTTGAATAGCGACTAGTCTCTTAATGACGAAGACACTAGCTGGGCGTTTAGTGAGGTAGACATCCATCCCAATGGTCGTAGTGGTCACTTGATAGATATAGTGATAATTGTTGTAATTATTGGTAATTGCCTGTGTCATTGAGAAAATGATAACAATTAAAGCCAGTGATAGGTAAGCCTAATAAACTTATTAAATGCAGTGATAGGTCAGCAACTAAAATGTTGCTTTACTATGATTCTTATGATGATTGAACGGAAATGGTATGAACATCGATTGTATTCGAACAGAGACTAGTCTCTTAATAATGAAGACACTAGCTGGGCGTTTAGTGAGGTAGACATCCATCCCAATGGTTGTAGAATGTTGCTTTACTATCTGGTGCTAGACAAATTTCCTCGCTTCAGTCTAACTTACATTTTTATAAATCTACCATTCATCCATACTTTGACATTTGAAGCCGCATAAAATCTGCTGCTCTTTCTGTATATCTAGACATCCTTGCTGAAATCCAACGAAGAAACAGCAACTATTATTGGTCCTGACCTGGCATCTCGGCTTCAGTCAACGCCGTAATATAGTTTTCCTGAAATTTTCTATAAATACTTTCATGGTAATTCTTTGGATGACCCCTTCACTATGGTACATAGACTTGTTTGGCTTGATTTGTTTTACAGCATATCGATCTAAATCTATTGCTGGTAACATTTTATTTCTTCAAAAATGTAGAGCTGGCAATAATGTATTGCTTGTAATAATTATTTACAAAAATATATTGCTGGTAATATTTTTCCCTTCAAGAATGTATTGCTGATAATATTTTTCTTCAAAATGTATTGCTGGTAATATTTATTTTCTTCAAAAAATATATTGCGAGTAATGAAACCTATTTTTATACTTTTATAATGTTTTGACCCCGATTTGGGGACTTAAATATTTGCCGATAGGTGGGGGCTTAACAGGTGCTACCACCCTGGGACAAGGTGGACCTGCGAACAAATAAGTGGTGGTTCCACGCTCCTCAAACCTTTTGATCAGAGGTCTTTCTGTTGGAAGTAGTTCATCGTTTTACTCAAGAGCCGGATGTAGTTTATCGGCTCAATCAGAACGCCTACTCTTTATGAAGGACAGTACTAGTTTGGCGGTAAGGTCTCATAGTTTTACAGTTGAATTGGCTAATGGTAACCATATGTTCTATGCTAACATTTTCTTTTCTCGCAATTTTCCCTTGTGGAACTCTCTTCCGTCACCATGCTTTACATTCAACTTTGACCTTCAAAAATTTAAACGCAATGTCAATCGTTATCTAATGTCGCCTTAATTACTTTTCTATTGTTCTCGCCCCTTAATAGTTACTCTCTTTTTTTTTCTTATTATTTCACACTTTGCGTCTTAGAGGATTTATTGCCTTGCATGGGGTGTTAATTGATTGACAGCTTGTTTTATGCCGTTTAAGTGAAGCATAACATCGATAGATTATTTTACGCCGCTTAAGTAGAGGATTACCGATTCTTTTGTTTAATATTTCATGTTTTTCCAGGTCGTCGGCAATCATGGCTCTCCACACTTAACATTCTTTGTAGTTCAGGGCTATGTTTGTCTTTTTATTATCTCTCCCAAACCAAGTTCTGCTATTCCTTTATACAAGATTCTTCTTTTGTCATATCCTGTAAGTGTCAAATTTTCCAAGCCTTCTATCCTCATTATATGTTCTAAAAATTTATATATTTTTTTATATTAAATCAAAATGTCTTTTTTTTTTATTTTCTTTGAATCTTTATCCTTGCTCACATATTCAGTTTATAGTATTCTCATCATTCTTCATTAGAACTACATCTCTGTTGCCTTAAGTCTCCTCTTCATATGTGATGAAATTGTCCAGCATTCACTCTCATATAAGAGCGTTGATATTATATAGCAGTTCAGCGCATAGTAGCGAAAATTTCTTGTTTCTAATACTCTGTTTAGCTTTCCAAAGGCATCTTTCGTTATTCCCATCTCCCTTCGGATTTCTCTGTTCCATTTCCAATTATTTGTTATATCGACTCCCAAGTATCAGTCTCACTGTGAGAAAGAGGAAACCTGAATCCGAAACCGTGAAAACATTTATCTATATTTAATTAACAATTTAACTATATTTACTTAGTACTGATAAGAGAAAAAAAATGAAATAAGCATTGACTGGTAGGAACCATTATATGAATGAACAAAACATTAAAACTTTATATTTCTAAATTTAGAGTGCATTATTATTGTTATTTATCGCCAAAAATTCTTGGTCGATATATCCTTAATTCGTAGAACGTTTTTGCTTTCATTCACTGCAAATGCTTGTTACTGTAAGAGGAGAGATCTAGAGAAGAAAGATATATTCTCCCGTTTGTATTTACCCACTTAAGGGCATTATTATATCCATGATATAATAACACCGTACTTCACGGACGAAACGGAATGGCTGTAAGGAAAAAGGAATTACAAACAGGCTTTGTTCTTAGAGAGGTTTTATACTAGTATGACAAACATAATCATATCTACATATATACAATTGTCGCACGTAGAGAATAATATAACTTATATCTACACGTCAAAGCCGAATATAAGAAGAATCAAAAAGGAAACATATAATATGGAGATACAACTTGTTGTGGATTCCGAGATGAATTCGGTCTCCAATGAAGAACAAACGCAATAATTAAATATAAGAAATAAAATGTATTTACACAATCATACAAAGGGTAATACTGTTAGTAAACCCAGGAACACGGTTAGTAGCAAATACAGATATATATACAGTCTCGAAGTAGGACTTCCTTAGAGTCTACGTGCTTGTAACTGACTTCTACAAGAGGCTACCTCACACTATCTCCGTTCGTATATTTTCTCTCTCTCTCTCTTTCCGACTACCCTCTCACTATCCGACTACTCCCACTGACTGTCTAACTCTGGGTATTTAACGTCAGCCCTCCAAGTAACACTGGTAGAGTCCACTTATATGAAAAAGGGGAGGACCCCATATAACAACTGTATCTGGAGGATCCATGTTTAAGACTCCAGATTCAAATGGACCGGGATTAATCTATGATCCAGACGTATCCCACTAACGGGAAAGTGTGAATCTTGGGTTTCTCAACCTGAGAACAGTGAGTTGGATTTTCTTTCTATATCTGGGAACGCTATATTCTACCATGGAATTTTAATCTGCTGGGAAGGCAGATTTATCACCTGACGGGCTCAGCGAGTGCGGATTAACGAAAACTGTCTTTCGGTTTGGCTTCTGTAAAAAAACTGAATTTACTGCCACTTTCGTCACTGCATATGATTTATCTCCCTCAAAAGAAGATAATCGTCTTTTCTATCCTTACACTACATTCTAATAGAATAAAGGTCATATTTCAGATGATTTCATAAGAAATTAATTATTTCTGAATGCTATTCTCAGCTACATTATCTTCCTTTCACTGCAAATGCTTGTTACTGTAAGAGGAGAGATCTAGAGAAGAAAGATATATTCTCCCGTTTGTATTTACTCACTTAAGGGCATTATTATACCCATGATATAATAACACCGTACTTCACGGACGGAACGGAATGGCTGTAAGGAAAAAGGAATTACAAACAGGCTTTGTTCTTAGAGAGGTTTTATACTAGTATGACAAACATAATCATATCTACATATATACAATTGTCGCACGTAGAGAATAATATAACTTATCAAATAGACTGGATGTTCTCCTTAAGAAGATATTGTAATATCGAAACGATAACAGACCTTAATCGCTTAGACAGACCATCCTACTTTCACGGAATCAAATCACCCTCATCTCCTCTATATTCCAAAAGTAAGTGCAAGGTCCCTCCAGACAGCTTTCTCCAAAGAAGTAGCACATAGTGAACTGACACCTTCGTGATGACTCCATTCAAAATTGAAATCACAACATCTTCAAGTCAGTTGTCAACCTTTAACTATCTTCTTTATCAGCAGAACCTTAATTCCCCACCATCATTCCCACTTTTTTCATAACGATAACCTTCAATTTTGATTGGTTCTCGAGCCTTGTATTTTTTTTTTAATTTAGTGTATAAAATCACAGCAAATATCTGAAAACTAAAAAAACAAGTTAGATAAAAAAAATGATTGATTGGTTTTGCACGGCTTATCAAACATTTTGAGATTATTTAAAACCGAATTCGATTTTTGTATTATAATCTTTTGAGATAATAATGCTTTTTTTCATGCAAATTTTACTATTTATCCCATAGCTGGGAGGAGAAATTGGAGGATTCATACATTTCCGAAGGATATTTGCTCGTAAGAGAATATAACGAACCTGACAGGAATTCGAACTTCGCCCTCTAATTTTTTATTCGTTAATCCATTAGATCAAACGTAACCCCCCACCTTACAGCACCTGGTATTCTCGAAATGTCTCCCATCTAGGTATGTTGCTTAACCTCGGTGATAGGACGGTAAACAGTGTTTCAATGATGTAACGCTCAAAAATGAGTAAATGCTTAACAATGAAAATAAGATTCTGTATAGCGTTAGAATCTTGTCAAATTCCGTACGATTTCCTCGACTGCGTCTTAACATTTGTCTAGTTGGGCAGCAGTCAGGCAGTTATGTGTCATCCGTTATACACGCTTAGACGATCATGTTTCTTTCGATACATAACTGAAGAGGCAGATTTTTCCCGCAGTAGGTTGCCATTTCTTTCTGCGGTAGACTGGTTGCCAACCAAGTCTATACAAACCGGTCTGTCCTGCTATTTACTCATAGCTGGTGGGAGAAGAAGAGGATTCATATATTTCCCATGGGTATTAGCATGTAAGTGAATTCAATGGATTTTACTGGAATTCGAAGACACATCCTTGTCTTATATTCCTTTTCATTTTTTTTAATTTTTTTATATTCACTGAATTCATTTTCTATCCGTATGCAGGCGGTTAAACTTCTGGATCATTCCAATATCCTTACCAAATATTGAAAAAAGAATTTAAATGCAACGTCAATTTTTATCTTGTGACTTCTTAATTCGTCTCCTTTTTTCTCTCTCTCTTTAATAGTCTATTGTTTCTCATATTCTTTAACACTCAATAACTCCTTACATCTTAGTTGATTTATTGTTGTTGTGGATTCCGAGATGAAATTCGGTCTCCAATGAATGACAAACGCAGGAATTAAAGATAAAAAATAAAATGTATTTACCCAATAATACAATGGGTAATACTGTTAGTAAATCCATGAATGCGATTAGTAGCAATAACATCTATCTCAACTTTAAAACGATGAAACCTTGACGCTAATCTAGTCAGTTATGTGCCATGAGTGATACACGCTTAGACGATCATGTATCTTTCGATACATGACTGACGAGGCAGATTTTTTTTTTCCTGCAGTACATTGCCATTTCTTTCTGCAGTAGACTGGTTGCCATCCAAGACCATACAACCCGGTCTGTCCTGCTATTTACTCATAGCTGGTGGGAGAAGAAGAGGATTCATATATTTCCCATGGGTATTATGTAAGTGAATTCAGTGGATTTTACTGGAATTCGAAGACACATCCTTGTCTTATATTCCTTTTCATTTTTTTTTATTTTTCTATATTCACTAAATTCATTTTCTATCCGTATGCAGGCGGTTCAACTTCTGGGTTATTCCAATATCCTTACCAAATATTGAAAAAAGAATTTAAATGCAACGTCAATTTTTAACTTCTGACTTCTTAATTCGTCTCCTTTTTTTCTCTCTCTCTTTAATAGTCTTTTTTTTCTCATATTCTTTAACACTCAATAACTCCTTACATCTTATTTTGTCTATTGTTTTTCTTAGTGAATTGCGACGGAAGAAATCATTAGCATAAAACATACGATTACGTCTATTTCAACTTTAAATTGATGAAACCTTGCCGCGAATCTAGTCAGTTATGTGTCAGGCGTGATACACGTGTAGACGATCATGTATCTTTCGATACAAGACTGACGAGTCAGATTTTTTTCCTGTAGTAGATTGTCATTTCTTTCTGCGGTAGACTGGTTACCATCCAAGGCTATAGAAACCGGTCTGTCCTGATATTTACTCATTGCTGGAGGGAGAAAAAAAGGATTCATACTTTTCCCAAGGCTACGAGGACATAAGTGAATGTAATGGGTTCGATAGATAGATATCAGAAAAATGATTGGTAGATGCATATATGTAAGCAATCCGAGATAGATAGACCAGTTATGTGCTATGCCTGACATACGTTTTGACGATCATGTATCTTTCGATACATGATGACGAGGCCGATTTTTTTCCCGCAGTAGGTTGCCATTTCTTTCTGCGGTAGACTGGTTACCATCCAAGGCCACAGAACCCGGTCTAATCTGCTGTTTACACATAGCTGGGGGTGGGGAGAAGAAGAGGATTCATACGTAAGTGAATATAATGGATTCGACAAGAATTTGAACTCGGATTTCTGATTCCTCAATCCGAGCCTCTGTCCATTTCTCCACCGTGTCTTGGCATTCAAGAAACTACTCATCGTCGAGGAATATTTTTAACCACAATATATGAATTCTACTATATTCTTTGAGAGGTTTTGGTTCTGTGTGTTGGATTAACTTGTCCTACCATCAATTTTCGTTTTAGTTTGTAGTAAAATCTTTTGCTTAATCTCGACATTTTCTTTCTCAAATGTAATGATTTCTACTTAATTCACACATATACTATCCATTATTTGTAAGGACCAGTCACACAATGTCAACGATATCGCATGGAACTTAAAATATACTAAACGAAAAGAAGACTTACAAAAAATAATAATCCAAGGTCAATTTTGACAAACTTTTTCCTTGAAACAGGGTACGAAGATGTTCAGATGGTCTTAATTTAAAGCCGTTCTTTTCTTCTCATATTATAAAAGGAGAATGGACACCTTATTAGAGCATTCGCTTTCCGAAGATGTGACCCGGTTTAAATCCTCAGTATGGTAGATTTATCAGGAAGGTTACTTCTGGGGGAGGCGATTTCAGCGGACTTTGTAAAGTGTCTAAAAACCATAGCAAGATTTGACCTAAGCCTTGTTAGTTAAACTGTAATGACAGAAATATTTGCGAGCCGTCACAAGCAAAAATTCACATGTTGTGATTGAAGTTTTAAGTGTACTGGTCTTCGCCAGACTGTTGATCACGTCAGGTAAAGCTCGCCCTTTCTATCATTGTCTCTTTCTCTCTCAGAAGCTACAACTAAGTCCTATAATCATAGTTGCAGTATAAACCCCAGACGGGTTTTGTGGGTATTGAAAAAAAATACAAATGTACCAGAGTAGGCATCTGCAATTAGAAATTATCTAGCTGCCTTAACAGAGAAGGATACATGTATTTGGTCGGCCATCATTATTATTATTATTATTATTATTATTATTATTATTATTATTATTATTAACAAAACAGAGATAGTGAAAATAAACTTTCTAAGCTCACTTTTTAGACACTTATGATAACCCTTGCAATGAATTAAACAGCCAGATAACGGAATTATCAAGTTCCGTTCGGTGTTAACGGTAACAATTATCTGAGAATATTGAACTGGTTAGGTCAATCCGATGGTACAAATATTGTTCGCTGAAAGCATAAAATATTCCAGGATAATAATGCGCCAAGGCGAATTCCTAATTTTATTGAAAAGTGGTATAAAGTGCAGAAAATGGTAATATATCAATTAGATTGGTTTTCACAATCATTGGATTTTAATAACATCTAACATTTATGGTGGCTTTCAGTGCAAAGGTTAAAGAAGCATTACCCACCTTCACCGTCACTGAAACAACGAGAAGAATTATTCCAAATTCCCCTAACAACAGGTCAGAATTTGTACGAGTCAATTCCTTGTATTGAAAGCAATGACTGGTCTTGCACCTGGAATATGTGGGTAAGAAATGAGAAAACTTTGCTCGCATGTTTATTCCCAGGTATTAGCATCCTTCTATAGAATCGTATTTCTCTTGGCTTTCAAAAGTGTCGTTCTTCAAAAGTGAGAAGTGTCCAACATTCACTGCAATATTATCTACCATTAATTGCAAATAGATTTAATTAGGAGTTTCGCCATTCTAGGCTTCATCAGATCTAAAAAGGAGACATTTCTTTCTTTCGTTTTTGCATATGAATCCTAGAAAGGCGAAACGCGCAATCAAATCTAGTTTAATGGAAAGTTTTCTAAATTTCATAAAACTTTGTCTAGATCAATATCTTATTTTAAACACACACACACACGCACACACACACACACACACACACACACACATATATATATATATATATATATATATGTGTGTGTGTGTGTGTGTGTGTATTGAGAGAGAGAGAGAGAGAGAGAGAGAGAGAGAGGGAGCGTAAACTTACAATACGTTAAGCGACTTCTGAGTAAGAAAAATCTACTGATTAATCCCAAAGGTCGAATAATGTTCGTAAACGCTAAGCAACTGGTGATTAATGAATTTTAGCATAAGAATCATTTAATCAGCAGGTAATTACAATTGCCTGAAGAGACTCAAAGTTGCCGAAGCACGAAAGCTATTCTGTAGCGATTTCATCATGTTTTTGTTATAATCATTTATAATAATAATATATGACTCTAGTTTGTATTAAGCACTTTTTAAAATAAATGTTACGAACAAAGGAATTTTACTTGATTTGTTCTGTCTCTCTCTCTCTCTCATATATATATATATATATATATATATATATATATATTTGTGTGTGTGTGTGTGTGTGTGTGTGTGTGTGTAATGATAAGAAGAAGACAGATACTTTATTGAACCATTTCGATTATAATTTATTTCGTGAACACCGAGGTGTTCAACTCTTCAGATCGAAATCTTCTCTGGAAAATAAATTATAATCGAAATGAATAGAATTACTTAAATATAATTATCAAATCTTCCTAATAATTTCTATCATGTACATCATTGCTTGAACCGGCTTCTAATGCTCTAGAGTGATCGGCTTGTTGTAAGTAGTCGTGGCTCCAGGGGTCACAGTCCTATGGTTACAGAGAACGCAGTATGGTTGCACCACGGAATATGTGAGCGAGCGGCGCTATATTGAGTCTGATTTGCAATCTCTTCATCACCGGGGCCTGATGGAACAGTTGGCATGATGTTTGCGTGATAACCTGACTGTCAGGGTTTCAATTAACGGTAGTGGATGCGCACTGCTGATAAGTTCCAAATATTGGACGAAACGGCCGTCCAATGCTTTCTGCATTCTGTTGAGGTTTCTTTCAGACTCGATGAATTACTTATATGTATATTTAATGTGTGTGCGTGCGGTAAAATTCAACGCCGTTTTTATGTTTTGAAATTTACTGAACAAAAAACAAATTACAGTATTTTTTTTAAATATAAGTATCATCACATTAAAACAATATGATTTGCTGTGGCTAACAAATTATTTAATGTTCAAAAATGTCTCCCTTCCTGTTCAATACAGCACTGAGTCAGCAAAACCTATACAAAACATTTGAGACATTTCATCATTAGTTCCTGAAAATGAATAAGAAACCCGCGTGTTTTAATTCATGATTTGTTTCCGATGTGAGCATGTAAAGAAAAGTCTGGCTGTTTTAGGTCTGATGATCGTGATGGCCATTCAATCGCTCCACGTCGTCCTATCCGCCTTGTTTATAAATTAAGATTTAAACATTGCCGAATGCATAAGCCATAGTTAATCTTAAGCCATCTTAAACTGTAACATTTTATTCGTTAGGAAGATTATGGGCTGATTTCCTCTGTCCATCTTACTGTCCCGTGAGTGTCCACTTTCCCGAATTCCTCATTACGTCCATGGTATTCGCCTAGTCTTTATGTAGATCTTAATTTCTCTTGCTTCAAGTCACTTCTTGATCTGTGATAAGATTGTCCAGAATTCACTGCTTTAATCACTGCCTCCGAATAGTTTGTTATAGATCGAACAAATACCCCCCACACATATATATATAATCTTAATTAAAAATTAATATATATATATATATATATATATATATATAAAAGTGAACATAGAAGTCAACACTTAGAGGCGACAGTCTGTTTCATGCTATATGCAATCGCCAGGCCACATATGCTGTTACTTTACTCGGCTATTTATATATATACGAGTCAGTGGTGCATTGTGGGTAGTCTATTATGGCGGTTATTCTACCGGAAGTTGTTTATTTGTTTATTTATTTATTTGGGTTAATTCATTTTGCTTGTTTTTATTTATTTTTATTTTTTGTTTCTTATTTTATTTATTTATTTATTTTTTTAATCGGTGTATTTATTAACGTAGTAAAAAATGTTTATATCACTTGTTTAATAGTTTTATTTTGGTTTGAGAATTTAATTTAATTAAAGCTATTTGTTTGGTTTTGGGGTTGATTATTGTAGTTTATTCTAACTATTACTTTGGCAGGAACAATTTTTAATTTGTGTTTATTTGGGTTGATTATCTTTATTTGTTTTTTTCTAACGGTAACTTTATCGGGATTGGTTTGTTTATTTATTTACATGTATGAATTTAGGTCAATTTATTTTACTTGTATATTTTCTCTTTTCGGTTTTCGATTTTTAAGTAACGTAGTATTTATTTATTTATTTTTAATTTTTTTTAATTTTTATTTTTTTATCGTTATATAACAGCTATAGCTAATTTTTTCGTCCGATTTTTTGGTTTGATATTTTAGTCTAACTAATATTTTGGTCATAATGGTTTGCTACTTAGTTTATTATTTACTTTATTTATTTGGGTTCGTTGTTTTGTTTTTTTTTATTAATATTAATATTATTATTATTATTATTATTATTATTATTATTATTATTCTATTTCGTCTATTCTAACAGGTGTGATTTGGTAATTTATTTGGATTAATTAATTTTGCTTATTTTATTGTTATTTTGTTTATTTGTTTATTTATTTGTTTTTATTTTATTTTTTCCGTTTTCAATTTTTAAGTAACATAGGAAAAATTTGTTTTCATGTTTGCATTTTGAGATGAGCTTGGATCTTTTATTTAATAATTTATTTTGGTCTGGGAAAGTAATGATAGCTATTTTTCCTCCAAGCAAAGTTTGAAAGTTTTTGATTGGTTGTTGTAGGCTGATGATCTTTTCCTTATTTTCCAAGATATTTTTGGTGTGATGTGCGTTTTGTTTTTAATTTCCCAGATATACTTAGAAAGCATTGTACTCTTTGCATATTTACTATTTGTGAAATATGTTTTGTGTGTATAATTTCTTTGTTTCCAGGGTTCTTCAGTTACTCCTATTTATACTTTTTCTTCATTATCTGGCGATTTTATCGTGGCTTGGTATATTACGTTGTTTTGTAAACAATTTCCGTTTAAGGGACATTCGTTCTTTCTTCTGCAGTTGCACGTGGGTTTAATTTATTCGTGTGTTTTTTTGATAATTTTCCTGTTGTGCTTTTTTATTATTTGTGCCATGCTCTTGGTGCAGCTGTAGCTGATTTTTACTGTGTTTTGTTGAATATTTTGTGTAGGGTGCTTGATTCCGGGAAGTGTTTGTGTAAGAGTCTGAAGAATATTTTTCCTACGTTTGCTTTAACGTTTTTGCTGTACGGTGGGTTGAACCATCTGATATTTCTTCTCCTGTTGGCCTTTTTTGTGTTATGTGGTGAGTATGTGAGTGTTGCTGTGAATCCGCTAACTTTTAGGGTTGTTTCATAGACTTTCTTAGCTTTGTTAAATGTGGATTCATTGGAGGAATTGTCGGAAAGCCTGCGGTTAATCGATTTTGATATCTGCTTGATTATAGAAGCCGGGTGGTTGGAAGATCTGTGTATGCAGAGTGGTTTATCATTAGTTTTTCTATACGTTATATGTGCCTTTTCTTAGGTTGAAAGTAACATCTAGAAAATCTACTTCGTTTAGGTTAGCTTTTATATCTATGTCCTCCAATTCAACCAGATGAGAACGAACAGAATACAATTGTAACGTTATGTTATTGAGCACTTGTCTTTGCCATACATGAAAGACATTTCCGGTAGAATTTATTTTTCAGATTTCGTCTATATGTGATCTTGACCAGATGGTTTACCCTGCTTCATGTGGGTTTGATTGATTCGCCATCTTGAAATATAGGGTACCCATTCTACAAACAACCGCCTGGTGATTCCGTGAAATCAGCAGTCGTGGTCAGTCACTGCCTAAAAGAATTTCTACTTTAATATATATATATATAAATATATATATATATATATATATATATATATATATATATATATATATATATATATATAGTTTGGTCTCATATGCCTGTAAAATTTTTGGGCAGAAATTTTCTAGCTTAGTGATAATGGGCGTTGGGATGAATATAATTCGAGAAAATAAGTGAAACAGAGAGAGTGGAAACGCGCCTCCTCCAATTATTAAACATGTCAGTTTGAAAATAAAACTTTAGAAAACAAAACGAAAAAAATATTTTTTTTTTAATCATCTAGGTGATATTTTAAACAAATTTTCAAGCTATATTTTAAAAATGTTATCTTTTGAAATTTACTTAAGAACAAAATATTCGGTAGGTAGACATTTTTGTAGAATCCAATAGAGATATATCCATTATTTCTATATACAATATGGGTACCTCGCTAGAACAATTATGACTGAGTATTGAGTTCGATTCTCATTGGGTGCCCCCTAATTTCGGCCTTGTGCCACATCTAAGGTACGCTTGGAAAATCACTATTTCTATATACAATAAAAAAACACTCCAAAAATCTGCTATCTTATTATAATAACAAAAATCTAGTTAGATATAAATTAGTGATAATCTGAAAGCTTGTAACGAGAGCGCACCTGGTCATCCGTTCTTTAAAGAACGTTGTAATATAAAACAAACGCTAGTTTTCCAAGGAAATTTGTTTCGCGAAGAAAGTAAGGATTTTTCTGTCTATAGTTGTTCTGGACTATATTCTGCGTATTTCTCTCGACAACATGGAAACCTCGCCACAGTAGTCGTTATCCTCCATAATACCTGACTGACGTTGACTTTGTCGAAGAACTTGTATTAATTTTTCAAGATGAAGAACCCTTGCTACAATCACACGAGCAAAGCAGTGAACTAGATAGCTCTCCATTGCAATGCTAGTAAGGCATTATATATCACAACGTCCCATGAACCAAAAGTCGAAAGAATTGAGGACTACACATATGTTGGATCTCACATAATCATTTTACCAAAAGACATCAACTCCCGCAAAGCCCTTACACGGGATGAACTTGTCCTACTGTATCGATCAGAATCTTGAACATTATCGGTTCGTCTTGAAAGACGATGGAACATATACAAATCTACTTAGAAAAATGCATAACCCTCAGTTGGAGATCCCAGGCAACGCTTAACCCAATTTACGGAGAACTGAGACCAATTTCTCTAACCTTAAACAAACAGTTTTCCGGCCACTGCCACCAGGCGGACAGGGAAATCGTTTCATTTTTACTTCTGCGCCATCTTTCTCTTACGAAAGTTGACTTTCCCATAGCTCGGGACTCAGGGTTGGACATTGGAGATCAGGAGATGGCAATGCAGGACCGAACATTAAAGAAAGGGTTTGTTTATGACATTCCGATCAATCACAAGAATGACGAAGGATGATCAAGGTATGTAAGTAGTAAGTGTATGTATGTAATAAGTGTATGTAAGTATTAAATGTATGTATTAAGTGTATGTATGTATTAAGTCTATGTAAGTATTAAATGTATGTATGTATTAAGTGGATGTATGTATTAAGTGGATGTACAAGAGCGAGAGTAAATCATTATGAAAGTAAACATTTTTATTGCTAAAATAACACTTACCTGTTGAGAAACCAGTCCGTTTTTGGCATTTGGCGAAATCAGTATTACAAAAGCAATCCAGAGCATGAATATAGTCATTCTTTCTACACTGAAGTGTATAGATACGCGATTGCACCTTGCCAGCCACTACCACTGAGCGAACAGGGAAAGCCTCTCATCCTTACTTCTATGACATCTTTCTGGAGGTGACTACTCACAAAAAGTTGACAGCATGCCTCAGGACTCAGGTTTGGATATCCAGGATCTGGAGACAGCAATGCAGGACCCATAAGTGTGGAAAGGGATTTTAATGCACTTCCGACCAATCAGAAGGAGGTCGAAAAATGATGGTGATGAAGGGTTTTGCGAATGCTGTCAAGATTTTTAACACCAGGACATTAAATGTTAGACAAGTTAATAGTTTTCGCAACAGAATATAAATGATTATGGAACTGGTTTTGATATCAATACCAAAAGCAAATATAATGCCTATTGACAATGGGCGAACAACCATAGTATACGCATTGAACGACGACATTGATATATAAGGTAACCAATAAAGTCCTTGCCATTTTTAATGTATCGGAAGACGTGATCACTAATACGCAAATGCGGGTGTCCTCGTGCCAGAAAAGTGTTTGTTGTTGCTGGCGGGATGGCTCTTGACCAGTGCAGTTGGTTTGCCCACACACATGGTTCATAGGTTCCAGCAGCAACGTGGAATTATGGCGGTGTCGAAGCAGATCGTTCGAGGTTATCTGCTTTATGGCCTTAGCGCAGGTTTATCCTCTGCCACGTAAATCAACCGAATACGTCAAGTATTTTGGGATACTGCTCTGAGTTAACGCACCACCGGGCATTGATTCCAGAAGTTCAGGTCGGGAGATCTGTCCCTTTGTGATGAACCACGCAGTGGCAAGTCACAGGTCCTGGACGATGAGGCCCTGTAGGCGGCCATAGAACAGTACAGCAGCCAAGCCAGTATTGTGTTTGCCGAAAGCTTTAAGGTCAGACTTCATCTGCACCACCTCAGTAAGGCATACAAGTAAAACAAGTGGGTACCCCACATACTGTCAGAAGCCAGCAAGCAACTACGTGGTTCTCAATGCATTCGGGGCAGTGCAAAGTACCCATATTTGATCGAGTTCGCACCAGTGACGAAAAGAGGGTCCAGTATGACACACCCAAGCATGTCAAACATTGGTTGTCATCATAGCACCCCGTGTTTCAAACCACAAGACTATGTCTACGCCCATCGCAATGCCATGCTCTGTATCTCGTGGACAAGTTAAGTGATGCTGTATGAACTGCAAATAACGGGTAAAACCATCACTGCGGGCTTGTATTCGCAGTTGGAACATATTCAACAGGCACTGAAGCAGGAGCAATCATTGGTTAATCGCAAGGGTTTACTGTTCAACAATGACAATGGCAGGCGTCAAGTGGCGTGGGTGGCCAGGGATATCATACAGCGACTTTGCTGGGAGTCACTGTTCCGTTCACCTTACTACCTGGAATTTGGACCAAAAGATTGCCACGTCTTCAATTCCCTGGACAAGCAATCGTGGGAAATCCTTCGAAAATGAGGCAGCTTTGAGTTATTTGCATCCAAAATACCTGTTTTTACTGCCAGACCTTTGCAAAGCTGGAGTCACGTTGGCAAAAGTTTCTTGTTGTCGATGTGAATGACTAGAGGACTAAAGCTATGTCAAATTTCTGGTATACTTTTTTTTGCGTATATATCAGTTTTAGATGAAGGCAAAGACATTTTGTGTTTACTTTTCAGAGATCTTCTATAATTCCTTGTAAAATCTTTGAAGTGTTTGTTAGACTTGCAGCATTTTCGTTAGCACAGAGCACGAAGCTTCTGAAGAAGAGTAATAAGAGTTGTTTGCAAAGTTTCTAACAATGAGAAATAACATTGATTTTGAAGTGTCCCTTCAAGACGGAACAGCTCAGAGGGTGAAGCATAGTTTCTTCCAAAATAAAGCAATAATAAAATAGTCCACAGAGACAATAGCAATAATACAATTTTTTTTATCGTAACCAGCTACGCAAAAATTACAAACAGGATGAATTTGCTTTAACGGATATTATTTAAAAAAAAATGCTTCCTTTCTGTTGAATACAATGGAAATCTCAAATTATCTACTATAGAATATTAAACATCTAAACTTATGTCATTTTTTTCCAATCTTTCACACAGAGGATGGTGATAATTCTGCCAGGACTCAGAGGTTTAACGGGAGTGAAATAGAATGAGAATTCTTTAGGAAGAAGATTTGAGAAAATGGCACTGAAGAAGTAGGATTCGGGAAGACAGAATCTGGCGTGTGTAGAATTTTCTAATTCCAGTTGCAATGCCTTTTGGATATCTCAAGTTTTGGTTTGGCTTGTTTTACGGAATATCAACCTAAATTGGTTATTTAATGACGACACGATTTTTATTGCTATTAATATTTCATTTCAAAAATGTATTGCTGGTAAAAGTGATTGCTCGTAATATTTTTTTTACAAAGACGTATTGCTTTTTGTAAATCATATTTTTAAACTTAAATGTATTGTTAGTAATATTTGTGTTTCTATCAAAAATACATTGCTGGTAATAATTAAAAAAAAAAAACATCTTATTGCTGGTATTAAATGTTTACAATTTTATAGCGTTTTGACTCCAGGTTGGTGGTTGACTGTTTACTCATATCTAGGACTGTAACAGGTGCTCGCATGCTCGGTCAGGGTTGACCTGGGGACACCAGCAATTAAGAGGTGGTTCCATTCTGCTCAAAACATCCTGACCAGATTCCTTGCTGTTGGATGTAGTTTATCGTCTTACCCAGGACGTGGATATTGTTTATCGTCATACCCAGGATGGGGATATCTCAGTTTCAGATAATTCCCCGATCTACTCAAGAATCTACCACCGTGGTATAAATAATGAGTTCGATTCCAATATCAAACTACTAATACCTGATGAGGGCCGGAGGGTACAATGGTCGAAACGTCATGAATATGAGAATAAAGATGTGGGCAAAAGTCCGAATAATGTAAATAGGATAAATAGTTACATATGTCGATAATAGAAATATTAAAACCGTTGAACTTTTTTCAGAAATAACATCTCGCAAAGAAAATCAAAACTATGTCAAACTAACGTTCTTTATGTATTTAAAGGAGCACATATCCAACATTATATCATTGTTTTCAATGTTTCACACCAAGTCAGGTGATAAAGCCACTAGGACGCAGGGGTTTAAAGGGAGTGAATGGAATCAGTAGTCTTTAGTGAGAAGAAGTGAGAAGAGATAGAAGCCGACGAGTGTAGATTTTTTTTTTCTAATTCCAAGTGACTTTTCTATTGATATCTCAGTTTCAGATAATTCCTAAATCTATCGACACTTGTGAACTAAATGATGAAGTCGGTTCGAAATTCAAAATAGTATCACCTGATGAAGGGCGGAGCGTACAAAGTCTGAAACGTCGTGAATATGGCAATAAAAATAGCCAGGATGGGGATATCTCAGTTTCAGATAATTCTAACATATATCGACGCTTGTGACTTAAATGATGAGTTCGGTTCGAAATTCAAAATAGTATCACCTGATGAAGTTCGGTTCTGAAATTATGGCAATAAAGATACAAAATAGTATCACCTGATGAAGGTTCGAAATGGAGCGTACTGAAAATATGAAATGTCAGCCTGTGAATAAATGATTGCAAAATAAAAGGGTGAAAATATGAAATGTCGAAGGATACGGATATCTCAGTTTCAGATAATTCACCGATCTACTCAAGAATCTACCCCCGTTGTATAAATAATGGGTTCGATTCCAAATTCAAACTACGAACACCTGATGAGGGCCGGGGGGTCCAAAGGCCGAAATATCATGAATATGGGAATAAAGATGGGGACAACAGTCCGAATAATGTAAATAGGATAAATACTTAGAACTCTTGATAATACAAATATTAAAATCATTGAACTTTATTATCAGCAACAACATCTCTCCGACAAAATCAAAACTAGATGTAACTAACTTTCTTTATGAATTTAAACGAGACCATCAAAATTAAGGCAAAATCTGCGAGATTGAGACAGCAACAATTACAATTCAATCAGCTACCAGGTTAGGTTTAAGGCTCTAAGTTCACTACAGTAAAGTGTCCTAGTGTATAAAAGCCTTAGTTTGTGAATTTGCGGACGTAGTGTTTTTGACTTCAATCCCTGTGTCGCGATGTGTGTACGTTATATCGGTTAAAACGGGCGAACAATATCTGAACAGTACTAAATATAAATGAGTAGATATCCCGAGACAGCAAACAGTGGAAAGAGAAAAGTCTGTCCCCCGAAGATTAAATAAATTGTTCTGTTTAGAATTTCCCGTAAGTTACTGAGATTGATATATATATATATATATATATATATATATATATATATATATATATATATATATAAGAAGGCCGGAGGGTACGACGAACGAAAGGTAGTGAAAAAAAATGAGGATGGTCGTTGTAAAACGTAGCATTTGTGTAGTACGTATTGCCGCACTGAACTAGGATATTCTCTGTTACTGGATTATTAAACTATGACCCTCATTTGATTAATCCTGTTCTTCGCCAAACCTTTTGTTCCAGTGTTACCTTCCAATATTATTCCCTCCTGGGTATGACGATAAACTACATCCGCGTCCTGGGTAAGTCGATAAACTACATCCGCGTCCTGGGTAAGACGATAAACTACGTCCGCGTCCTGGGTAAAATGATAAACTACATCCGACACAAAAGCCTCTGGTCAGGAGGTTTTGTGGAGCGTGGATCCACCTCTTAATTGTTGGTGTTCCCAGGTCCACCATGACCCGGGGTGGTAGCACCTTTTAGGGTCCCAGCTATGGGCAAATAGTTAATCTCCCTAAACTGGGCCCAAAACACTATGAAAGTTTAAAAATAGGTTTTAATACGAGGAATACTTTGTAAAAGTTTATTATGAGCTTTAGATTTCGCAAAAATAAAGATATTATCAGAAATAGATTTTTGAAGGAAATAATATTACCAGCAATAAAAATTTTGTCGGCAATAAAAAAACCCATCGAGAGTGATATGCCATAAATCAAACCAAATCGAACCAAACCAATCTAGTATTATTAAACTGACCAACGAACGTTATAACAGATATAAAGATAGAAAGAGAGAGATAGTGTTGTGTTATGTAGGAGGATGGATGACTTCCCTGCCTAAATGGTTGAACATGGACTAGTTTATTCGCTACGAGTAAAACGTCTTCTCATAGGAACATCCGCATGGGTCGCAAAGTGAGTCGTACGGTTTGCCGCACGGAATTAGCATATTCTCTACTACAGTATTATTAATCCATGTCTCTCATATGATTAAACCCGTTCTTCAATAATCTTTTATTCCAGTGTTTATAGTATTATTGACCAAAACGACGAGCGTCATATAAACATTATGACAAATATAAATAGTATAAATAACTTCATGTCGCGAATTAAATCTTTTCAGTATTGTCGAAAAGACACGTTAGCGACATTTTGCTTCTTTTTTTTTCCATGAATCGCACTAGTGACGTTTTCTATACAGTCGTACAGACAAGTAGTAGAATATGTTGTAGGCGTTAAAAGTATTTTATATGAATTTTTAATATACTATACCTATTTGAAATTACGGTGAAATTATTTTATTTATTGGGAGTTATTTTATTCATATTTTTTTATCTTTTTTGTTTAGTCCTTTTAAATAATCAAATGTTTTCAGTACGATCGACATGAGTTTCTTAACAGCATTCTTGTAGTTTATTGGTTATATTTAAAAATTAAATATCTGAATATCTTGCAAGTCACGTTACACGTAGCTTGACAACCGGGGACGAATATATAACATCTTTTCCACAAATTCTGATTTATTTTCAACGCAGTTGAAATATTGTAGACACAATTTTAATTATTTTTTATATACACTTCCAAATGACGTCACGAAGACCCAAAACTCCACCGAATTTCAGATTAATTTCTTCGTAGATTGTTTTAACATTTAGATATTTATCAAACCTTAACCTCCCAAATATGCACGTTAAAGTAACGCGAACTGACAGCGTCTAAGAATTTGAATGAAACCTGCCGTGTAATTTATTGGGGTTGTTGTAACTTCTTCCTTTAATGTCGTTCTTATCATTCACCCCTTAGCCATCTATATCTAAAGACGAGACGCGTTAAATTTGAGCAACATCTAGCCGACACACTTGGGTTAAAATAGGAAACTAAAATGATACATATGACACACTCATATCCTCTCTCCAACCTCATTTCCTCACTTCGTTAACTTTACGTATACTTGAAGAGGTCCGTAAAAAACGTGTGAATTTCTTTTCATTTTTCATTTCAGCTTTTGGAAGTAAAGTCTGATGATCCAGAACCCTGTTAAAGGGGTTATGGTGAAATAGCTTATTACATGGAATCTTAACGTGGTCTGTCTTTTATTCAAACATATCTGCTCTGAATTTTACATTGAGCTCTCTGGATATCATCCTCCTCAGGTCTACCCATACGGATTACCTAAATTTGCATAAACTATATTATATATATATATATATATATATATATATATATATATATATATATATATATATTATATATTTACACGCTCTATCTCTGATATTGAGCACTTTATCCCATAAATATAGCATACCTTAAGACTATATTTCTTTATATATATATGGAACCACCTCTTAATTGCTGTTGGTTCCAGGTACATAGTGACCCGGGATGGTAGCATCTATTAGGGCCCCAGCTATGGGGAAAATAGTTAACCCGTACCTGGGGTTAAAATACTATAAAGTGTAAAAATAGGCTTTAGCATCAGCAATACATATTTGTAAAACAATTTTGAAGAAAAATATATTACCAACAATACATTAGTAGCAGCAATCTATTTTTGAAAAAAAAAATATTACTACAACACATTATTACCAGCAATACATTTTTGAAAAGAAATATTACCTGTAATACATTTTTGAAAAGAAATATTACCTGTAATACATTTTTGAAGGAAAATAATAATACCAGCAATAAATCTTTGAAGGAAAGAAATATTTCCAGCAATATATTTTTGAAGAAAAAAGTATTTCCAGCAGTACATTTTTGAAAAAAGAAATATTACCAGCAATATATTTTTGGAAAAAATATTACCAGAAATACTTTTCTGAAGAATGTATTACCAGCAATTAAATTCTTGTTGGCATTAAATAAACCATTAAGGTTGATATGCCGTAAAAGACAAACAAAACACAAGTCAAAAATTATCTACACTTTAGCCATATTATCTATTTACGTTTCTCACACAGACTTCTGCTCATGTGCGCTTATAGTGGGCATAATTGTTTTCACGGGATCGAAATGTGAGTTGGAACAGGCCACTTTTTTTTTTTTTTTTTGCTGTTGGAAGAACAAAAACCAGTGATTAGAATTTGAAGATAAAAGTCTATCTCATCAGTGATAAAAAGTTGATTCACCATTTCTATTTCTCGATTCAACAAACTTCTCATTCGACGGACGTCTTGGACATTTTTCGGGCGTCACGATTGTCCGGCCACTTTTAAATTTCTCAGTGCACTCACACACACTTCTACGCAATAGCGCACTGTCGCAGTATTGTGTTTAAATAATCCGATGAATTTCAGACCCTGACACATTTTCACTAACCTTTAATTCTCCTTGATGCACACTGCTAGAGGAGCGGCCAGTTTTACATTGTAACAGTAGCAACAAAACTGGCGCGACCAAGCTCTAACTTCGATCACGTGAGCAGAGTTGTACCAACTATAGGCAAGCATGAGCAGAAGGCAGTGTTGCAAACCTAAAGATATGTTATGGCGAAAGAGCTGATAATTTTTGATGTAAGCTCGTACAGACTGTGTAAGTAATAACTTCTTCATAACTCACACATATTACGCATTGACCTTAGGCTGAAATCTAATGAAGGCTGAAATCTAATGAAGGCTGAATTTGATCCCAGACAGAAGTTCCGATCATAATAAGCCCCTTAATTTTTGTAAGTATTATGATGTGGTGCGTATATACACACACACACACACACACACACATATATATATATATATATATATATATATATATATATATACACACACACATATATATATATATATATATATGTGTGTGTGTGTGTGTGTGTGTGTGTGTGTGTGTGTGTGTCAAAAAACTACCTTTAATATTTATTGGCATGAAAGAATATATAAAATATACATTTAGTAAAGGACATCTATGCGGCTCGGAAGACATTCTAGGGCATATCCTAATATTAAATTTTTAAATATTTGATAAATATTCATGAGGTAATATGCAAATTTTTTTTTCCCGCAAAATTCTTATCTGCCAGTTATAATTTATAATATCGATTTCTACAATGCGAAATAGATGCCACCCCCCACCCACCACAACCACCACGCCGGCCCTTCAAATTGCATATATGTAGATTCCTTTGCGGCATAAACGTCACTTAACCTGATTTACCTACCTGCCTCCACCAGCTCCGATATATTTTGGACGAAATAAATAATGTTCATATTCGCTTGGTAACGATTTTCGAATTATAGTTGATTCCAGCACCACCACTCTGTTTCCAGAGGCATTAAATCGACAAAATGAATAACAAAAATACAGGTAAGAAAAAAAAATCAATAAACATATGAATAAATAAATAGTTATGAAAATATTGACCGGCAAAGTAACACTCCTTACTATGGGGTCTCGTATTTAGATTATGGCAGGTGATTATCTACACATAATTATTGGAGAAATTAATGGATTTTATATATAACCAGACATTATTTCTTAAAAGATTAAACGTCATACACAGTGGTAATTCTTGTTCGAGTATACATTTAAATGCGCATCCTGGGTAAAACGATAAACTGCATCCAACAGAAAGGACTCTGATGAGGAGGGTTTGATGAGCGTGGTAGCACCTGTTGGGGTCCCAGTTATGGGCAAATTTTTAACCTCAGTCTGGGGGCAATACACTTTGAAAGTGTGAAAATAGGTTTAATACTAGCAACACATTTAAAAAAAAATATTACCAGCAATGAATTTTTGAAGAAAAAAATCTATTACTACCAATGAATTTTTGAAGAATAAATATTACCAGCAATATATTTTTGAAAAAAAAAAAACTTAGCATTAATACATTTATGAAACACTATCAGATAAGTCTGATATCTACGAAAATTAAGCGTAAAGCAACTGATTAATTCAACTTGACGTAATTTTCAGTTGACAATATGAATATAATAGCGTATTAGTTACTTTGTTTTAATGAATTCATTTCGTTTTTGCCTTGAAAAAGTATATATATATATTGATAATTGTTATATAGATTTATCCTACACTATTCGGACTATTGTCCTCATTTTTGACGCCATGTTTTTCTCTTAGTTCTCCACCTCCTTAGCCAGGTATTGAACTCACACTCTTTGGGTCCTGTTACTGGATCTAACTAACGCCTTTATCCATTGCGCCATGTGTCCTTGAGAGGGGAATTAACAAAAGATAACTGACATTCATTAGACATGACACGTAGAACTAGAACAGCCTACTCCAGTGAGCAAATTAAAGGGTTCAGTTCGACATTACAACTACCTGAAGAAGGCCGGAGTGTACAACGGCCGAAACGTTGTGATAAACATGGCAACAAAGATGAGGACGATAGTCCGAATAATGTAAATAGTGTACATAATAGCTCATCTCAGAAATATAGACAGAGTTATCCTAGCCAAATATTTTAAAATAGGAAAGCCATGAGTACTTAACAAAAACTTCTGCTATCTCGTTATCATCTTTGTAATGTCATTTATTCCGAAGCTTCTCGATTTTTACCTGCCGGATATTTCGAATGAAAATTCGTAAGCACATTCTTATCTATACGTATCAGGCAGTTACTAAGTATTTGAATTCATATAGGTGTATATAGAAACACACTCACGGCACGGGATATGTACAAAATTTGGAGGGAGTCAGCAAATCGGCAAACAGAACATGGGAACGCGAACAATGAGGAGACAAGAGAGTAAGAAAATGAAAACAGAGCCGTTGAAAAGGGGGATAGAACAAAAATAAAAATAGATTCAAGACTGGGGTATATTTAATCGTATCAGACGAAAGTTTAATTATCCAATCTCCCGTTTTTGGACGTTTTCTCATGACGGCTGTAAAAAAGAGAGCCTCGTAAAAACGTCGCTGCAAATGTAAACATAGATAGAACCACACTAAAGGGAGATAATCCCATATCTAAGATTAAAATCTGAGCAAAGATGTGGATGTTTCCATTTAGCTTCGTAGACTCTGTGAATAATATCCCTGAAGATGCGAAGCGTTGGTTTTTCATTGCTAGCAAATTGAAAACAGTGTGGTTACTACTTGATTGCCATGAAAATGTCCGCCTCTATCAGTTTTGCAGGTTACTTATTTCAGAGAATTCTAATACACTTCGCCATCTGACAGCAAATATAGGAATTCATCTTCGCTTCGGTGGTACACAGTCAATATGAAGAATTTTTTTCTAAAAATTTTCCATTGTAAGAAAAGAAAAGACTAAGTATAGAGAGAAACATATTATTTTTTTACTAGTGTTCACCGAACAGAATGCCAAAGAGCCACTCAAGGTAGATGGGGTACTGAATGACGCTGTCGTGTGAGCGTTAGAACATAAGATATGTCAGTCCTCTTCTATTGCAGTGAATGCTGGACAATCTCACCACAGATGTGTAGCAAGACGGGGCCAACAGAAATGTGTTTCTACAGAAGGAAAAATAATGGAAAAATATTCGGATCATCTATATCTAGTTTGACAAACTCAAGAGGTAAGAAGCATAATTTATGTAGATACGTGAGAAATATAATGATTAACTCTCTATTTGAAGAGGTGAAAAATTGTACAGTTTGGGAAAAAATTGTAAAATCTTTTGCGTTAATTAGCGGTTCGTGGGAAGACGCTGGGTCTCCATCCTTAGCAATGGGAGTAAAAAAGAATGAAGGTATTTCAGCTCAGTGTACGTGGTATGGAGAGTCTTAGATATAAGGTTTCGAGTTTGTCAAACTAGATATAGATGGTCAGAACATTTTTCCATGGAAATAGCGATAGTATAGGGAGAGAGACCTTCGATATCTCGTCCGTGAGGGCCAGGTGGTTTTTTGTCTCATTTGTCCTCGAGATGACCTGTGGAGGTTAAGTTTTTCCAGCCATCCTTCCTCAATTTCAGCTTTCTATTTCTGATTTTGAATATTTGTTTTTTTTTTGGTGGGTGGGGGTACTTTAAGACTTCCTCGTTTCACACTTGCTCCGTCTGTGCAGTTCTCAGCATCCTTCTGTAGCAACACATATCGGTTGGCCCCGACTTCCTTCACATCTGTGGTGAGATTGTCCAGCATTCAATGTAATACAAGAGGACTGTTATCTTACATCATACTTACATACTTATTATAAAACCCAGATTGTGTGTGTGTGTGTCTGTTCGTTTATATATTGGATCGGATTTCCTACATTTTTCAACCGATTTCAGCAAAACTTCACAGGACTACGTAAAATTACCTTGTGGTGGTTCTGACAGCAAAAAATTGTTTTGCACGAAATCAATTTGAAAACGCGATTAAGATGCATCGCTGTCGCGAGAATGAGAGGGAGACAACTCATATCGACTTATACTTATTATAAAGCCCAGGTTGTTTATGTGTGTGTGTGTTATGTGTGTGTCTGTGTGTGTGTGTGTGTCTCTCTGTGTGTGTGTGTGTGTGTGTCTGTGTGTGTTCGTTTATATATGGGATCGGATTTCCTACATTTTTCAACCGATTTCAAAGAAACTTCACTTTTTTTTTGTGAGGTAGTGTTTCTTATTGTCTTGCACACTTTTTTTCTTTATTTTACATTCAGAATGCTTTAAAAATTCCATTTACAAGACAATTGTTTATAATAAAATTCTATTCAATCGATAGACTCATAACGATTGAAAACAATGTTTTTGTGTGAGTTTGGGTTTGACCAATTCGTAAATAAAACAAAAAAAAAAACTAATTAAGAAATGCGTGTCTGTCAACCTTAAACAATAATTTTTGTCAATTTTATTTTTCAGTCTTTATGATGGTCGATAACAGTCCGAATAATGTTAATTCATGTAAATAACAGTCCGAATAATGTTAATTCATGTAAATAATCATAATATCTCCTATGAAAAATAAAGATTGAGAAGAATAAATTTTATAAAATTACAGTAAAACTATTCTTTTATGTTCATGAAATAGTGTCATCGTAATTCTGAAAAAAAATTCTAGGTGACAAGGGGAAGAAATTATGAAGGAAAAAATAAAGCAAATATTTCTTTTGAAAATAATAAAAACTTAAAATAACCACTTATATTTAATTATTGAATTATGTATTAGTTATTCTTGTATATTAGAATCTGCAAATAAATGTAAGAAAACAGAGACAAGAGAGAAAAAAAAAGCAAACAACCGTATCGATGAATATAAAGACAATGTTTTCAAGACACAAAGACTGAGAAGGGACATGAAATTAGATTAATTCAAAATACTCTTCTTTTATTAAAATAGTGGTCAGTCAAACGAGATATCAAGATGGCCTTTTTGTGCATCCATGCCAAAATAACCTAACAGCTGCTAAAAATAAAAATAAAAAATATTCTTAAAAAAAAGGTCCACACCCGAAATTGACATCAAACTTTACATTGTTTATTCTTCAAATAAGTCTTTATTTAATAAAAGAAGCTCTTGTGGCGAAAAGCAACGAGATGAATTTCAAAAAGGCACAAAGGAATTATGAGTAACTTTCTTAGAATGAATGATAAGTGTGGGTTTTTTTCTGTTCTATGTGAAATAAAATGACGTGTTTTATTGAATTATGCACGCATGAATTATATTTTTTTAAACTTTTAATGAATTATTTTTGGTAAGGTGCCGGCGGAATATTCTGTAAGTTCCACATTATTTCTTGTTTGTTTATCAAATTCTGATTAGGTATTAATCAAACACATCTTCATGCCTTCTATGTGTTAATTACTAAGACTTGCATTACCATCATCATCACCAATACTGTTTCGATTTGATGTCATGAATTAACGTGTTCCTTCATCTTCAGTGACATTGTATTCTGATTCAATAATATTTTGCCAACTTTCTCTATTATCTACGGATTCGTTGCAGATCTTCCTTGATTGTAAACTCCTCCAAAGGAAAAGTTCGATCTTTCTACCTTATTTCAATGTCTCGGTTCAGCGTTGTGACTATAGTGGTTCTTGACTGACCTCTGAACTTTTTTTTTGAAACCAGTGTTTTCTAAGTAAAACTCCATGGCTTTTTTAGCTGGGTATTCTGCCTCCATTCGCAAAATATGTCCAAGAAGTTTCCATCTTGCATTCAAAATTATCAAAGACACTTGAGATTCTTGACATCCCCTCTACAAGATCTAGTTGGATATATTATAAGGATAATTTTTCCTATGAGAATGAATCGTGACGTTGGAAGCATTTTCCGAATATTGTCTCTCTCTCTGTATGCAACGTCTTAATTAATTACTGCGTAGCAGCAACTATAGCAGCTATTACCCACTCGCCAACAACTAAACCATTTTACCTCACTAAACAGTACCTCTACTAAATTTTTGAAACCTAAACTTTAAAATGAATTTTAAAAAAATAGAAAAGCATTTTTGAATCTTCCATTTTAGCTGTAATTGAAAGCTAAATGGTTAAATTTATTTCCAGTAAGCAAAATTTCAAATAAAAATTATTTTGATTTGTATCTCAACGTTTTGGTCGCTTTCAGAAAATCATTTAATATCAGCCATTTTTGACACATAAGTAAAGAAAATTTAATTCTCGCATTTAAAAATCTTCCAAAAATAAAACTTACTCTTCTGAAACTTTATTTAAAAAATATTAGCTGGTTTAAAATATAATTAATCTGATTTTTAAAAACAAATATTATTTACTTTAAGTTTAAAATAACAGAGAAATGGATTTTTAAACAGACAGTAACGGTGATTATGCGCTTGTCACTCGTCAATCACGAAACAA
The DNA here is from genome assembly GCA_903632075.3 of Acanthosepion pharaonis. Classification (NCBI taxonomy): domain Eukaryota; kingdom Metazoa; phylum Mollusca; class Cephalopoda; order Sepiida; family Sepiidae; genus Acanthosepion; species Acanthosepion pharaonis. The sequence goes on along the minus strand of CAHIKZ030005028.1, from coordinate 1,542,708 downwards.
TTGCTGATAAATGCGTCAACACCTTTATTGTTGTTTTACGGAGACTTTATCTATTAATACATAATTTATAGAGAATAACGGATGAGTATTTTTTTATATAATTTTTAAGTACTTAGTAATCTTAAAAATTTTAGAAAATATTCCCCGTAATCTAAATTAAGGAATGTTGACTTTATATTTACTATAATCATTGCTCTTATTTTCTGATAATTTTGTACCTGTTCGACTGTAGTTACAAACAGGGGCATGTTACGTATTATTTTATATGCAAAAAAAAAAAAATGGTGCGAAATACTTGCTATTAAGCTTTTCAATTTTTAATTAGTAAATATAATTTTCACTTAATAACAATATCACCTAACTGGATATAAGTAATGTAGAATTTAAAATGAATAATATATTATAAATTATAATAATAATACTAAAATAACATCTTGTAAAAATTCAATATTAATCACAATTTTTTAAAGGCAATAGTAAATCTTATTGGTAAAAACTATTAAAAGTATTATTATTAATGTCATAGTTTTATTACATTTTTTATGTTACGATTCGAAGAATATTTGCTGGAAATGAGAAACAGTTTTAAAAAATGATTTTACATTCTACAAGTTCTGCTTTTAACTAATAAAACACATTTTGAGATTGAAATTTAATTTTTTTCGAAATTTCATGAAATTAAGCAAGTGTAACATATGTAAAGAAAAAAAATACCAAGATTATTCTAAAAATAATTTTAAAAATAATTTCATTTATTCATGAATATGTTCTGAACGTTTCATTAAAATCCCACTATTATTTGCAAGAATTACAAAATCACCTGAAAAAAAGGCGCTAAAACACTAATGTTGAATATTACATGGAACGCTGACGTAAAAATAAAAACAAGATGTTTAACCAAAATTTTTAACGTGTTAAAAATTTAATGAAATAATATTTTGGTCTCTCCTCTTAATAATAACATGAACGTTTTCACGATAAAACTTGGTTTTTATTAAGTTTGGGGCTTTTTTTTTCATAGTGCTAGGAATTGAAGCGAAAAAGTGGAGGTACCTATATTATTATCTCCTAAAATGTTATTATAAGCCAAACATCTATCTTTAGTTACATTGGAAAGGGTTGATAAGCCGTAGAAAATAAATCAATCAATTTAATTGACGGTCTGGCGTGAAAATTTGTGTTATTTTAAAAAAAAAAGACCACAAAATAACAATATTGCTTTTAACTATCTTGCTAATCTGATGAAGATATTTCTTCAAAATATTTATAGAATTTTTTGGTTTCGTATTTATGAGAAGAGCCCGACAGGAAACTAGATTTAACCATGAATATTTTTTTTTTCATAGGATAGAATTGAAAGAAAATGAAAAACTGGAAAAAAACATCTGGACTTTCATGAAGAATTGAAAAAGAAAAGAAAGAAATTATGATTGTGAATTGAGCCGAAAGAAAATAGCATTTCAAGACTTCCTACTATAATAGACATTTTTTAATGGCAAAAAATAAATCTTTTACTGAAATAATATCTTTATGAATTTTTTTATATAACTAAAACACAAAAGAGGACAAAAATCAGCCAAATTAAAATGTACACACAGCATAATGAAAAGGCGTGACGGGGGGGGTTTGAAATCTACCCACACAAAATCATTCCCAAAATTCTTTAATAAAACCATAAAGACTCTGATCAGAATTCAAATCAAATCAAATTTCTTTAATAAAACCACATATTCAGTAAATTATTATTGAATAAGTATTAAAAACTATGTGAATCGGATAATTTACTGTGTTTTGGCAAATATTATAAAAAGGTAGCGATTTTTTTACCTTCATTTCGGAAGAAAGAACATACATTTTGGTGGTACCTACTCTATGCTTTACGCAACACCACCTACTATTCCAACCTCTCCGCTCTGGGTATGACGATAAACTACATTTGCGTCCTGGGTAAGACGATAAAGTACATCAGCGTCCTGGGTATGAAGATAAAATACATCCGCGTCTTGGGTAAGACAATAAACTACATCCAACAGCAAAGACTCTGATTAGGAGGCTTTGAGGAACGTGGAACCACTTCTTAATGGCTGGTGTTCCCACGGCCACCCTGACACGAGGTGGTAGCACCTGTTAGGGTACCAGCTAGGGCAATCCATAAACTGGGGTTAAAACACTATGAAAGTGTAAAAATAGGTTTTAATACCAGTAATACGTTTTTGTTTAAAAAAAATAGCAATATATTATTACTAGCAGTACACTTTAAAAAAAATACCAACAATACATTATTACTAGCAGTACACTTTTAAAAAAATACCAACATTACATTATTACTAGCAGTACACTTTTAAAAAAATAACAACAATACATTTTTGGAAAAGAAATTACTAGGAATGCATTTTGGAAGAAACAAATATATTACCAGCAATAAGTTTTTGAAGGAAAACATTACCAGCAATATATTTTTGAAAAAAATAATATTACTAGGAATAAAAATCTTGTCGGCATTAAATAACCCATTAAGGTTGATATGCTGTAAAACAAAGCAAACCAAACGAAACCATATTTGTTTCCTCTATGTCATTCTTCAGGTGTTCAGTTTGCGTGTAAAAAATAATTTCTACTCATTATTAACAGACTTCTGATAAAATTTGAAACAGCTGTCGTTTGTTTGGTTCCAATGAAACAATTCAATTAACATCGGTATCCACTTAGGCGCACATCGAGTAGACTTTGCAGGTAAATATTTATATTGGGTGGCAACAGATAAACTAAATGGTTTAAAAAATTCATAACTCGTTCGTTTTCAATCTTTTTTATTTTATTTTATTTTATTTGAAGGTTATCCCTTTGAGATTAAAATGGCGACGTATGATGTGCAGCAACGAGTAAAACTCATTGAGATTATTCTATTCCATTGAGAGATCAAGTATTCAAACTCAGTGAGGCTATCGGCAACATTTTAATGTCAGAGTATCTCCTAGCTCTAACAAGATTCGGAACCTAATCCCCTGGTCGGAAAGAACTGGGAAGAGGTCGTAAGCATAATGTGTGCATTGACGCACCGGTGGGAGCTTTACAGCAGAGTTTCTTTGAGGATCCATCAGCGTCTAAGTGTCAAAAAGGCATCGTTAAAAGATCGCTTCAGAAGATTCCGAAACTGGACAAAAATGTTTCCATTCACGAATCAAATGGTCCAAATTTTACTGCCCAACGATACTCATGTGTTTGTAAAAAATTATTTCTGTTTTATATCGTTCTCTCTTTCAGTACCCACCCTTTATTTGGCACGTGGAAGTAATCGTCCTTTTCAGTGTGACATTTGCTGAAATAGTTTAGGAAATATACGGGTGAACTGATAAAAAATTCATTTCGTTGTTAGGGTCCAGGTTAGGACTAAGAAAGAACAACACGAACACAAGAGTAGAAATAACGAAGGCATATTACACGAAATAATAATACAAGATGTGGAAGGTGTTAGTATGACTGTCAGTCTGGTTTGGAGTGAACTACTATCGGCTCGAATCGATTGGATATTTACTTGCCCCCTCCCACGAGGGAAAGATGTGGGACAAGGCCGAGTTTTAAGTGGGTTTTCTGAGCCCGTAGGCACGGCCGAAAATGCCCGTAAAAACTGTAAAAACAGAATCGGGTTGGTCAACCTCCCCGAACGAGACTCTGCCCTTCGGCGGAGCCTCGTCCGTGTTCCTCTCTGCTCAGAGGCAGAGAGTTAGACCTTCAAGCCGAGAAGTTCGGCTTGATTCGGTATCTAGCCCCCACGAGGGTTGCATGTGGCACAAGGCCGAGTTTAACGTGGGTTTCCCGAACCCGTAGGCTCGGCCAAAAATTGCCCGTAGAACCCGTATGAACAGAATCGGGTTGGTCAACCTCCCCGAACGAGACTCTGCACTTCGGCGAAACCTCGTCCGGGTTCCTCTCTGCTCAGAGGCAGAGAGTTCGACCGTCAAGTCGAGAAGCTTGGCTTGATTCGGTATCTAGCCCCCCCTCCCCACACGAGGGTTGCATGTAGCACAAGGCCGAGTTTATCGTGGGTTTCCTGAGCCCGTAGGCTCGGCCAAAAAATGCCCGTATAACCCGTATAAACCAGATCGGGTTGGTCATTTCTCCCTGAACGAAATTCTGCCCTTCGGCGGAACCTCGTCCGGGTTCCTTTCTGCTCAAAAGCAGAGAGTTCGACCGTCAAGTCGAGAAGCTCGGCTTGATTCGGTATCTAGCCATCCCCCCACGAGGGTTGCATGTGGCACAAGGCCGAGTTTTACGTGGGTTTCCCGAGCCCGTAGGCTCGGCCAAAAAATGCCCGTAGAACCCGTATAAACGGGATAAGGTTGGTCATTTTCCCCGAACGAGACTCTGCCCTTCGGCGGAACCTCGTCCGGGTTCCTTTCTGCTCAAAAGCAGAGAGTTCGACCGTCAAGTCGAGAAGCTCGGCTTGATTCAGTATCTAGCCACCCCCACGAGGTTGCATGTGACACAAGGTCGTTTTTTATCGTGGGTTTCCTGAGCCCGTAGGCTCAGCCAAAAATATGCCCGTATGACTCGTAAAAACGAGATCAGGGTAGGTCATTCACCCCGAACGAGATTCTGCCCTTCGGCGGAACCTCGTCCGGGTTCCTTTCTGCTCAAGAGCAGAGAGTTAGACCGTCAAGTCGAAATGATCGGCTTGATTCAGTATCTAGCCACCCCCCCACGAGGGTTGCATGCGACACAAGGTCATTTTTATCGTGGGTTTCCCGAGCCCGTAGGCTCAGCCAAAAATATGCCCGTATGACTCGTAAAAACGAGATCAGGGTAGGTCATTCACCCCGAACGAGATTCTGCCCTTCGGCGGAACCTCGTCCGGGTTCCTTTCTGCTCAAAAAGCAGAGTTCGACCGTCAAGTCGAAAGATCGGCTTGATTCAGTATCTAGCCACCCCCACGAGGGTTGCATGCGACACAAGGTCATTTTTATCGTGGGTTTCCTGAGCCCGTAGGCTCAGCCAAAAAATATGCCCGTATGACTCGTAAAAACGAGATCAGGGTAGGTCATTCACCCCGAACGAGATTCTGCCCTTCGGCGGAACCTCGGCCGGGTTCCTTTCTGCTCAAAAGCAGAGAGTTCGACCGTCAAGTCGAAAAAGATCGGCTTGATTCAGTATCTAGCCACCCCCCACGAGGGTTGCATGCGACACAAGGTCATTTTTATCGTGGGTTTCCTGAGCCCGTAGGCTCAGCCAAAAATATGCCCGTATGACTCGTAAAAACGAGATCAGGGTGGGTCATTCACCCCGAACGAGATTCTGCCCTTCGGCGGAACCTCGTCCGGGTTCCTTTCTGCTCAAAAGCAGAGAGTTCGACCGTCAAGTCGAAAAGATCGGCTTGATTCAGTATCTAGCCACCCCCCCCACGAGGGTTGCATGCGACACAAGGTCATTTTTATCGTGGGTTTCCTGAGCCCGTAGGCTCAGCCAAAAAATATGCCCGTATGACTCGTAAAAACGAGATCAGGGTAGGTCATTCACCCGAACGAGATTCTGCCCTTCGGCGGAACCTCGTCCGGGTTCCTTTCTGCTCAAAAAGCAGAGTTCGACCGTCAAGTCGAAAAGATCGGCTTGATTCAGTATCTAGCCACCCCCACGAGGGTTGCATGCGACACAAGGTCATTTTTATCGTGGGTTTCCTGAGCCCGTAGGCTCAGCCAAAAATATGCCCGTATGACTCGTAAAAACGAGATCAGGGTAGGTCATTCACCCCGAACGAGATTCTGCCCTTCGGCGGAACCTCGTCCGGGTTCCTTTCTGCTCAAAAGCAGAGAGTTCGACCGTCAAGTCGAAAAGATCGGCTTGATTCGACTCTCTCTCTTGAGAGGCGTAGTATACATAGTGTTAGGAAGAGTTCATTCTGTAATTATAGGTAAGGATCCATGACATTAATGGAGCTTAATTTGTTTCTTGTATGTGTATTTTAATGAACATTTTTTAAAACTTGATGGAGATAATTTTACGCATTATTTCATACAAAGTCTCACATGTCCCGTCTGTGGAACTCCCTTCTTCTTACTTGCTTCTCTGAGAGATATAATCTTCAAATATTTAAATGCATCGTCAATCGACATCTCTAGATTCCTTGATCTATTTCCCATCCTTCTCTTCATCCTTTCACTCTTTACTCTTGCTCTCACTCTTTGAGATCCCACTGCGTGCTTTTGGCACTCCCGCCTTGCTTGGGTTGAAATGCTTAAAAATAGTTTTTTTTTTCTTTCTTTTATTATATACGCAATGGTAGACTTTAGAATAACTAAGTTCATGCCTTTGGTAGTTAGCTCAATTTGCACTGAGATCAAGTCGACCGAGGTTTAAGCATATCACAACAGCTTAGGAAGACTGTCACCTGAACTAGAGAGAAAATATTTGATTTAATAACGTAATAAGTAAAGAAAACGATTTTTTCGTTGAGTATTCTTTCTCGTTTCGAAAGGTATTCGCGATGAATGTATATTAATTTACCGGTAGATCAAATTTCAGTCAGCTTCTTTGTCTTCTATGCGCCAGGTACATTCAAGACGCTGGTGATTATGGCTCTCCTTAACTTCCCATCCTTCGTTCCTTTTATCAATATTTGTCTTTTTACTAACTCTCCCGCTCCCTATTCTGTCAATCATTTACACAATTAGATGAGTTATTCGCTGTTTTCCTTTGTCTAACTTGTGAGGGCCAAATTTTGCAAGCATTCTGTCTTCATTATGTGTGCTAAAAATTTCAACTGTGTATTTCTGATTATATGTATAAGCGTGTTATTTCAGTATCTGTCTATATTTCTGAGATGATGTATTATGTACACTATTTACATTATTCGGACTATTGTCCTCATCTTTGTCGCCATATTTGTTACCACGTTTCGGCCTTTCAGTATCTGTCTATATTTCTGAGATGAGGTATTATATACACTATTTACATTATTCGGACTATTGTTCCCATCTTTGTCGCCATATTTATTACCACGTTTCGGCCTTTCAGTATCTGTCTATATTTCTGAGATGAGGTATTATGTACATTATTTACATTATTCGGACTATTGTTCCCATCTTTGTCGCCATATTTATTACAACGTTTCGGCCTTTCAGTATCTGTCTATATTTCTGAGATGAGGTATTATGTATCTTATTCGGACTATTGTTCCATCTTTGTCGCCATATTTATTACAACGTTTCGGCCTTTCAGTATCTGTCTATATTTCTGAGATGAGGTATTATGTACACTATTTACATTATTCGGACTATTGTCCTTATCTTTATCGCCATATTTATTACAAGGTTTCGGCCTTTCAGTATCTGTCTATATTTCTGAGATGAGGTATTATATACACTATTTACGTTATTCGGACTATTGTCCTCATCTTTGTCGCCATATTTATTACCACGTTTCGGCCTTTCAGTATCTGTCTATATTTCTGAGATGAGGTATTATGTACACTATTTTCATTATTCGGACTATTGTTCCCATCTTTGTCGCCATATTTATTACAACCTTTCGGCCTTTCAGTGTCTGTCTATATTTCTGAGATGAAGTATTATGTACACTATTTACATCATTCGGACAATTGTTCCCATCTTTGTCGCCATATTTATTACAACGCTTCGGCCTTTCAGTATCTGTCTATATTTCTGAGATGAAGTATTATGTACACTATTTACATTATTCGGACTATTGTCCTTATCTTTGTCGCCATATTAATCACAAAGTTTCGACATTTCAGTATATGTCTATATTTCTGAGATGATGTATTATGTACACTATTTACATTATTCGGACTATTATCCCCATCTTTGTCACCAAACCTAACCAGAATTCATATACAGATGTCCTCAAGGTCTCTATGTATAAAGGCGTTGGTTAGATCCAGTAACAGGACCTAAAGAGTGTGAGTTCAATACCTGGTTAAGGCTGTGGAGAACTTGAAGAGAGGAATTAACAAGAGATAACTGATAACTGACATCCATTACACATGGCACGTGGAATTAGAACAGTGAGTGAAATAAATAGTTCAGTTCGACATACCAACTACCTGAAGAAGACCGGAGCGTACAACGGCCGAAACTTTGTAACAAATATGGCGACAAATATGAGGACAATATTCCGAATCATGTTAATAGTGAGCGTGCTATCTGTTTTTTTTTCCTTGGGGGCCCCCGCCTTATTCACCTCCTCCGTTTATCTTATTCTCAACATTCAATTTGAGTAGTAACCGAAAACAATGGATTCTTTGTCTTCTTTTTTAATTACAAGAGTCTGAATTAGTTTCACAGAACAAGAGTCAATTTGTCAGATTTAGATGCAAGCTCAGTGTCACTATTCCACTGAGTTTATACACAAGATATATTCGAACTCAGTGTAACCATTCGACTGGGTCAATTGACAAGACTCACTTTCGAGCTTACTGAAATGATTCAGCGTAGTTGATCTCAGTGTCACAATTCGGCTGAATCATTTTGCAAGATTCATACTAAAGCCACCTATGATTATTAATTATATTTTCTATTCGGCCGTTCGAGCTCGGACATCCATGAGTCTATCACGCCAAACGTTACCATCCTGCGTAAAGGTTGGAAGGTCATTAAGGTAATACAAATATTATTGTATAATTGAACTATGTAGGCGTTTGCTGGGCGATCAATCCGTCTTGTGCTATGGCTAAGTGACCAGAGCAGTAGATCCCATGCATGTTCTTGATTTACTCGCCAACAGTGACCCGCAAAGCGCGTTCTGAGTACACGCAGAACTGTAGAAATATCTATAGAGTCTATAGAGCTGTGATGTAGTTGGATGTTGTTTCCAGTTAATGTTAAATATATCATTCAAGTGTACGTTCCATCAGGATTAGGGTCAAGGATTTAGTTAAAGTACCATACATGGTACCATACATTAACACCACTTCTAAAGTGGCTTGAAAGAATCTTCACTTCAGGTTGTCTAGTAAATCAGATTTCCAGATTGCATGCATTTTATTCAAGACGGGCCAGGCTTTAGTTTGGCGAATTTTAACATCAGTTTCAGTAGAATTTATTTCGCTTCCGAGGTATGTAAAAGATTCGACAGATTTTATTGATTCAATTGAGACAATTTGAATTGAGCCTTTTTGGCGGATTCGTATGAATCTAGTTTTAGTAGCATTGACATAGAGCCTAAGATGGTGATATAGGGATACTGTGGCAATGATGTCGGTAGAGATAGGTCATCTCCATAGACAATATCGGTCAACTTTTTACTGAAATACAGTTTTGATCAGATTCCCAACACACACACACACACACACACACACATATATATACATACATACATACATATATATATATATATTTATATAAATAAATTTATGAAGAAATATAGATTTAAGGTGTGGTATATTTATGGGATAAACTCCTCAATATCTGAGATAGAGTTATGTAAATATAAATATAAAAGTGAACATTGAAGTCAGCACTCGGAAGCAACAGGCTGTTCCATGCTGGGAGCAATCGTCAGGCCGACTGACAATTGCGTCTAGCATGAAACAGCCTGTCGACTCTGTGTTGACATCAGTGTTCATATATATATATATATATATATATATATATATATATATATATATGTGTGTGTGTGTGTGTGTGTGTGTGTGTGTGTGTGTGTGTATATATATATATATATTTTAAATAAAAACAGACCACATTAAGGTTTCATGTAATAAATTATTTCACCACAGCCCTTTTAAATGACTGCGGATCATCAAACTTTACTTCCAAACAGAAAAATGAAAAGAAAATTTACACATTTTTGACGGGCCGTATTAAACATATGTAATTTAACGAAGTGAGGAAGTGAGGGGGAGAGAGAAGACGTGAGTGAGTTAGCAGACATTGATTAGTGGTCTGTTTTTATTTAAATTATTTGCTCTGGATTTACATTGAGCTCTCTAAATGTTATCCTCCTTAGGTTTACCCATACGGGTTACCTAGTTTTTATATAAACTATATATATATATATATATATATATATATAAATTTATGCAACACAATCGTAATTACCTCATATGGGTATAAATCTATTTCAGCCAACGTGAGGTAAGTTGGTCTTATTCAACCCCGGAGAATTCTAGAAGAATGATGTAAAGGCACATTAATTTATAGATATATTATCCACAGTGATGTCTAGATACCCCATGAAATAGATTCACTTTCTATAGGAATCGTTGATACCTCATAAAATAGGCATATTATCAACGGTGACTTGTAGCTACCCCATATGTTGATACATCTTTACGATTAGTGTTAGATAAAGCCTGGATTTTAGAGATGCATTGGGAAATGTGATTCGTAGACAACACATGATTTTTTTAGCTTTATCCACACGGTTATTTTAAGCTGTTTGAATCTCTGTCTCATAGATAACCCATTACCAGGATTCACAGGGCCATCAATGTTAAGGGTTATTATCAACAGTGATACGTAGATACCCCATGATTTCTACAGTGTATTAAGAACAGTGACATGTAGAGACGCCATCATTTTTATAGATCCACTGTTACGCTGAGATATCTGATGAGATCCTCATCATCAACCTTCGACCTTACAGTGGTTGGTCGTTAATCTATTAACGACCCCTTTCCATAATGCTTGATCCTGCATTGCCATTCTCACATCCCCAATGTCCAACGCAGAATCCCAAGCCATGGTGGCTGGGAAAGTCAACTTTCGTGAGAAGACAATTCCTGAAGGATGCCATAGGAGTAAGAATGTGACGAACATCCCATCCGCTCGGTGGATGTCGTCTTGCAAGACAAAGTGATGATATCCAATATTCTGATCCATACATTAGGAATGGTTTAATCAATATTCTATGTTTGGACGTTTAAGGAGGATGGGAAGTTTGAGCGCCAAATCTTGTGAAGTTTGTTACACTAATACCATGCAAGATTCACATTTTACGATCATTCATATTATTATTATTATTATTATTATTATTATTCGTTTTTTACCTGGTTATCAACTTTTTCTATACATTATTTACATTATTCGGACTATTGTCCTCATCTTTGTCGCCATATTTATTACAACGTTTCGGCCGTTGTACGCTCCGGCTTTCTTCAGGGGGTTCGAATGACGAACTGAACACTTTATTTCGCTCACAGTAGTAGGCTGTTCTAGTTCCACGGGCCAAGGGCACATGGCAAAGTACCCGGTTAAGGGAGTGGAGAACTTTCAGAGGGAAATTAACAGGAGTTAACTTATAACTGGCATCCATTAAACATGGCACGTGGAAATAGAACAGTCTACCCCAGTGAGCGAAATAAATGGCTCAGTTCGATATCTCAACCACCTGAAGAAGGCAGAAGCGTACAACGGCAGAAACGTTGTAATAAATATGGCGACAATGTTGAGGACAATAGTCCGAATAATATAAATAATGTACATAATACCTTATCTCAGAAATATAGACAGAAACTATTTCTATGTTATTTAAAGCTGAAGCATACTTTTGGATTGCAAGAATAATTGTATTTTTTTTTGTTTATTTTTGTTTTGTTTTTTTTGTGGGGGAATATTGTATTAACTAATTTTGAAGACAATAATCTTTTTCAGATACAATTTTAATTATTTAGCACAGACATCAGGGTGGAGAAGGGGTAGCTGCGCGTAAGTAAACGTAATGAACCCGACTGGATTTCGAACTCCTACCCGACTTCTCATTCTGAGTCGTTATTTATTGCATTACGCGTATATCCAAGCTTACAGCGCCTTGTATTCCCATGTGCTCACCTATCTAGTTACTGACGTGGCTTAATTTTGATCGGTGATCGTACGAGAAGCGGTGTTTCGACGTGACATGGCCATAAACCATAGCACCTGAACGTAGAGCAACTGGTATTGCAAAGTGGTCACCCATCTAGGTACTGGCCAGGCTCGAGGTTGCTTAGTATAGGTTTCAACATGATGTGGCCGTAAGCCATAGTACCTTTATATCTAAGCTTACAGCATATGCTATTGCTAAGCAATAATCTGTTATGGTATTGATCAGGCTTGACGCTTATTTATAAACACCTCATAACATAGATATATTTTTAGAGTGAGTAATCGGTAATCGATCAGTATCTTTCGATATTTCTGTGATAAGGTATTATGTACTCTATTTACATTATTCGTACTATTGTCGTCATCTTTGTCACCATATTTATTACAGCGAGATAAAAGGGAGATCACCGATGTCTGTAGGTATCAGGTTGAGATCACAGACAAAGAATATCATTGGAAAATTCGTAAATGTAAGGAATCAGCACATATGCTAGGCCACAGATATCTCCTGAGCCGACCAAGCATAGAAATGAATACAATATGGGAACCAGTAATAAGTAGTGCCAGAGAAAAGCAATAATAACAACAAACATTGCAAAATGAGCTCTGGTAAAATCATGCAATGATAACAGCAAAATATTCCGAATAATGTAAAGAGTGATGATCAATCACTATTAAAGAGGCATTTCAACAGGGGTTTGTAGAGACCCCATGATGTTTCCCTTGTTATCAACCGATTTGTAAACAGACCATCATTTTTATAGATTTTATTATACGTTGTGATGCATAGATACCCGAGAACGTATATTAACTGTAGCAACTAATGTGCAACCCCTCATTTTCTAGGAGTATATCTCTTAATTAGACCACTTAAAAAGAACTCCTCTCGGCAAGAAAACGCCCCTTTATTTTAATGGTAACAGTCTACAAACAAAATATCCACAATACATTCTTTCCCTGCTAGGTATTCAGACAACTCCAATTATTTTGCAGGAATATTCTTCTGTTTCGGAAAAGTGAGTTAAAATGTAACAGAATACATTTTTGGATAAAGATATGCATACATTCTCTGTAGAATATACCTGTCTACGTGACTATGGATTTAAATGTAAGGAAAGAAAATACATCGATCACCAGCAGGGAGTAAGCGATTGTCTTAGTATCTTCAGCCATAATTTACTGTACAAGTGTTGCCTGGGATGATGTAATTCTGTATTATCTCCTACATGATCGATTCATCGGTGATTAAACCAGTCCCCCCCACCAGTTTTTTTTCTGATGAGTATGGTTTCTAGGTACCAAGCAGGATTATAAAGAAAGCCTGTTAAAGGGAGGATGGAACTTCTTCTTTCCTTTTTCTGTGCCCCGTCCATTCCGGACGTAGGCGATCATGGCTTTCCATTTCTCCCTATCCTTTGTAGCTCTCGATAAATTTTGTCCTTGTGTTACTTCTCGCAGGTTATTTTCTGCCATCCACTTGCATTACTTTCCCTTGTCGCTCTTTCCATCTGTATGATACTGTGAGTATCAGATTCTCCAAGCCCTCCTTTCTCATTACGTGTCCAGAACTTTCAGCTGCCTCTTTCTGATTTTAAGTAAAAGCTTCGTCCTTGTTTGCATCATCTCCAAAACCTCATCGTTGCTCACACGCTCGGTCCATGATATCCTTAGCATCCTTCTGTAGAACCATAACACCGTTGCCTCGGGTGTCTTCTTCACATTTGAGGAGACCGTCCAAAGGAGGACAGATGTCACGTAGCAGGTCTGTACTCTTTTCTTTGTTATCAAAGAAATCCTCGGGTCTCTTAATAGCTTTTGGAATGCGTCTTTGGCCATCCCAATACGTCTTTGTATCTCGGCGTCGCACTTAGAGTCCTCTGTCAAAACACTTCCCAGAAATGTAGATTTCCGCACCTGCTTGATTTTAGTGTCCCTGAACTGTATTGTAGTGTAAAAGGTCATCTACCATGTTGGGGTAGACTAAGCACCATGGTTATAACTGCAGCAGTGTGGTGATGACACGGCATCAAGAGGCAAAGAGATTCCGAGACTAGTCAATAGCCAGAGTTGATTCCTTACACATGCACAGTGACTCATATATACCCCGTGATATACATAGAGTATTCACAATGATTAAAAACATAACTCATACCATATACATTCTTTTATCATTTCACCTTAAGTAAGGCGGGTACGCCACTGGTACACACAGTTTTAAACGACTGAAAATGCGAAAAAAAAACTAGGTATAGGACGACCGAGGAAACCTGAACAGAGTTCAAGAAGATACAAGATGGCAGTTCATGCTGCATTTAAATTTATGAAGATTGTAATTATCAAGGAAGCAAGGAACCGAAAACGAGTTCCACAGGCGGGAAGTACGAGAAAAGAAACTGTTGAAGTAAAAGTGGCGGTTACATTTAACTGGGTTAACAGTAAAAGAGTGGGACCTAGATGCCAATCGAGTAGGACGCTTAAACTCACGTACTCCAGGCACTAGGGACAAAAAATCTGTCAGAGCAGTTGCCCTGAAAATATTTGTAGAAAAGACAGAAATAGAAGAGTACAGCCTTACCGATGAATCTTATTGTCACTTGATATCCCGAGTAAACTATCAGTTTATACGAGTGTGAACACTTAAATAATTATAATCAGCCTACAACGGATTGAAGAAGACAATAAAAAATACACGTTCCGAAACAATGGAAGCACAATTTGTAATCCTTTCGAACTATGAACCATTTGTTTAAATCAATGCACTCCAAGCAAGGTGATAATGTCACTAAGAGGCAATGGGGGTTATGGGAGTGAAAGAGATTTTAGAAGGAAACGGAAACGCAGTCCTAAACAAGGACCAAGGTATAAACGTCTACTTCTGGTCATATATTCGGGGAAGAGTATAAATTAGAAGAGTAGTTCACAAAAGGGGGAGAATCCTGAGAGGAATGTCAGGGTTTCAATGTGAAGGGAAAATATTTTAATTTTTCCTGGTTTTTATTTACCGGGTGTAATAGTAAAATGTCCAGATCGTGTAACAGCATAAATGTCCATCCTATACAATGATTAATATCTTAAAAAAAACTAAACTAATTTTTTTTTTTTTGCAGGATTTCAGCCATCTTGACACCATTTGCCGTAAGAATAACCGAAAATCCTTTGAGTTACTCATCTAGAAAGAGAACAGGTTAAAATCATTTTGTCTCAGACACACTGTCTTCCAAAATTTGCAATGGTGGGAGCAAAAAGATCATCCAGTCTTTCAGTAAGGGTACCAAAATTCATACTCTGGTTTCCATTTTCAAAGACGATTCAAGAACCATCAAGAGAATGGTGAATAACTTCAAAAAAAAAAAAAAAAAAGGAACAGTAGAAAGGAAAACTGGATCAGAAGGTCTCAACTGGAAGAGAGATCATCATTTCAACTCAATTCATAAGTAGTTTGTAACCTGGGAGAGAAATTTTAGCTATGACACTCGAAAGAGCCGTGAAAAAAGATATATATATATATATAACTTTGAATAAAAACAGACCACTTTAAGGTTCCATGTAATAAATTATTTCACCACAACCCTTTTAAAGGGCTCTGGATCATCCGACTTTACTTCCAAAGGTTGAAATGAAAAATGAAAAGAAATTTACACATTTTTGACGGGCCGTATTAAGCATATGTAAATTGACGAAGTGAGGAAGTGAAGGGGGAGAGAAGACATGAGTGAGTTAGATGTACCATTTCAATTCTTTATTCTTAAGCTCCCTTGGTGTGGGCCAGGCATCACTTAATTTAACGCATGTTATCTCTACATATAGATGTGTAAGGGGTAAAGAAGAAAACCGACATAAAAGGAAAAAGATAGAATAAAATAAATCATGAGAGAATGTTTCACTCAAATTCTTAGACGCTGTTATTTCGCATTACTTTAAAGGGTATATTTAGGGGTTAAAGTTTGATATAAATCTAAATGTCTAAACAATCTACGAAGAATTTAATTTGATGTTTGTTGGAGTTTTGGGTATTTTCTATGAAATAGTCGATTGGAAAAAATTCATAGAAAGTACATTGAAAGAATAATTTCCTTTTACGTCTAGTAATCTTTTTTATTTGCTTAAACTTTTTTCTTGTTGATTATTAAGTTGACATCTATCCGTTTGAGTTTTGTTCCGAAATTAAACTCGTGACTGCTTTTACATACCTACATAATTATCAAAGATTATTCCAATTTAAATAATTTTATCATCAATAATTCTCCCAAAATATACGGTAAGCGCATATAACAGAAAAATTGCGCCAAATCGTGTATCAGCATAAATGACGATCCCACAAATCGTTTTAATATCTAAAAAGCACTAAACTAATTGAGTTTCTTTTGATCAGGTTTTCAGGCAAGACGTTTTGCCATCTTGACACCATTTGTTGTAAGAATCAAAGAAAAATTCGTTGAGTCATTCAGCTAGAAAAGGGGAGAAGTTAAAATCTTTTGTGCCAACCCCACTGTTGTCTCAACTGAGCAATGCTAAGAGGAAAAAGTCATTCAGGTCTTCAGTAATGTTACTAACATTCATACTCTTTCCATCTTCAAAGTTCATTCGAGAACTATCAAGAGAACAGTGAATAAGCTTTAAAAAGCGGGAACAGTAGAGAGGAAAACTAAATAAAGAGGTCACGACAGAAAGAGGGATCATCGTTTCAACTTAGATCTAAAGAGATCAATTAGAAAAGGTACAGCTCAATCCATAACAGTTCAAAGACCAGTGAAAAATATTGGAAAATGAAATTGTACGTGAAACCATGTGAGGCAACTCCAGGACAGAAAGTTAGAAGGTTAAAGAAGGCGAAGATCATCTTGAATAAGTTGTAAAATTAGACTGGAATGATATATTTGTACTATATTTCAATCCTTCCAGAGCTTCCGATCCTTAACTATGATTAATTAATGATGAACATGTAATTTTCGTTTATGATCGATTTCATCACGATTCTACTGTTAAGCTTGCAGAGAAATTATGCATTTTTATTTTTTTAATAATGTTATAAAAACTTCGGAGAATTTCAGTAACATATCTTTAATCATTTCTAAAATACAACAGTTTAAATCTTAATTTGACAATTGGAATTTTTTTTTCTGTTTGTTGCTTCATAATTTTGTTTATTGAATTAAAATACCCTGCCATTTTATTGTACTTTTGTTTACTTATGTATACTGCAGTGTATTTATTTAAAAATCCAACATGCTCTATTCCTCTTAAGCTTAGTAACCTTCTCTAAAAAATGAAACAATTGTCTATGTACAAATATGGATAAGAATGAAGATTTTTTACAAATATAATGTTTGGAATGAGGTAATGGCATTCTGACTTATAGTGAAAAGGTTGAATTGGACGAAAAGTTTGAGAAGCACTTCATTAGAAATATTTTTCTTATATTCTAAAAACACACTAAGGAAATTCCATGGAATCTATGGATTAGGTTAAAGAAATACACATCACGGAATTATTGTTTACTCTTTCAAGTTAGGGAACCCGTTATTTTATCAACGTTAAAAATGTAGAAAACTACA
This sequence comes from Acanthosepion pharaonis, assembly GCA_903632075.3. Taxonomy (NCBI): domain Eukaryota; kingdom Metazoa; phylum Mollusca; class Cephalopoda; order Sepiida; family Sepiidae; genus Acanthosepion; species Acanthosepion pharaonis. The sequence goes on along the minus strand of CAHIKZ030005028.1, from coordinate 1,525,337 downwards.
TTTTTTTAGTGTTTTAAATTGAGGAACGTATGTGATCGTAAACTTTGAATATTCACAAGAAAATTTTTTTTTCAAAATAAATCACGGATGGATGAAGAATCATTATAAAAAACTTAGTATCCAGCCGACAAATTACAGGTCAATAACATGCCTACACGTGTTGCAGGAAATCATGACCGGATAAATAAGAGACTGCAACAAAAATACACCAAGGAGAAAAGTAAAGATTCAGGAGAGAAACCATTAATTTAAGACAGGAATTCTTTATTAAGAAATATTTTTTTATGAAATATTACCATATTTTAAAACTGATATTTTCTTTATTATGAAATATTACCACATTTAAAGACAAGAATTTTTTATTAAGAATTTTTTTTAATGAAATATTACCATATATTAAAACAGATATTTTCTTTATTATGAAATATTACCACATTTACAAACAGGAATTCTTTAATAAGAAATATTTTTTATGAAATATTACCATATTTTAAAACAGATATTTTCTTTATTATGAAATATTTTATGAAATATTAATATAATTGTCTGAGTCGAATGCATTTTTCAGTAGCTAATACAGGAGATTGTGCAGAGCCATGAACACTAAAGTCCCGAAGGGATACATCACATAGAAAAATAAGAAAAAAATGGTAAATCATTTTCATCCCATTTAAACTGAATACGAACAGAAAAACCTAAAAAATCCATTCGACTGTATAAGAAATAACCAGATTTGGAGTTTACAGAACAAAATAAAAGCATTAGTTTTCAAGAGTAAGTAGAGAAGGGTCGTCAGAAAATCCTAAGAAAAAAAATTACCCAATTACGAATTATCGGATACACAAATGGAAGTTCTTAGTTTCGGTCTAAAATTTTCTACTGGAATTTGGAAAGTGGATATTACATATTTCATAATAAAATGAATAGGATTTCAGCATCGGGTACATCCAGGGTTTAATAACGTCCGCAACTGAAACAACCAATTAAATTACATTTCCTTGCAGATATATGAAATTCTGAAAGAAATATCTAATGGCAACAACATTTATATACCCGCTTCCGATAAAGGAATTGGAGTGATAATTATGGATACATATGCATAACAACAAAATATGAAACTTATATAGAGCAATAAATGAAGGCCAGATCTCAAAAGAGACAGAAAAGGTAAGACATGAAATGAAGAAATTATTAAATAATGTAGATATTTTATGGTTAAAACTAATCGAACGTAATCAGAAAACACCCACATTCGGGAGATTACCAAAAGTACTCAGAAATAGGTAGCAACCCACATGAACTCATCGGAAGTCAAGACAGACTTTTGATCCCACGACTTGATACAATTAGCTTTAACCATACAAAAAAAAAAAAAAAAAAAAAATCTGGAGAAATAATTGATAGATGAAAGAAAATTGAAAGTGTAGATAGATAAGGAACTAATTGAAAGTATAGATATAAAATCTTTGCATGCAAAAGTTTCAGTAAAGAAGCGAAAACCGCATATGACAAAAATTAAGTTTTCTCTTCTCCCACAAAAGATCGTAAAATATAAGTTTCAAAATAAAATCTTCACATTTAATTTGATAAAGTTTACTAGGGACGAATCGCGCTGGTCAAGAAAAGTTTTTCTTCATATATATATATATATATATATATATATATATATATATATATATATATATATAATAATATTTTTGGATTAAAAATATGATTCCTTCGGTACATAAAGAGTTCTCATATTTCAAAAACGAGCCGAAATATCCAAATACTTATTAAAATTAAGTTGAATTGTGGTGTTTAGTCCCGTTTCATCTTCAAGCGAAATTTTAGGAATCCTAAAATTTCTCTTGAAGATGAAACACCACAATTCAACTTAATTTTGATAATTATTTGGATATTTCGGCTCTCGTTTTTGAAACATGAGAACTCTTATGTAGCGAAGGAATCATATTTTTAAACAAAAAATATTATTGTAATATAAGCTCTACTTCTGTATGGAGCACTGTCTTCTTAAAAATAAAAACAAAAATACTAAGGAACTCCGGATTATGCACCCAACGTGTTCTTTTCTATTTTCTGCATACCTACGCACTTATACTTATATATATATATATATATATATATATATATCTGTGTGTGTGCGTGTTTGAGTGTGAGTTCGTTATAGATATACATAGGTAGATAGATAGATAGGTAGATAGATAGATAATAGACTGAGATAGGTGTATAGACATATCAATATAGACCGATACACATACACACATATATATAGATACATACATATATATAGATAGATAGATATGAATTGGCTGATTATATATATATATATATATATATATATATATAGATAGATAGATAGATATGAATGGACCTAGAGCGATATCTTCTTTCTCTACCGTACTCCTTCCTCTCATAACTATTGCGTGTTAGATTGTATTTCTCATAATATAGAAAAGGCCATCTCCCTTCACCAGTTTGCAAATATATTTATGGTAGGTGACTTTAATGCCAACGATCCCAATGTGTCTTACACACTGTAACTGACTCAGCTAGCATCAAAACCCTTAACCTTTCAATCTCTCACTCTCTCACGCAAGTAGTGGGCTTCCCCTCTTGTTTCCCCATCTCTTTTTACTATCCCGGACTCATGTCGTACTATGCAGATCTTGGCAATTCTGATCATGTGGTACTTCCTATAAACACCACTTTCCGCTCACCAACTAGCCGATAGCCTCCTAGAAACTGAATAGCTTTCTGTTATGAGCGATCGGATAGGGACTCATTCCGTAACTTCCTTCGTGAGTCCCTTGGAATGAAGTTTTTAATCATTCTGTCCATAAATGACCGTGTGAGGTCTCTTCTTTGGTGAAAGCCGGCATCAATGCTTTCATTTCAACAAGGAATACAAAGTTAAACCGGATTTATCTCCTTGGTTCTCATCTGCGCGCTAAGCCGCTATAGCCCACAGAAATCACTAATTCAGACTGTAGTACAGCGACACGTCTCCTTGTCTATGCATTTAACGAGTGCAAGCGTGTCCTCAAAGAGGCCGAGTTTGTCGATGGAATGAAAAAATTAACGTTCTGTTCTCGAGATTATTGGCGGATCTTCAAAGTGAGATGAACAACACCAATTCCTCAACCCACGCTCTGTTCAATCATTTCGAAGTGCTTTCATATACAGCAGATATGGTTGAATGCTTTGCTCGGAAATTCTCTTCCATCTCAACACTCAACTCATTTAGAGTACCCATACCTGATCTTCCCCCCAAACAGGGGCTCTACTGAATAATATGCGCGTAACCCCGTCACTGGTCTCAGATATAATTTCTAAATTAGAGTCCCATAAGACAAGCGCATGTGAAGGGATCCCAGCCGTCGTCCTAAAGAAATGTTCTCCCGATCTAGTTCCAGTTCTCTCCAGGTTATACAATTATTGCCACACTGCTTCCAGATTTCCAGCTTGTTCACCTCTGTATATCCTGTTTTTTGAGAACGCTGGAGAATATTCTGACACCTCTAACAACTGAGCTACCGCATTTCGGTAAAATATTCGAGGCTTTAATCAATATTAAATTGGTTAAGCATCTTAACTTTCAGTACTTACTCTCTAACAAACAATATGGCTTCTGTCTTGCCAAGCCTACCGCTGCGTTTGATAATAACGGCGAATCTCTAACTGTGGATGTAGATATCACGAGGGCGTTTGACAGGGTTTCAAACGCTAGTTTTCTACGTATGCTCCACGGATACAGCTTACGGTCAATCACGCTGAAAACGCCGGTTCTCGTTCGATCACCGAAGTTAAGCATCGTAGAGCCAGGTCAGTACTTAGATGGGGGACCGCTTGGGAACACCTGGTACTGTAAGCCCCCAAAGTCCGACCCTTACCTCACAGTCGGTGGGGGGGTGTAAACGGTAGTGTCAGAGCTATGTCGCCCGGAACTTCGTTCCTGGTAGGGCCACCCAAGGCGGACAGGTCTGACACACACGCCGGCTAACAAGGGCTCTGGTGAAAATCCAAGGAGCGTCTGCATCGGTAACCGGCGGCTTCTGGTCGTTCCTGTCTCTGCGTCTGTGGGAATCCCGCGGCAAGCAAGAACGTTATCCGAGTAGGCCTGGGTATCCTACTTCTGTAATTTATCCCAAGAATCTTCTTCTCATAAAAGGAAGAAGCCGGCTCAATCCGCCCAGGTTGAATGCCGCATCAGTACAGTAGCTCCACGGATACGTGATTACTGTTCGACTGTTTGATTTGATTCAATCATTCCTGTCAAATCCTGGGATGAATGGCATTTTGAATGAGTTCGCTTCCAGATCATTTTACATGAACGCGGTTGTCCCTCAAGGCTATTCCCTGGGTCCTATGTTGTATGTGATCTTCATCAATGATCTCTCTGAATGTCATCAGTTCACCAAGTAGGCATGTATGTTGATGACACTACCATTTTCTCGTGTCTTAATAGCAAAACCGCCAGAGCTGACAAATTTAACCTGATCGCCTCTCATGAAAATGACCGCCAATGTGTTTAACTGTGACATGATATGGCTCGTAAATATCAATGCCTCTAAAACGAAACTGCTCTCATTTAACCACCGTAGAGAAACATCCCTCTCCGCCATCAGCATGACTGATGCTAGACTCATGGAGAGCAAAGCACTGCGGCATCGTGGCCTCAATGTTTACAAATGACTTGAAGTGGAACGACTAAAAGGAATCAAAAAGCTGCATCTATTGCATGGAAAGTTGGGTCACTGTTTTGTGTCAAATGGTTTTCTCGTAAGAGATCGACTTGCACATTTACAAATCAACCATTCTTCCGTGTACTTAATACTGTGGCCATTTCTGGTCTAGTCATCCAACGACTCATCTCGAGGTTCTTGACATAATCCAAAGAATGACCTGCAATGTAATCGATCCTATTTTGGTATCTCAAAATCCATCACTTTCTCACCGACGTGCCGTGGCTTCCCTCTGCCTTTTCTACAAATATTTTCAGGGCAACTGATCTGACGAACTTTGTTTTCCGGTGCCTGAACTACGTAACCGCCACTTATACTTCAAGACTTGCTTTTCTCGCAATTCCCGCCTGTGGAACTCACTTCCGTTTCCTTGTTTTACTGATAATAAGAAACGTCGAGAATTTAAATGAAACGCCAATCTACATCTTCTATCTTATTCAACCACGGTCAGGATTTACCCCACCCTCTGTTCCCCCCCACCATATCTAGTTTGTTTTTCTCATCTTCACTCACGTAATCCCCTGCGTCCTAGTGGCATCCCACCTTGCTTTCGATGACATGAATAAACTTAGATAGATAGATAGATAGATAGATAATGAAGACTAGCATAGATAGTATTGTGGTAGGATCCACCTAATTTGCATAGTGGAGTACCGACCATATAAATATGGTTGGTACCGGGAAGAGAGGAAGGAATCAAGAAATTCAACCAGAGACTCTGCCCGACTGTGACTCAGTCAACACATTCTCCAGGAACGGTCTTACCAGGAATATACAAAAGACTATATGTAAAAATTGTGTACACTTTCTTGTTTCAATACATTTTGTTCTAAGTACATTTTGTGTTGCATTATTATTCCATGCATTAGTCAAGTTTCAACAGATAGATAAAGGTAGTCTGGAATAAATAGATAGATAGATAAATTACGAATAGACTGGAATAGATAGATAGATAGATAGATAGATAATGTGCAGACAGGGATAGATAGATAGATAGATAGATAGATAGATAGATAGATAGATAGATAATGAAGACTGGCATAGATAATGGTAGACTGGAATAGATAGATAGATAGATAGATAGATAGATAGATTACGAATAGACTAGAATAGACTACAATAGATAGATAATGAAGACTAGTATAGATAGATAATAATAATAGACTGGAATAGATATATTAATAGACAGATTAAGAATAGACTGGAATCTGTATATATATATATATATATATATATATATATATATATATATATATATATATATATATATATGGAGAGAGAGTGTGAGATAGATACATACATATATATACATTGTCCAAAAAAAATAAATATACATAGTCTTAAAATCGATCGTGTTATCGAGTGAAAGTTAATTAAACTCTTAAACAAAGAATAAATCTTATAAACTGCATTAACTGACGTCTCTTTTGCAACTTGGCGTTAATACTCCTTTGTAAAAAATAGGTATGGCCAAAGAATTCATCCACAGAATTTATCAGCTCATAACTTTGTACAGCTCGTATGTTTATTTCGAACAATTTGCGCGTTTAAAACGTTTCGAGCATAAAAAAGAAATTACTGCATTTTTATTTTAAATTTGTCTGACATTCTGTATTGTATGATTAATTAACTTTCAGACGAAATGTTATTAACAGATACATTGTACGTATATTGTGAAGGAGAACACGTCTAATACAATCTGTTTTTGCTGGAGAGCTCTGGAAATGACAGTAAATAGCGTCTCTCGTTGATGGTAATTAAAGCGCGTCAGTTTGCCGCGTTTAATATCGGAAGATCGTAATTTAAGAAAGCAGAAAAGAAAGAAATCATTTAATGATAAACATTCGAGGGAATACGATGAGCAAGTAAACCCTTAAGAAACAATAATAGAAGAAAATCTAACGCCTTCTAAAATGCAAGCATTTTTAAAAAGAGACATTAATGCCACTTCCAGTCAACATATTCAACATATAGTCGATCAGTGCCCCCCCCAAATTCCTTTCCATTATATATATATATATATATATATATATATATATATATATATATATATATATATATATATATATATATATAAAAGATATAATATAATAAACGATAATATATATATATATATATAAAACGATAATATATATATATATATATATATATATATTCAGATTACTGTCCTCGTCTTGAGACTTTTTCATGTTATTTATACCGGGATATATTTGGTTTGAGGATAATACAGATATTCTGATATAAGCAGTGCTATTTAGCCCATAGCTAGTGTACAAGATTTATACCTTTCCGAGGGGTATTTACTCGTAAATGAACATAACGGACCCGACTGGAATATGAAATCGGCTCTCCGATTTCTATTCACAGTCGTTATACATTACATCAACCTCACATGCAAACCTACAGCACCTCGTGTTTCCAAGACGTCACCCATCTCGCTACTGACCAAGCTCGACGTCGCTTAACTTTCAGAGGAACTGAACACATTGTTTAATCTCCGGATGTCGTTTTCTTCTCGATTCGCTGTTCATTCCTAGGGATAACATTCGTTTAATTTCTATGCATTGCCATGGATACTACAGAAAAATATTGCAGTGACTTCCAGTTGCCTGATCTACGATTCTGCATCAAAAGTAGTCTTTCTACTAGTCTGGCAGCCATTCAAGTCTAGAGAGGTGACTCTACTCAGTTTTTAAACCATATCTTTTTGGGGGTTAATCATGGGTCAAGCTTTAAATTGTGTGGAAATAAATGCAAAGAAACTCGAAATTGAACTTGTCATGCAGCTTTCACTCTCCGTGCCGATGACCTTTATTTACGTAAGTATGCATCGATATGTTAGGCCCGAGATCTTGTCCGGACTATGTAATCCGATTAAAAAGAAAAGTTAAAAAAAAAACAAAAAACAAACAATACTTTTTTTAGTCATTTCATTCTTAAAGACAATAAAGCCACTAAGTCTAAAGTGGTTACTGTGTATGACAAATTCTGAGAAAGAAAAAAAACTACTAAGAAGAGAGGACAATAAAAGTTATTAACCGATAGCTCTTCGGAGGTGAAGCTTAAGTCAGACCTTGCCCATCAGAGGTCATTTGTGTGAAAGTGAAAGTGAAAGTGAAACTGAAAGTGCTAAACATGAGCAATATCTCTTTCGGAAAAATCTGCTGGTTGATGATTTGGTCAGAAAACTCGGGACTTTTTATTTTTCATCAGCGTATGATTTTGCTGTACTAACATCTTGTAGCTTAAGACAAAGCTTACTTAGCTTCAAAGCACTTTCCCCAAGCCAAGACGAAATTCACGTTCGATTACAATCGAAAAGAACATTTGCTTACTAACACATTGGAGGTGCGAGAAAAGACAATTAATGTCATTAATATTGCTACTCGCTTCCAGGTATGCTGATGAGCGAGGATGGCCAGCGATTCGCAGCTGTAGATGTGGGCACATTTGTGTTTTTTTTTAAACTACCACAGTCAATCAATGGTGTATACTGCAACTATGCTGAGCGTACCTTAGTTACAGATTATTGATAGAAAGCACGTCATTGAACAAGGCCAACGGACACACTCAGTGGAGATTAAAAAAGCATCGGTATCGTCAAACACATTTCATTTGAGTCAACTGTATATTGTTAAAGCACGGAGACGAACCCTCTATCTCTATCTTCGATATTGTGTACTCGAACACAAATCCTGATTGCCTTAAATGCCTCCTTATCAGCAAATCAGCAATTATGGCTACAAAAGCTGCATTGCCAATTAATAGTATCTATCTATCTATCTATCTATCTATCTATCTATATATATATATATATATATATATATATATATATATATAGATAGATAGATATATATGTGTGTGTGTGTGTATAGATAGATAGATAATGTACAGTTTGTATTATATAGATAGATAATGTATATTATGTAATAGATAGATAGATAGATAGATAGATAGATAAATAGATAGATAGATAATGTGAAGACTGGGATAGATAGATAGATAGATAGATAGATAGATAGATAGATAGATAGATAGATAGATAGATAATGTGCAGACTGGGATAGATAGATAGATAGATAGATAGATAGATAGATAGATAGATAAAATTTGGTGGACTTGATTTAAATGATTGAGTAAACAAAAGATGGTAGCCATGTAATGGTCTCAGCTACAAACAGAGTAACCTAAAAGAAAGGCACGTAAGCATATAGGATTATAAGATACCAATACTATTCCGGACGCAATTACATACCGACATACTTAGAATAGTAAACACAACCACGCTGTAAATTCTACGCAACAGCAGACAATATTCACAAACACGCAAAAAGATTCCGCAATATACATCGTTTAAATCAGTGTCTAGAAATGAATATAACCAGATGAAATATTTGCGCAGTCAGAGAACACTAAAATACTATTTTTCGTTAACCTACTTTCGGGAATGAATATACTATAGATAGATAGATAGATAGATAGATAGATAGATAGATAGATAACGTGTAGACTGTGATAGATAGATAGATAGATAGATAGATAGATAGATAGATAGATAGATAGATAGATATGAATGGACTGAGGTAAACTAACATTACTGATTCTGAAGATTAGTATTAGGGAATATGAGAAAATTACTATTATGGAAAGAGTACCATATAAGAACACGAATTAAGAAGATAAGATAACGATTAATACTGCATTTTAATTTTAAAAAGATCTAGAGATTTTGGCGCCAATCCTGTACTGGAAAGAGGAACGTTCGGAACGATTACGATGAAAGCATTTTTAGCAAAGAGACAGTAACTGAAGCTGAGACGCTATGTCAGGTTCTATTGCATGAAATTAAATTCAGCAGGTTGTTTTTTTGCCATATTTAAATACTTTTATTCCAATAAATTGCTGCCGTACTATTGTTATATAGCTAAAAATATTAATTTAGTGTCACTGCGTGTCTGAGTGGATACTACTGATTTCTAGAAAACGAAAATAGAGAAAATGTAACTTCCGACAGGAATCGAACCTGTATTCCATTTGTAATCTATGAAGATGCTTTTCAAGTTAAGCGTGCTTTATGGTAGAATAAATCATTATTGTGAAGTCTTTGTTAAACTACTTTGGTAACAAACATCTTTCGTTATCCGTTATAGCAGAATGCTACCAGACTAACACTTCGTAAGCGGCCAAAGAATTGAGCAAGCGAGTGAGAGAGAAAGAGAGAGAAAGGAAAAGAGAACGTATAAAAGGCTAAAGAAATAGAGGATAAAACCAATGCGAGAGAAAGAGCAAGGCGTAGAAAGTGGGATAGGTTAAGCCCTAGATAGAGAAAGTAGAAAAGACAAATAAACGGGAAAGTGAGAGAGAGAGAGAGAGAGAGAGAGAGAGAAAGAGAGTGAGTGAGAAAGAGAGAAAGAGAGAGGCGGAAGTAGTTAGAGAGATAGCAAAAGTCATTAGGCGTGGCGGGGATATTACGGCCTAGAAAGACCAAGAAATGACGTTGGTGAATTGGGAAGGAGAAAGAAAGAGGGAGACAGAGATAGCAATAAAGACATAAAGTGGGATAGGTTACTCCCAGTGAGAGAAATAATATATGTAGAAGAAGCCCGATATATATATATATATATATATATATATATATATATATATATATATATATGCAAACACACACACACGAACGCACACACACACGAACGCACACACACACACACACACACATATATATATATATATATATATATATATATATGAAACAGACTGTCACCTCTGAATGTTGAATTCAATGTTCACTTTTATATTTATATTTACATATGCTCTGTCTCTGATATTGAGCACTTTATCCCATAAATATAGCACACCTTAAAACTATATTTCTTCATATATATATATATATATATATATATATATATATATATATATATATATATTCCGGGTGAAGCAGCGAAATTGTCCAAATCGTGTAATCGCATAATTGTCCATTCATAAAAAAAAGCTTAATACCTAAAAAAAAATCACTAAACTGAGTTTCTTTTTTCAGGACTTTCAGATCAACCGTTTCGCCATCTTGACAATATTTGACGTAAGAATCACTGAAAAATCCTTTGCATTATTCAGCTACAAAGAGAACAGGATAAAATCGTTTTGGGCTAGCCCAACTATGTCTTCCCAAATGAGCAATGGTGAGACGAAAAAGATCTTTCAGGCCTTCAGTAATGGTACAAACATTCATACACTGGCTTCCATCTTCAAAGTCGATTCAATAAGCATCAAGAGAACGGTGAATAATTTTTTAAAAAGAGGAAAACTGGGTGAGGAGGTCTCAACTTAGATTAATTAGGAAAGACTTCTCCAACGGGAGAGACAAGTTTCAGCTATGACAGTCCAAAGAGCCGTGAAAAAATAATTGAAAATGAAATCTTACGGGAATATATATATATATATATATATATATATATATATATATATATATATATATGTATATAAACTATCTATCTACCTTTCTCTATATATATCTATCTATCTACCTGTCTATATATATATATATATATATATATATATATATATATATATATATATATATATATATGTTTAAGTTACGAAGAACTGGTAAACCGAATGGGTAATTCCAAGGAGGATGAAATCCTGAGAGCTCAATGTGAATACAGAGCTAATATTTAATGAAAAAAACAGACCACTTTAAGGTACCATTACAATAATTTAGAATTAGATTCTAATCCCATTTTTCCTTTCATTTCGTTGTTGGAAGTGTTACCTGATGATCCGGAGTCCTTCAAAAAGGATTTTGGTGAAATAAATTATTGTAATGGTACCTTAAATTGGTCTGTTTTTTCATTAAATTTATATATATATATATATATATATATATATATATATATATATATATATATATATATATATATAATTATTTATTTATTCGAAAATTATAACATGTTATAAAATCACTACAAAAATAGCCATTTTGTTTCATCACTTCTGATGTCTTATCAGGTGATGGTGTTGAATGTAGAATAAAGGGTTGTAAAAAGTTCAAATCAATCAAACACCCCTCGCTAGGGGAAACGCTGTTACATAACCTAGAATGACCTATCAAAATACAAGTATATGAGAATTCAAAAAACTTGATTATAATAATTAATTTATACTTTAATGTTAGGGTTAGACTAAAATAGAATTCATTCTAATTACTATAAAATTCACAATTACAAATTGCCAATTTTAAACTTTAAATTTAATCTGTATTAAGTTTAAGAAATTATAAAATTATTTAAAGATGAAACCGAGAAAAATACATATGTTTTGTTATTTATTTTTTGTTTATTGAAAGTCCGAACTTTAAGTGAGAATCAACGTTTAATGTTGCTCTGAGCTTCGTCACAACTTAGATACATTTGAAGTGATGATGTGAGCAGGGAAGGATGAAATCTAGCAAAAGACAATACATACACAATCAGGTTATAATATAGAAACATGCGGACATATTTAGATATATAAACACGCAAAAATGCGACGACACAGAAAATAGGTGACCACGACTCTTAAAAAAAAACACAATATATACATACAATGAAATGGACATGTAAAAGATTATACACACATACATTGATAAAGACACACATATACACACCAAGAAATATTAAAATTGAAAGTGTTAGTAAACGAATTCAAACATACTATTATAATGTAACTTATACGGGCAAAGATATATAGACAAAAATGGTTGAATAGATAAAATTACACGTGGGTAGAAAAGAAAAACAAATATTCGTCAATGAACAACATAAGGAAAAAGGAGAGTAAAATTTATAGAAATGGATAGAAAATAAATATTTATTTTTCTATCCATTTCTATATATTTTAGTGTATTTGCATTGATAAGTCTAGGGTTAAAAACTTATTTCCCATAGATGAAATGATCATCTGCATGGGATAAATTATTTGGATCTCATCAAGTTTAATCCACTTATATGTCCAAGTATAAGAATTATATTGAGATCGCTTTTGTTTAGGACTGGTGTATACGGAATAAATTCTAATAACCAACAATTACTATTCTTAAAAGAATGCTCAATACAGAGTAGAGCAGATATAATTATTTATTCAACATCATCACTTGATAAGACACCGGTGGTGTTGAAACAAAATGGCTATTTTTGTAGTGATTTTATAACATATTTTTTTTATCATTTATCATTTTTAAATAAATAATAATAATAATAATATATATATATATATATATATATATATGTGTGTGTGTGTGTGTGTGTGTGTGTGTGTGTGTGTGTGTGTGTGTGTGTGTGTGTGTGTAATTACACAACAAAAGAAAATATTGAAGAAGTAAATAAATAATGGCAGACTAAAAAGAACTTAAAAATGAACCCAGCATACAGGTACCTATGAGGAGATGAACTTTCCAGTTGGCCAAATGTCTGATAAGATGGCGCCAATTACGAAGTGAAATTATCTCTCTGATTACATTCCATTAACCTTCCGAAACGATGGCCGGGTGGAGGAATTCAAACTGCGAGGAAGAAAGGAGGTGTATATTTAATTGTACACTTAGAGGCCTATCGACAAACAAATTAACATTTTCTTCCTTCTACTCACATATTTATAATCTAAAGTACGCATCAAGAATTCGTTTCCTTACGAGATTCAGCCTAAAAAACAAATTGACCGCTTAGACAGATTTGCATCCACATACGTGAATGACGGCAAATATGAATTAACAATTACGGATTATTTAAATAAAGAGAGAAGAAAAATAAAGGATATATATATATATATATATATATATATATATATATATATATATATATATATATATATATATATATATTTTTCTCTTAGTCACGAGATATCTTCCCAATTTCGTATCCTAACACAAACAAAATGATTTTTAAAGAAAGGAATATTTTTTTTTATTTCAATGAAATAACGTTTAACATATAAAAATATTTAGAATTAATAAATAAAAATCCATCCCTTTCTTCAGAATTACACACACACATACACACGCACACGCACACACGAACACACACGCACACACACACATATATATATATATTTATGTATGTATGTATATTCTAAATACAACGTATGAAAGAATATGAAACACACTGTTGTCGTCAGCGCCCAACCAGGCGAGGTAAGACAGTTTAGGTGGCTAAAGGGGTAGTGCCACCCCTGGTGTCACCAGCAGCGTTCACCATCGGACAGGTTAATTTTTTTTTGCGTAGACATATCAGTGTCTATAATATTTTTGCCGCTGCAACTCAGATTTACAATGTTATATTAAAATCGTTATTTTTTCTCGTTAAATCAAACATATATATATATATATATATATATATATATATATATATTCGATCTTACATGTTAATCTCGGACTAAATTCAACTCCGAAATTAAGCTACAATTAATCTAAATACTTAGTGACAATAATTGTCCTCCCTAACAATAAAATATCACGCGATAAACGGAGTTATTAAACAATGCTACCCCAACTTTGCACCTGAAGATGGCAAATAGCATGAAACTTCGTTGTATATTCAACGTAGGGTTATATATATATATAGTGTTTCCAAAATGTCTTATGATTGTTTCAAAAAGTCAGTACGAAAAACCTTTTTTCTTGAAGCAAATTAATATGTTATTATTAAGGTTCTTTTCCTTTTGATAGTTTTATTCATGTTAGGTCTTTCTCCTCGGGACCACAATTAATGTTGTTTTTAATGTTCCAGGCATGGACAGAAATAGAATATCGTTTAGATGCCCTACGTGCAACGAATGGGCCCCATATAGAAATTTGCTACATAAAAATATTGAAATTAACAGCTAGATAAAAATATCGATCGAATTGTGGATACATTAAGAGAGAGAGAGAGAGAGATAGGTGGAAAGACCGAGAGAGAGAGAGAAAGAGAGAGAGGGGAGGAAGGTCAGTGAGAGAGAGAGACAGAGAGAGAGAGTGAGAGAGCGAGTGTGAGAGAGAGAGAGAGTATCAGAACGAATACCCAACAGAGTAAAATTTAATGAGAGCGAGCGAGTAGATAAAGTGTTAGAGAAGTTACTAAAATCCATTGTGAGAGAAACGGAAACAGCGCAGTAGATAGATACTTAGATAGGCAAAAAGAAACTTGGAAGAGAGAGGGAGAGAGAGAGAGAGAAAGAGAAAGAGAGAAATTACTAAAGAGAAAGAGAATGATAGAGTGAGAGAAAGTGAAAAAATAAAATAGCCGGTTAAAAAGAGGCTAAAGAAGAGGAACCTGAAAGAAAAAAATGACAGAGATTCTTAGAAGGCAGAGATAAATATATACATATATATATATAGGAGAAAGAAAGAAGCTTCACGTCGAGAAAGAGTGAGAGAAAGAAAGAGAGAGAAAGAGAGAGGATGGGTCTCTAAGCAATGGAATTATCACAACTCGCATTTGAATAGAACAAAATTCATCCTCATTTCCAACAAGAATAGTCGTTTTTTTTCCTACTTCTATTATTTATACTTTCTTCAGAGAAACCTTGTCTATGCGTCATTTATTTCCCGCTTTTCATTCATTCACTCGTACCCTGAACACATCTGTAACTGTTCATTTAGTCACCAGCAGCGCTCAGGCATTTCAACGTTTGCAGCCTGATGCAGAGTCAGTTTAAAAAGGCGGGACCAAATAGGCGAAACGAACAAATGGTTCGTATCTATTCTTTTCACGCGTAATACATTACGCATGCGCGCAATTTTACCCGCGCTGCACAATAAAATGGCGGAAAACATTGTAACCCAGGGTGTAGATGTTCTCTTCTTTCTTGTCGAAATTTTCTTCATATCTTTCGATTTAGCGCAGTCACGTCCATCAGGTGCGATATATATATATATATATATATATATATATATATATATATATATACTTTTTTACAACGGCGATTATAAAAATAACGGAACAATTTAAGTGATTTTGCAAATGCATTGGGTATAATTTCTGCGTGAGCAACTTAAGATTTTTATGTATAAAATTGATTGGTACTCAATTTTTATGAGAGTACGAGGCCCGTCCATCTGTTATAGTTGGATAAAACCTCTTGTTAGCATAACAGCTGCATATCTCATTACCAAGGCTGCACCTTCCCCCTTGCAGGCGGAGGTTTTAGTTTAATCCTTATTTCTAGTGACATCTAAAAAAAGAATAAACGAAAAAGCGCTTGGTAACTATTCGCCCCAAAACTGACGTAGGCGTTCTGATTCCACCTTAAATAATATTGTTTCTCCATCTACCGTTGAGTTTTAGGGAGATAAATAACTTGACATCTATATATAAAATTCTGTGACTTCCATTACTCCGTCCGACACACCGTCTAAAATAGCCATATATTGACCGATCGAAATGAAATTTAAATTAAAAGTTTTATTATTTAACATAAAAAAACACTATCACTATTTAAAAAAAAATTAATGATTAAAATAACAAAAACGTTTTTAATAAAAATGCAATACTGTTTTTTTTCTATATCTTTGAAAATTATATATACACAAGAATCCAGTTTTCAGTTCGACCTGAATTTACGAAAACTAAAAACAACTCACAAGGTCAAATGTTTAAAAAAGTTGAAATTCTGCTGCAGAAATGAATACTTACGCTTTGTCCGTTGTATGTTGCATGCTCAAGAGTAAGAAATCCTAAGCATTTATTCTTTGTTGTTAAGAAGGAAAAAGCAAAAAGAAAAGATATTTTCTTAACAAATATCGTTTACCATAAAGCCCTACAAAATTAAATTAAAATTAAAGAAATTATTAAACTGTAAATTAGATATTTTTTCAAAGTATTTTCCCAAACAAACCAGCTTATTCAAAATTCATCGATTCGTTTTCGAAATTGAATGAAACATAGACTTTGTAAATTTTGACAAAAATGTTAGCAACACAGTGGAAACTCGGTTCACAAATTTAATTCGTTCTTGAAGCTCGTTTGTAACCCGAAATTTCGTTAACCGAGACTATTTTTCCAATAGGAATCACTATAAAATGAATTAATCCGTTCCTGGTCCCAAGATGATTAGTTATTTAAACTTTAGAAAACTACTTTCTGCACAAGTTTATACATAATGCTAATGAAAATCATGAAATCGAATTAAAAATATATAAGGCCAATACTAAATAGATAAAATATAGACGGGTTTCGATCCTGGCTTGAAGCAATCGGATGTTTAATCAAATTGATGAGCTGTAATACAGCGAAACAATCTGTCTGTGGATGACAGTATATACGCATCCGAAAAACGTAAATTCGGTTATGCACTCTTGGAAGATAGCAAATACTATTACTATATATATATATATATATATATATATATATATATATATATATTTGACGTGGATAAATCAAATTACTAGATATTAGTAATACACATGTAAGCGAATAAATATTTACTCAATTTAATTTAACGTGTAAAAAAGCAATGCTCAATGTGATTAGACAGATCTAAGAAGTATATATTAATAAATATACATACGTACTTTCAAGAGATCGCTAAAAAAGTATAGCATAACGAAGAAGATGCCACACTTGACGAAAACTTTATCGTGTAAATGTTTATGTTATTATTAAGAGGAAAGATCAAAGTATTTTGGGGGTATCTTTTTACATTTTTTAATAGTTCCTAGCACGTCCAAAATTTTCGTTACCAATCTTGTTTTTTAGTTAGCAAAATTGACAGATAATAAATTATGTCAATCATTTTTTCCATTTTATAAAAAAATGAAAATCTCAGTTTGAAATTCTTTCAAAAATAAATTATAATTTTTTCAAAACTTATTTTAAGAAAATCGGAAATTATAAAGTTTATTTAAAATATTATGAGACAAGTTTAACTTAGTTTCTGCACCGAAAAGATGTAGTTTGAAAATAAAACAAAGCAAGTCAGAACATTTCACATCACTTGACAGGTGACGAAAGACATTTTCATAGCTAATGTGATGATTATTCCTTCTACGGAAAGAGAGAATTGAAATTATTTAGATGTAAGTGAATAGATTATTTACCTCGTTATTTTAGAGGAAAACTTTCAGCACTTTTTTTCTGTACATAGTTTTCACCTTTACGTTTACGATGCTTTATGGAAAATATATTATAAAGAAATTAAAATAAGACTGTTGAGAGTGAGATTAAATTTCAAAAGGTATCTAATTAATTTGTAGGTAACTTTCTCATTAAATTTTATCAGAAGTGTAAATAAAATACAAATTTAAATTTCATAAGATGATACTAATAGTTGTAGGTACCCTTCTCAGTTGAAATTGAAAAATCAAATTAACTTCACACGTGTTTCGCAAAAATAAATATATCTCAAAAGAACATTTGCAAAACTGAATGCGGCTTTTAACTAATTTTATAATATTTTAACAACTTAAAAGTAAAAATCTATTATAATTAAAAAAATAACAAATAATTGTATTACAAATTCAGTATTTAAGTTAAATACTAGACAGAAACTCAGTCCATGTGACGTTATTTTTTATTGCACGCATGATACTTCCGGTCTTCCGTAGATTTGATTTGCAGTCTTATTATTGACACAAATTATTTTTTTTATATTCTGGTGTTCGTTATTTTGTAAGAAGCTTTGGAAATTATAATCTGTAAATATATATCTACTTAATAACAACATTCGTTGAATTTTACAGACTTTTCCCTAATTTTAGAAGAAAAAACGACATTTAATGTAAAAATAATAAAATATTTCAGTAATAACAAATAATTGTTTTAAAAATTCATTTTCAATGAAATATCTTTTGCTTTCAGACAATATTGTCCATGTTCATTAAAATAAAGAAAAGCAATTAAAAGCTTTTAAAATCAAATAATATTTTTGTTTTTTTTTAGTTTTGTATGTTACAATTCAGAGATGATTTTCAGGTAGAGTGGTCGAACTAAAAAAACAAAAAAGATTTCGTTTCCTCAAAGCCTTGTGCTTTTAACTAATATAATCACTAATCTTCCCATAGTTGAAATTAAAGAGTTTCCGTACAATTTGTTATGGGGGATGGGGGTAATATATATGAAAAAATGCCATGACTTTTAAAAAGGAAAACATATTTTTATTAATTTTCATAATGTGTGAATAGTTACTGAAAGTTTCATTAACATCCGACAATTATTTTTATTTTTGCAAGATTTTCAAAATTAATGTGTCATACAGAAAAAAAAAACACGCAAAATTTTTATGTTATTTTACTAGTTCCAGTGATAAAAAGAGAAACAATATTTCTTTCAATCAAAATTTAGAATATTCTAAAAAGAAGGAAAAATTTTTAAAAATAATTAAAAAAAAGCTTTGATCTTTCCTCTTAATAATAACATAAACATTTAGACGCTAAAATTTTGTTTTCGTTGAGTTTGGCGCCTTATTTCATCATGCTATGCCCTGTTATTAGCGATCTCATTTAAGGATCCTAAATATACACACACCTACGTTCCAAGTGCAGCTTTAGTTTCCATGTTCTACTAACTCATCAGGCACGAATTTTTTTTTTTTTTTTAAAAAAAACAAAAAAAAACATTACATCGGTCGCATGGAATGTACGCTAAATTGAAAGCAGATTCAAAGCTCAAATTTAATATGAACTAAATATAATATTGGGGTGTAAATATTGAAAGAGAGTTTAGGTAGGGGGCTATTGCAAAAAAAAGCTAGCTTAAAGTTTAAAAGAGAAACGCCTGGTAACTCGTTAAGTAATAATAGACGTTAAAATAATTAAAGTTGTTAAATTATAACTTTATTTGTATTTGCGATAGAAATAATCTGTAAAAAATGTTATAAAGTTTAATGTACCTAGTTTTAAGTATACTCATTGAATAATTCTTTACCACAAAATTTGCAACAATTTTTAGTTAAGTAAAAAAAATATTTTCTTTTTTTCAGAATCAATTTGATCCATGGCTTCAACTGAGGAAAAAGTAAACTGTGTCCTTTAGTTTTGCTGAACTGAAATCTACTATTGCTGTACAAAGAAAGTTTAGAATTGAATACAATAAAGAACCACCTCATAGGAACACTACTGCTAAATGGATGAAAAAATTTAAAGAGACAGGCTCCGTCCATAATAAGCCACAGTCTGGAAGGCCATGTATCAGCGACGAAAGTGTTGCATTCATAGAAAAATCCTTTACAGCGAGTCCAAGAAAGTCTGTAAGACGTGCATCATTAGAGCTCAGGTTCCCAAAGTCTAGTGTGCATAAGATTCTGCGGGTAAAACTTCACATGAAAGCTTACAAAATTCAGTTACATCAACAGTTGATAGAAGAGGATTATTATGCACGGCTAACTTTCTGTCATCAGTTCAATGAAAAATTTGTCAATGATGATGCAATTGTGAGTAGTTTACTCTTCTCTGATGAAGCAACATTTCACAAGTGGCAAGGTCAACACGCATATGTGCCGAATTGGGGGAACTGAAAACCCAAATGAAACTGTTGTGCATGAAAGGAACTCTCTTAAAGTTAATGTGTCGTGTGTTTTGGGAAAAAACTGATCATAGGCCATATTTTTTTCAATATCGTGTTATTAACAGTGACAGCTATTTAGATATGCTGCAGAATTACTTTATTCCGCAGCTTGAACAATTAAACTTGAAAGATAATCCAGTGTTTCAACAAGATGGAACTCCTTGTCACTTTGTTCTGCGTGTTAGAGACTTTCTAAATCAGGAATTTCCTAACAGAGGGATCGGAAGGGGTGGACCATTTTATTGGCCTCCACGTTCGCCAGATTTCACTCCATTAGATTTGCTGTATGGGGACATGTGAAAACAATTGTGTATGAAACCAAACCTAGTTCATTAGAAGATTTGAAAGCTAAAATAACTAATGTGATTTCAGGCATTACTGTAAATCAGTTGGCAAATGTTTTCCGTGAACTGCAAAATCGTATTACCCTTCGTATTGCTAATGATGGAGAACATGTGGAAACTTAAATAAAATTTCAATAAAACCTTAAAAAATAGAGATTTACTTCTTTCTAATCCTTTTTACAAATTATTTCTATCGCAAATACAAATAAAGTTATAAATACAAATAAAGTGCACACGGACTTTATGGACACCCTAAATACATAAAAGGTTAATGGTCAGAGTTGACTCAAACCAGGAAATAGTAGTATTAAAATGTGCTCAAGGTCATTTGAAAAAAATCTCCCAAGAATACTGTAACATGCCCATGTGGAAAAATGTGCAAGAATATGCGCGGCCTAAAAAGGCATCAGACAAAATTGAAGTGCCAGGTGCGATCGAACCAACAGCAGCGCGCAAGAGTTTCTTATGGTGAGACGCGGGAGGTGCAGAGGCTGGGAAGCTCACCACAGAGTCCAGTCCCTCCGAGCATAGGTTCAAGAGGAGCCTCATACTCCATTTGGAAGCAAGGTTAAATGGCCCCCAGCCAGTGACACACACGCTTGGCAAGAATTCGACGACGACAAAGGTGAGATCCAATGCCCAAAATCATCACTAGTTATGAAGCAGAAAAATTCGAGTGTGTGGAGTGGGAGAAACAAAATGGTATTAGCAAATAAAATAGAAGGGAATTAAAAATGAAAAAAAATTTAGGTCGGAGTTATAATCCCTTCGAAAACAATATAAAATAAAGGAAAGATGTAGAAAGACAACTCTTACGCGGGTTTAGAGACCTAATTCGTTCAAAAATGAAGTTTTTGCGGAGAGCAGAATGGCATAGACGACGGAAAAGGAAAGGGCGAAAAAAAACCCAAAAAAAACGGATGGCATTCCTCTCAAATCAGTTCAATTTTACAAAAAAGCTGTTAGGGGAAAATGAAAGGGATCAACTGGAGAATACTCCTAGTGAAAAAAATGCATTTCTACAAGAAACTCTGAATGATCCAAATAGACAACTGAAACTTGTAGAAAACACGCCCATGATAAAATCTAATGTATCATCAATGCTTTTTGACTTGAGAGAACCAACTTGGATTCAAATCAATGCAGTTATTAAAGCAGCCATTACAGCCTCTACACCAAGTCCAAACGGAGTGCCTTACATAGCTTACAAACTCTGTCCAAAACTTCTTCCGATGTTTGGGATGATATTAAAAGTTATTTGGACTAGGGGAAAAATAACAGAAAAATAGAAGGTATTTGAATCCCTAAATAGGTAGGAGCCAGAAGGATAAACCAATTCAGATGCATCTCTCTGTTGAACAGGTGTGACGTCGTCCCCCGGTCGCAGCGTCGACTGTGTCGTTCGATCCCGTTCGCGGCGCCAATTGTGACGTCACGTGCTCCCCAGGCTCTGATATCCTGGTCACGGACAGCACCAGTTGTGACGTCTTTTGTCGCGGCGTCAGCTGTTCGCTCCTCGCTGCTCCAAACGTGACGTTCTAACCCTTTGGTTAGATTGATACCAGCCTCGTCGTTCTCAACCCGCTTCCAACGCCTGGTTACCAGGGTAACTGCACTGATCTCCGGTCTGCCTACCCACGTTGTGACTTGATCTTAGACAGACGAGATCAAACAGGGCTTGGGGCCGTAATGCGAGCTGAGTATAACGGGGGTGATAACACACAATTAAGTATAAAAAAAAAAAAATAAAATAAAAACTCACAAGGTCCAACGTATCAAGAAAAAGGTAACAAACTTTTTATGTCTATTTGCTCGGTACATAGGACTATGTCTACTTCCCGACCCGTTCTGTGGATTGTGGCACGACGCTTTTACTAGGCAACTTTAAGGCTTCCAGTTCTCTAAGAAATTTGTGTTTCGGTGTGTCTTTGGACGAAAGTCGAAAAAAAACTTATTTCTGTGGTCTGATTCTAAGTCGCTCTTCAAACTACTTGTTCTTCGTTGAAGAAGAGTCCAGAAGTGTGCGTGAATCTTGGTCAGCTATCTTGACGCGGTTTCAACACTGGGAGCTCATCTCTGCTTGTCGTTCACGGCTTAAACTCCAACTCAAACTCTCTCGCCGTCCGCTCTCAAACTCTCTCGCCGTCCGCGGCTGAAACTCCCTTGCCGTCCGCGGCGCAAACTGATTTCTGTCGGTTGGGGTCCCGCTTTTATTGACGCAGTCAAAACTGGGGTGGGTCTGTCGGCGCCAGGGTTTATTCTTTTGATAATTCTAAATACGTATCAACCCTTCTTATTTCTGGTTAGGGATTTTCCATTTTCGGTAACTCACTTTCCTCCCACTTCCTTATTGTGTCCCTGAGGGCGTATACCCGCTTCCCCGCTTCTTCGTATGTCATGTGACCGCTTTCGGCCATTGAGGTCCTGGTCGGGTATCTTTCCTCCTCCTTCGTGTGTCATGTGATCTTATTTAGCCAATGACGTCCTGGTCGGGTATCTTTCTCCTCCTTCGTGTGTCATGTGATCTTATTTAGCCAATGACGTCTTTAGTCGGGTGTGGACAATACGTGGCTTTGTTCTGGGGAAGAAACACCTTGCTTAAAAAAAACAAAAATTTAAATCGCCGTTATCATGAGCGACTGCGATGACACCTTCGGCTTTTTAACACGTGGTATTTGTCAAGCAGTTTGTCGCTAATTGGATATGACCTAAGAAAGGGATTTCTCAGACCTGTTGGCGTTTCCGTGAACGAATAAAAATATTTCACTTTTTCCCGGCCAAAGGCCCGATAATAAAAATTTTCATTATCTCAAAAAAAACATTTTCAGCGAACATCATCTTGTGTGGCTTTTTCCAATTCTGGAAATTGTCTGTGTTTTCCTATTAATGGTTTGTCTTCATATCCTTAGATACACTTCCCAACTGTTACCTATCATATTTTTCATTGTCCCTAAACTTTGTTTCTTCAACTATTTGATAACAAACTTCCATTTTTCGTGGACACGGAAGTAGGTCAGGTGCTTGACCTGATATTTTTTCGACATCTGGTATCTGTCAGCCGTGCCCGTGTGCGCTTGCTTATGACCTGGTTTCGTATTATGTTTTCTTTCTTTCTTTCTTCGTTTTCTCTTTCCTTCTTCCAGATCGCTTGAACGGAAAGAAAGAATTATTCCTAAAACCCGAAATATTTTTCAGCCCTAAATAATTATCAAATGGTTGATAAACCGTAAAAAACAAATCATATATTTATGAATATTTCTTTTCAGCTCGCTAGGTATGCATGGTGCCACTCATGGAGGGCAAAATATTTTTAAGCATCTTGAAACGACGCTTGTCAGAGTTCCTGCTTAAAAATGAGAAGATCGATGCCTCTGTACAAAAAGCAGGAGTACCAGGAACACCGGGATTTATTGAACACATAGGGGTAGTTTCCCAGTTGTTAAAAGAAGCAAAGGCAAATAGTGGCGTCATAGGGGTCGATAATACATAAACAAATAGAAGAAGCTCTCCAACGCCATCATGTCCCTAATAAAATTACCAAACTAATTTCCGATTATTATAATAACTTCGAAATGAGAAGGGTATCGGAAAATACTGTCATCATGGCATAAATTGAAGAGGGACATCATAACAACATGTGCAATCTCAGCGACCCTTTGTTGCTTAGACATGAATACGTTAATCAAGCGTCCATGGGTATGACGGTGAACGGCATCCGCGTTCATGGGTATGACGGTAAACTGCATCCACATATTGGGTATGGCGATAAACTACGTCCAACAGAAAGATTGTTTTTGAAAAAATAAAGTTGTCGGCTATACGTTTATGGAAAATATAAAGTTGCCAGTTATACATTTAAAAAAATTAAAAAATTGCCAGCTATACGTTTTTGAAAAAATAATGTTGCCAGCTACACGTTTTTGAAAAAATAATGTTGCCAGCTATACGTTTTTGAAAAAATAATGTTGCCAGCTATACGTTTTTGAAATAATAATGTTGCCAGCTATACGTTTTTGAAAAAATAATGTTGCCAGCTATACGTTTTTGAAATAATAATGTTGCCAGCTATACGTTTTTGAAAAAATAATGTTGCCAGCTATACGTTTTTGAAAAAAAGATAATGTTGCTATATCAAAATCATTTTCGTCATAAAATGACCACTAAGTTTGGTATGCCGTTAAAAAAAACAAACAAACAAACAAAAGTTAATCAAAGCCACAGATACAGAATGCAGAGGACCGGACACCAGAATATGACTAAGGCAACATCCGATGAGCATCTACATAGATGATATGACGGTTACCACTACTTCTATTGGTGCGGGATGGCTGCTAAAAGGGATTGATAAACATCACCCCTTGAATTCAAGGTCACTCTTTTTAAGAAATGGCAAAGCAGTGGACAAGAAGCAGTTTAGATTTTCCGGTGAAAACATACCAAGATTGAAGGAAAAGCCCTAAAAGACGCAACAGCAATCCAGGAAACAAAAAAACAAACTATAGATAGGGTTAAAGAGAGTTGATAAGTTGCCTGGCCGCTTTAAATCATGGATTTATCACCATACCATTCTTCAAAGTATTAAGAAACAGAAAAAAATGAATTGTTAGAAAGAAAGAAGAGAATATAGAACCTTTATTTACCCTTATAACGCAGTGAATGATGAACAATCTCATCACAGCTGAAGAAGTCACTGGAAGGAAAAGAAACGTAGTTCTCCAGAATTATGCTGAAGAGACGATGGACTGAACATGTGAGCAAGGACGAAGTTTTAGGTTTTTGGGTGTTTGATTTCCTTTAGCGGCATTTCATGCCGAAATCAAAAGATCCTGAACATAATTGTGTGGCTTTTATTTATTTTAATGGTGTTTGTATATTGTCGGTCTTTTTATTATAAAAACTAGCAGCATGGCCCGGCGTTTCCCGTGCTTGATTCAAAAATCGTACGACTCATACAGCAATCGCTTAAAATATTTTTGCCCTTCCTTGCCTTTAAAGGAGTGCCCTTTGCCGTTTTGATGTTGCTACATGCCTTACTTCTTGCCTATCTCACACTGCGAATTTTATCTAAGTTCAATACTAAACATTAAATCTGTTACGATAAAAAGAACTGAAAAAAATGAACACAAAACGATCAGCTTTAAAAAAAGGACTCGTAAATGGAAAAACCGAATGAAAAAAGAATGTTAACAACAAATACTTTTTCACACCCAACACAGTTCTGCAGAATCAGAATCAACATTGAGTTTAAATTGAGTTTAAGCAAGGGAATGAGCCAATTGGAGTAAAGTGCCATGCAGATTTAAATTTTTCCCACTTGTGACGAATGCAGCTATCGATTTTTTTTTTGCATGCTAGCATGCTAGTTAACATTTGTGTCAGTCAGGTGTTGGGTCTCATGCTGGCCAATAGAATCTTCCTGCCTATTTGTGGCAGCCAGCTCTCACTCTGGCCAGTAGAAAATGGCCGCAAACTACATGAAAACTGCCGTATAAGCATGAAAAAATCGATTATTTCCACTATCGAAGGGAGTTGGGAAATGCAAAGTCGGTCTTGGCCATCCCGCTAACCTGGAGCATGTGCATGTAAATTCTGGTGCAAATCCGTCGAAAATTGCGGCCGTGCATTCGTTACACGCAAACACACATCCTAACTTTTATAGATAGAGATATATTTTTATATTTTCATGTTTCTTTTTTTCCTTTTTCTTGGTTGTTATACTTAAACACACCTATTCTATTGTTAATAGACTCTCCAACCTATAAGTACTAGTAGTAGGAGTCGCCAGGGGCTCAGTGAGTTGGTGAGTCAGTCGATGCCGGGCATTAAAGTATCAGCCACCACAACTAGATTGCTGCGTCATTGACTCTTATATCAAGTTCCCAACGTTTTGTAAGTCGAACCTTTTTAGGACCGACTTAGTAAAATAGAAGCCTCCACTGTAAAACTACTCTATAAAATTTGTGGAGACCACTATTTCTTCATAGCTGGGATCCTAACTTATGCTATCAGATGGAGTCACAGTCGACCTGGTAACGACAGCAATTAAGGCTTCAGGGTCCTCAAAGACTACGGATCAGGCGCCTTACTGTTGGATGTAGTTTACACTCATATGCGGGATGAACGAAGTTTTAGAGAAAATGGAATATATATATATATATATATATATATATATATATATTACTTATAAAACGCAGATTGTGTGTGTGTGTGTGTCTGTGTCTGTGTACATTTATATATTGGATCGGATTTCCTTCATTTTTCAACCAATTTCAACAAAACTTCACAGTACTGCGTAAAATTACCTTGCGATGGGTCTGACAGCGCCAAAAATTGGAAAAACACAATTGTTTTTGCACGAAATCAATTTGAAAACAGGATAAAACACGATTCTGTGGCCAGAATGAAAGGGGGACAACACATATCAAGTTATACTTATTATAAAACCCAGGTTGTTTGTATGTGTGTGTGTTCGTTTATATATGGGTTCGGATTTCCTACATTTTTCAACCGATTTCAACAAAACTTCACTTTTTTTTGGCAGGTAGTGTTTCTTATTGTCTTGTACACTTTTTTCTTTATTTTTACATTCAGAATGCTTTAAAAATTCCATTTAAAAAACAATTGTTTATAATAAAATTCTATTCAATCGGTAGACTCATAACGATTGAAAACAATGTTTTTGTTTGAGTTTGGGTTTGACCAATTCGTAAAAAAAAAAAAAAGAACTAATTAAGACATACGTGTCCGTCAACCTTAAACAATAATCTATCTCAATTTTATTTTTCAGTCTTTATGATGGTCGGTACTTGATCTATCTCTTACTGTTACATCCCCGGGCAACGCCGGACTCTACTGCTAGTATATATATATATATATATATATATATATATATATATATATATATATAAAGGCTGTCACAGCAAAATTGTCCAAATCATGTAACGGTATGGAATGTTTGTCCATTCCACAAGAACCAAGCGATCGTTGAATAAGTTTAAAAAAATGAGGCAACATTAGAGAGGAAAACTGGATCGGCATGTCACAACTTCAAGAGGGATCATCATTTCAAATTAAAGCTAAATACTTTCTTATGATTCAAAGTAGAATCCAACTGAGCTTTAAAAACCTCGGAGAATTCCAGCAAGATATCTTTAATCATTTCAAAAATACAACGGTTAAACTTAATCTAACGACTAGACAATTTTTGGTGTTACAGGATTTGGTCACTTTTGTTGTTACACACGGTATATATATATATATATATATATATATATATATATATATATATATATATATATATTAAAGGGAAATACCTGAAGATATATAATACGGTGTTTTTATTGATATATCCTTTTTTTATTTTACAAAAGAGTGATCAATGTAAATTTACATACCATAAATACATATTATGAATTAACTGTTTTAAAATATGGTTTCTTCGCTACACAAATATCACCATGTTTCAAAAACCGAAGCTGAAAACTTCAAATTTAATTATATAATTACATTAAAAGCATTAGTTCTCTTTCAACTTTTAATTTAATTATATAACTAAATTTGAAGTTTTAATTTTCGGTTTTTGGAACATGGTACTTCCTGTGAAGAAACCATATTTAAAATAACAAATTTAAAATATGGTATATATATATATATATATATATATATATATATATATATATATATATGTTTGTGTGTGTGTGTATATATATATATATATATATATATATATATTGAGAGAGAGACACAGTGAGAGAGAAATGGTCACTCGCATATATATGAAAGTAAATAAGTCAGTAGCCTACTGAAGGAAAAGTCATTTATGGTTCAAAACTAATATTCGTTTCACTCTATAATCCCCATCCTTAAGTACTTAATTCATTGGTGAATATTAATGATATCGATCGGGCATTATAGAACGGAAGTCAAGATCAGTTTTCAGATAATTAGTCCTTGTCAGGCTATGGCATGGCTTCTAAAATTTATTCGCATATATGTGTGTGTCTGTTCCCCTGTCTATGTTTAAAGAAGAGACTATGAACCGACATATATACATATATAAAGAGAAGGGAGAATAATAAAAATGTGTTTCTCCTTTGAAACACTATGATTATTAGGAATAACTATTTTTGTATTCCTTCTTATTTGTTTGTGCATGGATTTTATGTAAATGCCCATAACACCAGGTTTAGGTCAACTTTAAATAAAATCCTATGAATATCTTACACAATTATTTACTGCTTTTACAATCAGTCAGATTTGGTACGTCGTTCACGAGATTTCAAATTCAAAATCTAGGAAAAAATGTTCGAGTAAAGCTCACTAATCACGACATATATATATATATATATATATATATATATATATATATATATATATGACAATAGAAAAATAATTAGTTTAATTATATATTGCAAAATAATTAAAACCTGTAACCTTATAGTTAAAAATAATAATTCACCTCCTAGAACAACATTAAATAGGGCAAATATTATTTACGAATTTAAATGCCCGTTAAGGAATTGTATTCCTGATAACTCAAAATTCATAAATAATTATATAGGCCACACTACAACATGTTTGACACGCAGACTCAATCTACACATTTCTGACCATAGCTCAATTAGATCTCATTTAAATATTTATGGGGACCTACCGGACACAATTCGTAACATGTTGTTGATAACACTAATATAATAGCATCATCTATATGCAAAAAAAAAAAAAAAGGCTAAAAATAATGGAAGCCTTATCAATAAAAACAAATAACAACACTTAATAATATTAACTTTGAACATAGATATAATATCTTGAAAGTGTTTTGAAAAATGAAAACATTTTATAAAACATACATACAACAAACTATTTCTTATTTTAACAGTTAAAATATTTCATCCTTAAAAATTGCTAAATATATAGCCGAAAGCGCTCAGGTAAAAAAGAACATTCAGACAGGTTTTATATAATTTATCAACCGAAAAGAAAAAAATATTAGATCGTATGAGAAATATATATATATATATATATATATATATATATATATATATGTGTGTGTGTGTGTGTGTGTGTGTGTGTGACATTTCATTGATTACGACAGACAAGGTGATTTTATTTAGTTTTTTTTATACAATTTCTCATGCGATCTAATAATTTTTTTCGTTTCAGATGATAAATTATATAAAAACTGTCCTAATGTTCTTTTTTTCCGAGCACTTTCGGCTATACATTTAGCGATTTTCAAGTATGAAATATTTTAACTGCTAAATAAGAAAAAGTTTCATCCTTGAAAATGGCTAAATGTATAGCCGAACGCAGATCATTAACGCCCTATGTGGAAGAGTCTTAATTAAATTTGTTTACGATTTACGGGACAAAAAGTGTCCTAAAGGCTATCCAAACCTGTAAACGTAGGTTTTCGATAAACAGAAGTAAACCCGAAGAATTTCTGCTAACCAAAACATCAAGAAAAGGGAAGGGAAGAATTCATTTCTTTTTCTTGTGTAAATTTAAGTGCTGGATGAATATTGTTCAGGGACGAAAAAAAATGGTCTGCTTAAGTCTCGTAATTGAAGAGACAAAAAGTGTTATCCATATAAAGGAAGTAAACATCAGATTTATTAGATTTATATAATACACTCCCTTCATGGAATCTTACAAATATGTTAGCTAAAATTGGTCCTAAACGAGAACCCATTGAAACATCATCAATTTGCCTATACATGACGGCGTCGAAACTAAATTCAACTGTCATCGTGGCAAAATTCACCAGTTTGACGAAAACAGCCTGAGGAATAACAGGAAGTTACAACTGATTACGACATAAGGCATCCACACATATATCAACAGTTTGAAGAATTTCAATCATAGTGTTGAAACATGAAAGCTGTTGTGTAATGATTTCAATGTTTTATTATAATCTCTTATAATAAAATTAATAATAATTGTATTGAGCAATTTTATAAAAGTAAACGCTGCGAACAGTGTAATTTTAGTCCATCCTCCGTTTTTTTTTCATTTGTATATATATATATATATATATATATATATATATATATATATGTGTGTGTGTGTGTGTGTGTGTGTGTGTGTGTGTGTGTGAGTGTATAAATGTGTGTGTGTATATATATTTAATGTTATTAATATTTGTATTATTTTAGTCTGTGATTAATTTTTACGTATGACTTATTTTAAATAAAATCAGCTTATGAAATTTAACGGTTTAATTTTATTTTTTTAAAATATAATGACATAATCAAGATAGTTACCTTCCACACTACTTCAAAATAAAAGCTTATGAAGCCCACCCCAACCAACACCTCACAATCTACACTAAAATGAGCGATAACATAACATATACTGAATTGGGAAACCTATTTTCCTGAAAAAAAAAAAAGAAAAGTCTTATTTCTGTTTTTATTTCTGAGATGAGTTATTTTAATTATTTATATTCCTCAGATTGTTTCGACTGTCGTCCGAATCTTTATTGTCATGTTCAGGACGTTTCAACCGCTGTACACTCCGGCCTTCTTCAGGTGATTGGAATTTTGAACTGAACCCTTTATTTCGTCCACAGGGTTAAAATGTTGTAGATGCACGGGACATGCATCTTGCGGATGTCTCATTTATCTCTCTTTAACTCAAAATGGGTAAAAACTTTGCTTGGATCCAGTACCTTGACCCAAAGTGCTGTGAGTTCAATACCTGGCCAGTGCAGTGCTGAACAAAAACTTGGAATGTTGAGTTAAAGGAAAACAACTGAGACATCCGGACGAGGCATGGCATGTGGAACTAGAAAGATCTAGCCCGGTGGAAGAAATAAAAGGTTCAGTTCGAAATTTCAAACACCTGAAAAGGCTCGAGCGTACAACGAAGGTAGTACTGGCTGCTCGGTCAATAAATTCCAAAAGTTTTGTTCTAAGGAGACAGCATTACCATTAACTTTAAAAGCCAGTAAGTACCTGTCTTTTCCTTTTTATCTACAAGCAAATTAGCCAGGAAGTGGAGTCCTTCTGCTTTATATGGAAAAGAGCTGTCCAGTCTTCACTTTCCAGTCTAAAATCTTCTCTGGGTCCTTATGGGTGATGAATTATTTCCCACACAATATTCCATTTACCACAGACGAAACTGCTCAATCCTACTGCGTCTTTATTGATATCCCCATAGAAAGTGTTTAGAGGGTCTGCTTCTTGTTTTTGCGGTGACACGTGAAGACGTAGGCGATCATGGCTCTCCACATTACCATTAAGTTTGTAGCTGTTAATGAATTTTATGTTTTCGTTATTTCTCCTAAATCCTGTTTCACAATCAATTTACTCAAGCTCATCAAGTATGTTATGGCACTGGAAAAGTGACTAAAACCGAGACGACCCGTGATTTTGTTGATTCTCCTTGTTGATTATACAGGGGGGGCACCGAATCAGATATGTTCAGCAATATTCAAAGCATGGACCAATGGTAGACTTATAGATATGTCAGATAAATTCAAGAAAGAATAATTGTCTAACACGACATAGCGAAGCACTTTTCTTAGCAGCAGATCTAGCAATGGATTCAAGATACAGGTTGTACCAAAAAATTTGACATCATTTCGCAGGTCAATAATTTTGGCAATTCATGTTGAAATAAGCTCAATTTTTCAACGAATGTTTAGAAACAGATCAAGATTTTATATTTAATGTTTTATTTTTGTTATCTCAATGAAAATCTGCCAGAGAGATGGATCGGGTGTGGTGGAGATGAAGACAGTTTTCTGATAAAATGGCCGCCGCGGTCACCGGACTTGTTCCCGTGTGATTTCTTTTTATGGGGATTTGTGATGGGACTGGTCTATGTCCTTCGTCTTCATGCTAGCATCCATGAACTCATGCAGAGCATTTTTCTGCTCTCGATAATGTTACGGCAGACATGCTACAGCGTATTTGGCAAGAGCTTTACTACCGACTTGACGTGTGCCGTGTCACAAGTGGTGTACATATGGAAAAGTTATGAAATCACTCCCATAATAAACTTATTACGCTCAACACGTAAACTGTTCAATTTCATTGAACTAGACTTAGTAGTTTTTAAGAAAATTTCTTTAAAAATGAAGTCGAATTTTTTTGGACACCCTATAAGCGTTTCCTCTCCATATCACCTGAGAAAGTTAGCCTGAGATAGAGCAATATGGAGGTTGGTGTCAGCCATGGTGATGGGAGGCAGGAAGGGGTCGTTTACATAATTAATACAGGGGGGGTCGTTAATTGAGTACAAAATATTTAGATTTAGACATTAAATATCCCGTAGATGTTGATATGTTGCTAAGCAAAACAAACAACCTATTAACTATTACTTTCCGCACATGTCCGCATAAATTGATTCCGTTACTCTGTAAGCCTCTATCTCGAGGGACTCGAATTACAACCAGCACAGAATCATTCCTTTTCAACCTTGGCAATGTGTAACCCTTTGCCTGACCTGCGCATTTTCGTGTTCTATCGAAACGTCCCTGCTTGTTTTCATATTTATAACTGCTGCAAGACAACTCTAATTATTTTGAAAATAGAATGTGCTGATATATAGTGTTTCACATCATAAAAAATGCACGAATCATAAGTTATTTACACTTAGCTCTATGCATCACATGTGATGCACAGGTTTTTGTTATGTGAAACACTATATATCATCACATGCTATTTGCCAAATAAGCTGAGTTGCCTTGCAGCAGTTATTAATCTGAAAACAGGCAAACGTCCTGTGGTCAAAATCCTGCACAAAATATTATTATCTATGAGATGAGGTATTGTACTTATTGGAAAATTATTTCCATTGTGCGGATTGTTGACCTCGGCTTCATTGCCATTTTCACGGCGTTTCGTTCGAATTTCGAACTGAACCATTTAATTTTGTCCACTGGCGTAGATTGCTCTTGTTCCACGTGCCATGGCTCTTCTGGATATCTCACTTATCACCATTTAACTCTACAAGTTTTTTTTTGTTTGCCACAGCAGTAGCCAGGTAATGAACTCACAACTCTTTGGATCAAGTCAAGTCCCTGGATCCGACCAACGCTTTTATCTACCAGTCCATGTGTCCTTGAAAACTAGATCACTCTACCGCGGTAGAGGCAATAAAAAATTTCAGTTCGAAATTTCACTCACCTGTAGAAGGCCGGAGCGTACAACGACCGAAACGTCATGAATATGGCAATAAAGATGACGGCAACAGTCAGAACAATGTAAATACTGTAAACAAAATATTAGATTAGGTCCTTCCTCAGACGTCCTGCTCAATAGTGGACTCTTTTCTTAAGCGTCCTTTATTTTAACACTCTTTTAAAATCATGGTTCGTGTGCACGCCGTATGATGCACGGATGTACGAATCACTTGTCCTGCGCATCGCATATGATGCGCAGGGCAGGCAAAGGGTTAAAATCAGTTGCTTAAACTTTGCGACTTCATTCTCACAGACGCCATATTTGCACGTCTGTAGCGATTCTAGCGATTCCTCCATGGCAAGGTTTCAGATTTGCTCACTTCCTTACTTTCCCCAATTCAAAGCTCTACAACAAGGACACTAATACTCTTTTATTCATGCTGTTTCCGACTAACTACGGCTTTGTGGGACAGAATACCGTGTTGGTACTTCTCTTAACACTTCAAACTTGCTCTCCCAAAATAAGCGATCATTATCCATCCTTTTCCTCCTAATCTTCATTTTTTATGCAAGCCTCTCTTCGACTGATATAATGACTTTCCAAGCATAGCTTAGATGTGGCACAAGGCAGAAAGTATGGGGCACCTAGTGAGGATCGAACTCACTACTCAGTTGTAATTGTTCTAGCGAGACAAGCTTGCTAACCACTACACCGCCTCGAGGGGCCCCTCTTCCACTGATATAACACACACACACCGATTTTTACTGTAATTTTCTACCTTGATTTGCTGTCGTTCATTATAGTGCTTTAAATTAGTCTAAATCAAAAATAGTAATTGGCTACTAACTTGTGGTTAGACGTCTCCAAGAGTGTGCCAGATGAGTTACTGTGCTATACCAAGCTAAGATCCCCTGGTGTATATTTATGGTAAGACAATTTATAGGTTCGTATATCGTCCAGTTCATAATCCTCCTTAAAAGGGAGAGGTTTATCTCTTTTTTGCTGTTTAGGATTGGGTTTCCAGTTCCTTCTATACTTCTGATGTCTCCACCTAAAATGTGGAGACATCAGAAGCATAAAAAATAAGTATTTATGCTTTTCCTTTGTAAGAACTGATAGGTTCACCTATCGTCCAGTTCACACCTCTCTCCGGTCTTTTGAACAGGAAGAGAGTTATTTCCCCTTGTTTCCTGTTTAGGATTAGGTTTCCGGTTTCTTTTAAAGTCTACTTCAAATCTATACTCCCAACATTTTCGCCCAAACTCTGAAAATTTTCTTTATTATTTGTTTATTTTCCTCAATCGGAGTAGTTAGGTTCGCCTATCGTCCATTTCACAATGCTTCCCATTTTTTTTTTTGTTTTTTTTTAAAGAGTAGTGTTTTATTCCCTTTCTGTTTGGGATTTTTTTTTTTTTTTGTAATGCAGTGATTCCCAACATGGGGCGCATGCCCCACCGATGGTAATATGTTATTGGGGCATGCGTACCATGCTAATATGTTATTGGGGCATGCGTAGAATGTGTATTCTTCGGGTTGCTATACCAATAAAATAAGGGGGCAATTCGAGAATGAGTTATTAAGTGAATTGTTTTCTGGTGAGTCTGATTGAAAGTGTTAATATTAATGCGTGTTAATACATACGATGCATATACAGTATGCATACCTAAAAATTCAAACATCGTTGCAAAAAATTTGCTGTTGCCATTTTTATTTTCATATTTAGCTGAATGTGGGTTTAGTGTTGTAGATGATTTGTTATTGAAGAAAAGAAATCGATTGGATATCACTAAACGAGGAGACTTGAGGCTTAAGCTGATTAAATTACTGCCTAATCTAAAATCTATCTGTCGCAGGAATGACGCACAAGGATCTCACTAACAGTCATTTTGTGATGAGCTCAAATTTCATTTCGCATTTTTATTTCATGATTAAAATGACCAAAGTATGTTACAAAATAAGCTTTTATTCAAATATTTTATATTTATGACTTTCAGTTCTCTGCTATATGTTTTGGAACTATATATATTTAACCGGCTTCTAAGTTTCGTTCACTTGAATTTCCATGAAATTTTGAATAGGTAATAATTAAATATTTTACGGCGACACAAGAATTTTTGAAATACCAAAGTGAGGCATAGACCAAAATCGGTTGGTAACCACTGTTCTAAAGTATTCTCATTCTTTTTTCACTAGCAGTAGACCTTTGCGTTCTAATGGCATTATCGACTTGGTTCGGGTGAATTGATTTAAAAAAGTTAGTTTTAGCAGTTCAATCCTCTCCGAATACTCATCTTTAGCATTACTGTGCAAGATGACACCGTCTTATATATATATATATATATATATATATATATATATATATATATATATATATATACACACACACACACACACACACACACATATATATATATATATATATATATATATATATATATATATATATATATATATATATATATATATATAATACCCTACGTTGAATGCAGAATGGGGAGTTTCATGCTATGTGCATTCTTCAGGTGCAAAATTGGGGTAACACGGTTTGTTTAATATTTTTGATTATCGCGAGATATTTGATTGTTAAGAAGGATAATTATTGTCGTTAAGTATTTTAATGAATTGTAGCTTAATTTTGGATTTGAATTTAGGCCGAGATTAACATTTAAGATCGCATATAAGAATTATAAATTTCGATTTAAAAACGGATATATAAAAAAAAACTTTGGCGATCAACTCTGATTTTTGAATGAAAATCAGTAAGGAAATTAATAAAATTAATAACATTATTAAAATAAATAATATTCTAATAATATTAATAATTAATAATATTTTTAATTAATAAATATGACAGTAATAAAATTAAAAATAAAATTAAAATTAAACTCCGATTTGTGCATTCAACGTAGAATATTATGCATATTTTTAATATATTAATAAGCTCTGCTATTTAACATTGAGCACTGTTTTTTCTTACTCTATAGGTTATATATATATGTATATATGTGTGTGTGTTTGCATACGAAAGTTTGCTCGTACATTTCTCTTTATTAATCCGTTTGACTATATATATATATATATATATATATATATATATATATATATATATATATATATATATAAAAAATAAAAATACTTTTACAAAATTTGGGAGTGGTTTCTTGATAGCAAAAAAGGTAAAATATCGACACTGATTGGTAGCATTTGAAACGGTCCGCCAGTCAATGATCCGACGGGTGCATACGTGTGCAAGCGGAGGCCATTTTAAACATTTGTTGTGGGCTGTTGTTTTGAGGTACAACGATGGCCTTTTGGGCATAAGTTTATATGGATAATTTTACCGTGTATTAATTTCATGAACCCGCCCCCAAATTTTGTGACACTATTTTGGGATTGTATCTTGGATTGCACATTTATCAGCGTCTACCGTAAACTTTAAACTCAATAATTCAAAAAGGAAGTAACTATGCTTATAAGAACTTTTGTGGTTGTCATGACGTGTGGAACCCGCACCCAAAACTTTTAAAATTATTTTTTTTGCTCACTATATATATATATATATATATATATATATATATATATATATATATATGAATGAACATAGAAGTCAACACTCAGAGGCGACAGACTGTTTCTTGGTATACTCAATCAGGCCATATCTGATAATTGCGTTTTGCATGAAACAGTCTGTCGCATTTGAGTGTTTACTTCCATATTCACTTTTATATTTACATACGCTCTATCTTTGATATTGAGCACTTTGTCTCATGATAAAGCACACCTTGAAACTATATATATATATATATATATATATATATATATATATATATATATATGTTCACAAGTGACTGTGAATCAAATAAAACGCCTTTTCTTTTATATCTATTTATGGTTCTTCAAATACGTGTCGCCATATGCAAACTTTTCACAATTTACAACGTCGATGATTTCTTATAAAGAGGAAAAAATAACTTTTTTCTTTCTCGCCTATGTTGTCATTTATAAACGGAAGAAGCGTTTGCATTTATGCGGGACGAAATTATTAGACAATCGACCCATTCCTTCCCTACGAACAACATCTTCAATTAATCTTCGAACATGGCTTCTGTTTTTGTCTTAGAAAACGCCATAGCCTCAAATCATTCAGCTCTGGTGGCAGTCCTGACACAAGCCCATCCCGAACCTATCCGCAAAACCAGAAAACGAACGTACGTGTTTCCGTTTCGAAATCGCAATTAATTTCTTCCAAAAGGAAACCCGCCATTTATCAGAAGATGTTTTTAGCCTGGACAATATACTTGAATCTATTTTCGCGCCATTTCTCTTGTCTTTCAAATTCAGCGCTACCCTGAGTTCCTCCCTTACTCTATTTCGCTTTTACACGTTCTTCGTTTTGCGCTCGGGTTGAGTTTTCTGAGTAATGTATTCATTAGTCACAAAAGATGAGATCATGGTAAAAAAAGAAAAAAAAAAGAGAAGTAAAAATTAAGAAAGAAATGAAAATCTATCAACACAAGCGATAAGTAAAAGATGGTTGTCTTTTCGAGCGAATAGTAAACGGTTTGATCGCCCCTGAGTGAGCTTCGGCCAATCAATCAATAACACCACGTTTCAGAATTCAATAATATATATATATATATATATATATATATATATATATATAGAGAGAGAGAGAGAGAGAGAGATGTGTGTGTGTGTGTGTGTGGATGTATCTAAAATAGGTAGAATTATGTATTAACAAGTGTTGGTTATTTTGAATTATGATTTAAAATATTCAATATAAATTTTAGAATTATGTCATTACTTTAGAGACCTTAAGTTAATTGCATTACCGCGGAAAGTCTTTTTGTCTAAAAAGAAATAATTGTTTTTGATAATAAATGGCTTTTAAATTATTACGCTACGTAATGTACAATCTTATCGACGCACACAACCTCCGCCATGCACACACACATATATACCCCCACATATATATATATATATATATATATATATACATGCGAATTTATGAAGATGGATTATTAATTACGCATACTGAAATATTATCAGATGTGTATTGAGGTGAAAATTTAATCCATAATATTCAATCGTAATTAATGGAGAAGACCTGCACGGATAAATTTCATAATAAAGAAATAATTTTGAAAAATAAATGTTTGCAGCATAAAACCATTGTTTTTCCACCATTAGGACATACGCAGGTAGACGCACACAGTTACACACACGCACATACACACGGGTACACACGCAAACACACAGGTAGACACACTGACACAGGCTCACACGCACACGCACACACACACACATAAAGAGCTCAATGTGTAAATTGTCGCCATTTTATATTTTAAATTTCGCGCATGCGCGTTGATTCCTTTTGCTTCGACTGCTCAGTATAGTAGGGTGAGTTGAACAGCATCTTTGAGAAAAAAGACCACTATGACGCAATTGATTCCAGCAGATATTTGGAAACGGCATGCTGTACTGCTTGGCATTCGCGCCGGAAGCTTCAATACGATTATTTCATTTCACTTATATCCTCATAAACTGTACCCCTTACCTCTTATTGAGTAACCCTATAACTCGATTGACTCTTTAGCCTTGTACAGTTCGAATATTTTTATAAAAAATATGTTTCTGAAAATATTCCCTAGTAAAAGTAATGTTGTTTATGGATTCTTATTCATTTTGGGTGAATACAGATCCAATATTAATGATAATAAAAAAAAAGCAGCCATTATTTCTTTCATTGGGCACATATGCATGACCCTCACACGTAGGTTGACCTGTCACCTGTCGCAAATCAGTACAGTTAGTGCATATATAGACGAAAGTATAACTATCATCATAAGACAAATATTTGTGTGTAATAACAAATTACTCTGTGTTGAGGCCTCACTCGTATTAACCGTTAAACCTTGTGTTTCCAAATAATAACAGAAAGAAAATCCAGAAAGAAATTTCTGGCTACCAAGCAGGAATTACATAGATTGTTGAAAATAACTGCACTGTCGAAATTTTTTGAATAAAACAACAGACAAGCAAGAAGCCGGAGTGTTGATCCACAATTTTCTTCACAATACTGAACGCTTTATTCAAAAATTGTAAAAATTACAATGAAATTTTCATTACACGAGCCTTATCGGTTCTATTTAGTCAAAATTACATACATACATACATACACCCACGCACGCGCGCACACACACACACATATATATATATATAAAAATTTGTGGCGCCTCTAGGCGGTGTAGTTTTTAGCAAGCTTGTCTCGCTAGAATAATTACAACTGAGTAGTGAGTTCGATCCTCACTGGGTGCCACCAACTTTCGGCCTTGTGCCACATCTAAGCTACGCTTAGAAAATCACTATTTGGGCACCTCGATGTGGTGTAATTGCTAGCAAGCTTGGAAAATCTCTCTATATATATAAATATTAATAATATCAGTGGTCTATATATATATATATATATATATATATATATATATATATATATAGTTGTATATTTAGGCAACAATCCTTCGTTTATGCATGTTTCATTAAAAAATAGACAGAATAGGTGCTACAGTTAAGATTTTATTTAATTTTTCTTGTGTTCGAACAATAGCTTTCTTTTCTTGACAAAGAGTATGTAAAAACTGTCCAGATGTTTTATATTTCCGAGTGCTTTCGGCTATACCTTAACTCATTATCAAGGATGATTCGATTTTTCAGCTTAATTGAGTGTATGCATTATGTGTATATTTTAGTGTGTAGTAGGGATGTTTTATTTTCTGAATACGGTTAGCACATTGTGACCTTGTTCGTAGTTAATATTGTTAAGAGTTGTTTTTTTTCTTCTTTTTCATTATTAAAGCTTCCATTATTTATAGTCTTTTTTTCCAGGTGGATGCAGTTAATATATTTGTGTTTTCTACTAGTATGTTTCTAATGGAGTCTGGTAAATTTGTGTGTGTGTTTAAATGGGTTCTAATGGAGCTGTTTATCAGATAGGTGTAACGTAAGACATCTAGATAAGCATGTAGTTGTGTAACCGATGTAATTATTTATGAGTCCGGGTTGATGAGGAACACAGAAATAGTCTAATTTGGTGTTTTATAAGGTGGTCAGGGAAGCCGTTGTTGATTAGTGTTTGTTTAACATTATTAAGTTCTCATTATTAACTTTCTCCCTAAAGTTAGTAATAACGAGAGTGAATACACTGTCAAAGATTACAAACACATTTATTGAAAAGAACAAATACACCTTAATTATAATCTTCACTAAGACATAATATAAAGAAATACACTACCCCAATAGACCCGAATAAAAAAAAAATCAAATAAATGTTCTATTATAAAAAAAATTAAGACAGTCAACCTTATCCTTAAAAATAACAACACAACAACTAAGTTAAAATTACAAAGAACGAACATTATCTATGAGTTCAAATGCCCCTTTAAAAACTGGGTTCCTGATCTAACCAGACTCATAAATGATTACAGAGTGATATTACCTAGAATTAGATAATATATAAATATTGAGCTTTTAACGAATAAATTAATATGAAGTAGAGTTAGGGTTTTTTTAACCTCAGAATTCGGTGGATAATTGTGCTCCCAGTTCGCATTTATTCATATAGATTCCATAACATCGGTTTTGCTTAACTAGCTATTAGGGTGACTTGTTGATGCAAGAGGATGGCTTTAAAAGGGCAAATTATGATAATATGAGAAATAAATAATGGGTGACCTTCAAATTCAGGTGGTTAAAATCGTAGTTACCAGATAAGCATCCTCTTGTGAGTCTGTTCTATTAAGCAGCGGCTTTTTGCGAAGAAATGTCAAAATGTAACTTCTTTACGGATGGAGTACGAACGGAATTAAAATAATTCGACCATTTTTACGTGGCAGGTATGGTTTTATCAACGAATGTCTGAACTGGTAAAACACTCCAGACTATTTCCCATTGAAATAGCGATAGGCTTGCGATGTTTCGTCTCTGGGAAAGAGGCTGTATAGTGGAAAACAATGGATAACGTGTAATATCCTTCCAGAATGAATTTCTGAAATAGAATTTATAATTTTCCCAGGTTGGTGAACGCCATTAGAGTGGTGGATCGATTTGTATTTACACGGTTTTTCAATCCTTTGCAGGTCATTAAAGCCAGAATATATTCCTAGATTGTGAGAATTTGCTGGAAATAATAACGATTTACTGATACAAGTTTTACTAATTAATCCATAGCAGGGGGAAGAGGTGGTTTCATGCCTTTACCTAAGGATATTTGCGTGTACGTAAATGTAACGAGCCAGATTGGAACCGGATCTCGGTTCATCGATGAACAATTCCGAGCCGTTTTAATTACACCCCAGAAATACATCTAATCCTCCAATCACTGAATATTCCCAAGTGGCCATCCATGTAGGCAATGGCTAGTCATTATGTAGCTTAACATCGTTGATCTTACGAGAACTGGTGTTTCAATGTGATATGGCCATAAGCTACTTATACTATCAGCACATCCAAACTTACATCACTCGGTATTCCGATACGGTTACCCATCTAGATACTGACCATGCACAACGTTGCTTAACATCGGTGATCTTACGAGTACTGGTGTTTCAACGGGATATGGCCGTAAGTCCATATACAACCAGCACATCCAAACTTACATCACTCAGTATTCGCAAGCGGTTACCCATCTAGGTAGTGACCAGGATCGACGTTGCTTAACATCGGTGATCTTACGAGAACTTGTGTTTCAACGTGATATGACCGTAAGTACCTTATACCACCAGGACATCCAAACTTACACCACCCGGTATTCCCAAGCAGTCACCCATCAAGGTACTGACTATGCTCGACGTTGCTTAACATCGGTGGTCTTACCAGAACTGGTGTTGGAACGTGATATGGCAGACATTTTAGAATTTTTCTATCTGTGGCTTTTGAAATTTAGTCCTGTTTTATTGCAGACATAACGACTGCATTTCGCACTGTTCAGAGTCACAAGACAGATGCTTTGCGAAGA
Source organism: Acanthosepion pharaonis (assembly GCA_903632075.3). Taxonomy (NCBI): domain Eukaryota; kingdom Metazoa; phylum Mollusca; class Cephalopoda; order Sepiida; family Sepiidae; genus Acanthosepion; species Acanthosepion pharaonis. Next base: position 1,482,596 of record CAHIKZ030005028.1, on the reverse strand, counting down.
TAGATTCATTACAGACAGAAAAAAATATACGATAATTCGTATTTACATCTGTTGCTTAGCAGAAGCAATACAATTGTTTTCCTCGTCTTGAGATTTGATATTGTATCGCTGAGTTACTTGATAATTTCACGAGCCATAAAAGTCGACAATGATTCGAGTTCAACACAGTCGATGCGAGGTAAGTTGCATAAAACCCGTGATTTAAGGTAGCAATATGTGAGAAGAGATCTCTTCGTAAAGGTTGAAAGTTTGTTCAATCTCAATTAAATCATATTAAAAAGAATATGCGTTATGGAGACATATCAAATTTTACGATGTCAGATTTTATTTTCGCAAATCAATGATTTACAGCAAATTTCCACTTCTGTGGAAGTACTATTTCGTCTTTACGAAAATTACATTGCCGGCTGTCTACACACACACACACACACACACACACACACACACACACACACATATATATATATATATATATATATACTTTTTGAAGAGCCGAATACAGAGACCTGGTGCACTACGTGCCACAAAGTCCCCAAACGACCCTCCGCAGGTTTTGAATACAGAGTTGTTCTTCTCCTAGACCAGTTGCCATCCAAGGCTATAGAACCCAGTCTGTCCTGCTATTTACCCATCTGGAGGGAGAAGAAGAGGATTCACACCTTTCCCAAGGGTATTAGCACGTAAGTGAATGTAATGGATTCAAATGGAATTCGAACTCGGATCTCCGATTTCTCAATCCAAGCCGCTATTCATTACTCCACCGTGCCTCCTTAAAAAAAAATAATAATAAAAATAAAAATAAAAATTAAAAGTTAAAAATTAAAAAAAAAAATTTTTTTTTAAAGTATGGATGGTCCTGCACGAAACCTTCACCACTATAATCAAATCTCGTGCTGATGACGGACTGTCGGTTTCCTGGGCACTGATCTGCTTGACCCTCATACGTCGAATTCGACGGGAGAGTCGACTATATATTAACAAAAAAGAGGGAAACCGCAAACGTTTTTTGTTATAAGGTGGATTCATGTGCAAGTAAACAGGGACGCACACACACACACGATACACAGAAAAAAGGAAATAGATTTGACAGTCTCAAGGGTAATGTAGGGATAGGAAAACACCTCTCATCAACACATCTATCGTCACCACGACCACTCAGACCAAACACCATTTAGGCTGAAATTCACCTTTGCCAACAGTCCAAAAATGAGATCAAGGCTCACTACAGGAAAACGAACAATGAAATATTAAAAGAACATAAGGAAAATTGATTCCTTTAAAAATTGATTCCTTCTATTTGTCTGAAGAAAGTAACGAGACAAGAAACACGTGTAGCAAAAATATGAAGAATAAAATGCAATATATGCACTAAAACAAATCCATATTATAATCCAAAACGTTTGCCGTTTCTCTCTTGTTTTTTCAATATATATTTTTCTCACGTTGGAAAAAGTATAACCTTTTCCCCCGAAATATATATATATATATATATATATATATATATATATATATATATAATATTATTATTAAATATACACTTACATATGCAAAATATATAAATATATATATATATATATATATATACATACATAGGTGCATACACATACATGAATATTTTTTGAATAAAAAGTTCCAAGAGGATAGAATCCAGGTAGAACTCAATGTCCAGGACAGAGTAAGGATATAATAAAAAGGCTTAAACACTAATATTCCATGGTCATAATTTATTCCATTGGAATCGTACATTGTTTATTTATTTAGATGTGTGTATGTAATTGTATGGAGATGTAAAGTTTTATGTATATATGTTTATGTGCACGTATGTGTATGTTCGTAAGTATATATGTGTGTAAATGTGTAAATATATGTAGGAGTGGATGTGTATGGATGTATGTCTATATGTATGTATGTATTTGTGTATTTTGTATGTATATGTATACATGTATGTGTATGTGTGTATGTATGTGTTTGTATATATATATATGTATGTGAGAATATGTATATGTGTTTATGTCTCTCTCTATATTTATATGTATATATAAATATACGTATATGTATATGTATGTATGTATATATTTGGGTTGGTAAACAGTGACTATTATAGCTACATAGCGAGACTGCGCAAATACGAATTGAGTCACTGTCGGTCACTGGGCGTGTTTCTAAAAATTAATTCGCTGATAAGCAGCGAACCAGTCTGTCTGTGGATGACGTTATATGTATATATTTATATATATATATATGGATATGTGAGTGCATGGGTATATATATATGTGTGTATGTAAACGCCTATATGTATGTACGTGTATATGTTATTGTGTATATGCATGTGTTTTTGAACATAAGTCGTTCGTTAAATTGTTATATTTATTTTTTTATATGTTTATATTTGATTTGTAACCTGTAGTCGATATTAAGTTGTCAAATTTTCTTAATTACACAGCGGCCCTTTCAGTAAATGCCCTTCAGTTTTAGTTTCACCCACCCCATCTCTCTCCCCCACCCCTTTTTCTTTTCCTCTCCCTCCCTCTTCGTCTGATCTTTAAGATTCTATGTGTATGTCACCACGAAATGTATCCTTTCCGGTTACATCTTTAATGTATTAGACATCCGACAACATTCATATTTCTCTCACTTAAACCTCTTCAACTCACCTCTCTAAAACTTATCTCTGTTAAGGTTTAATCTCTTTTTAGCTCTGATGAATTGGATCGTATTTACGATTCCAGTGGAATAAATTATGACATATGAAATATTAGTGTTTCAGCTATTTTAATATATATATATATATATATATATATATATATATATATATATATAAAAAATTATATATATATATATATATATATATATGCTTTAAAAATTATATATATATATATATATATAATATATATATATATATATATATATATATATATATATATATATATATATATGTATGCATGTATGCTTTAAAAATCAAGAATCCGCTACCTTGGTTTCAACGTTATAGTATCCTCAGGTAATTTTTATCAAATGACCACCTAACGCTTTTTTTTTAAAGAAACTAAAGAACGTTACATTATTATCTAAAAAAATAATAAAGAAACTCACGACGTAAGGATGTAATAGAAAGGGAGGTGGAGGATGTGAAAGAAGAAGAAGGCGAAAATTAAAAAAGCCTGAAAAAATCGCCTGAGGAATGCAGTAAGGTTGAAATCAAGGTAGCATATTCAAGTGACCTACTTTTAAAGTTTAAATCTCTCCATGTTAGTGTTACTTTTGTTTTTTCACATGTGTATTGAGCAATTTTTAATACTACTGTTTACTTGCATGATTCAACTCTGACCATTAATATTTTATATATATATATATATATATATATATATATATATATATATATATATAAATGGGGTGGGCCAAAATTAGGCTACTTGTTTTACAACCAGAGCTAACTTCGCCGATCTATTCTTTCAGCAAGATGGAGCACCTGCCCGTGAGGAATTACCTTAATCACACCTTTATTTGATTCGGGAGAAGGGGCAACCTTAAATAGTCATCATGGTCACCTGACCTAAGAGCAAATGAGTTCTTTTTGGGGATGTGCAGTGAAGAACTAGGTTTATGAGAGGAATTCTTACACAGTGAACGAATTAAACGAAGTATTGATTGAAATTGAGGCAGATCGGGATCTTTGTAGTGTTGTATGTCATATATATATATGTATATTTGTTCTGGAGAGGTTCGAGGAATTTTGAAATGTTGAAAGAGGACATTTTGAGCACTTTAAGTGATTAAACTGTGCTAAAAATGTAAGTAAAGTGTTAAACAAATGTCCATGAATAGGTTTTAACAAATATGATCGTAACAGGTGAATATAAATGTAATATATTTTTCAAAAAATTAAACTGCATACCTAATAAGTCTAATCCTACTTTTGGCCTTATTTTTGATATAATAGGTAGTAGCAGTGTGCTGCAGGACTTGACCAATCAATGTTTTTGAAAGAGCAGGAGTATATTGAATGGAGCTCGGCTATGAGAATTCCAAAGTAATGTAGAATAGGGCAAGCAGTAACAATTGTGTCAACGTAACCATGATCGAGAATTCACTGGAGGAAGTGTTCGGTTTTAAATACATAAGAACTATCTTGTCTAAAGATAGTAACTACAAATTCGGAAATCCACACAAGGATTGTCGCAGCCATGGCAGCGATGGTCAAATTGACAAGAATATAGCGGAGCAAAATCAACTTTCAAACAAAGTACAGACTGTACAAATTGCTGGTAGTCTCCATTCTCCTATATGGATTTGAAATGTGGACACTGTGGGTAGATACACAGAGGAGGATCCAAATGCATGAGAAACTACTTGGCATTTTTTTTTACTGGAAAAATAACACGAATTCAGCGCGGAAAAGCGTTAAAATTTTGTCGGACACCAGGATTCTCTTCTCTCCACTTTCAAACGGAGAAAAATGGCGTGGTTTGGACACGTTAAAGGCACGACAGATCATCATGCAAGGCACCGTTAAAAGTGGACATAGGAGAAGACGCCAAAGCAAAAACTGGTTGGAAAATGTCAAAAAATGGACAGGTATGACTGTACAAGAACAGCTGATAGCTGCCGTTGATAGGCCGTTGTGGAAAAGCGTTAGTGTGGCTTCTGCATTCGGATCCGCCCTACGATTGCAAAAGTCAAAAGGGCTGATGATGGTGATGATGATGCATACATAAGGGGACACTGAAGTCAACATCAAGAGCTGACAGTATGTTTCGTGTTTGAACGCAATCTTCAGGCCGTTAAGGTCGTTCAAGAATGAAACAAATTACCACTACTTGGTGATGACTTCAGTGTCCACGCTTATATTTTATATTTATATCTGCTCTTCCACAGATATTGCTTACTCATATGTATAGCATACCTTAATATAACTTATATACACACCTATATATATATATATATATATATATATATATATATATATATAGTCATCCACAAAGTGACTGTTTCACTGTATCAGTGCTCATCAGTGTTGTCCGGTTGCATTTAGTTAGGATCGAAACCCGGCTGAACTGGCGTCAGTCGGAGATTCTTCACCAGGGATGAAGGCGAATTTAATGGTATTTATTTTAGATAAACACACAGTGACTGAGAGAGCTCGATACGTTTTACCGACGAGTATATATATATATATATATATATATATATATATATATATATATATATATATATAAGTGCGTAGGTATGCAGAAAATAGAAAAAGAAAAAACGTTGGGTGCATGATCCGGGGTTCCTTAGTATGTTTTGTTTTTATTTTTAAAGAAGACAGTGCTCCATACAGAAGTAGAGGTTATATTATAATAATATATATATATTCAGGATAATATATATATATATATATATATATATATATATATATATATATATATATATTCAGATAATCTTCATCAACTGAAGATTATATACAGGCGTAGAACTGTCTTTCGACACTTGGTATTGAAATCAGTGTCCACTTTTATATTTGTATACATACTATCTCTGATACTGAGCACTTTCCCCCACTTATATAGCATACTTTAAAACTACGTATTTATCATATATATATATATATATATATATATATATATATATATATACTAATCTGTATCGTACCACAAAACGGACGTATATCAAAAAAGTGCTCGAGACATATGCCTTGAAAAAAGACATGCAGTGCAAGTAAATAATAATAAAGGATCAAAACAATTTATGTAACTATACACGACGTTGATTTTGAATGGCAGGTGGCGGGTAAGAAATGTTCTTAAGCCCATTTTATAATTATACAACTATGCCACTGGAAGGAGAGAAGGGGAAGAGCTGTAGAAAAAAAAGCCTTCATCCGCGGTCATGGAGGATATTTTTACATAAATATCTACCCATCGACTTTATTTTAGTTCTGCTGTTCAACAACATACTGCTGTTCTTATGAATTACGAACACTTATTGCCACCTGAAGAGACCTGACGATCGAAACCAAGGATGTGCGGTTAGATCAAGTTTTTTCTCCTTTATTTTATATATATATATATATATATATATATATATATATATATATATATATATATATATGCTCCAGTATAAACGATCCATTCATTTGATTACTGGTCTAGAAAATCGAAAAAATTACTAATGAAAATATGTCCTCCGCTAGAATCCGAACCTTTGTTCTTTTTTTTTTTACACAGCAGGCACCTGCTGCTAATAAGGCGTGATTTAACCGCTCGGCCATGAGGAGCTTCGCAGAAAATGGCAAGGTTCTGTTCGCCGCTAAATCACGTTCACTCGTTCCGGTTTTCTCGAATGACACATCTGATAAATTTCTCATCTGAAGCGTGCAGAAAGCAATTTCCAAAGAATTAATGGATTATATACCCTTTTTTTCTTAAATCCGACATATTTATTAAATCAAACGTCGTTTTAGGGTGGATATTTTTTTTATTAAAAACCTTGCTTTATTGTGAAGCTCCGGGTCAAACGGTGCTTTCTCCTGGAAAGAATGTATTATTGTCCGGTTCCTTGTACCACGGGATAGTCCAAAGTAGAACCAATAAAGAAGAACACGAACACAGGTATGGAATAACAAGGATTTATTACAAACAGGAATATATACAGAGAAGTAGAAAGTGTTAGTATGAACAATCAGGTTTAATAGAGAGAACAATGTAGTCTCGAACAGTATCACTATTCCAATGTCTTGCAGTAATTGTCTGAACGCGACTCTGTTTGGACGGCCTCTGACTCGACTCTTGACTCGACTTGAACTAATGACTCGACTTGAACTACTGACTGACGATATTCAGTCACCCACCCACGAGGGTGTCATGTGGCACAAGGCCTTTTTAACGTGGGCTTTCCCAGCCATTAGGCACGGCCAAAAAATAGACCATTGAACCCGTATAAACAGGTACAGGGCCGAAGGAGACTCTTTTCGGCGTGGCCTCCTTCGGGTTCCTCCATCGTAGGAAGGTGAACGACTGACCTCCCACCCCCCACGAGGATGACCTCTGGGCATTCCGAGCCGTAGGCTCGGCGTGGCCTCCGGTATAACGGGTTCTGGGTTTTACCTCCCGTCGTAGGAAGGTTCCCTCCACCCCGTAGGAAGAACGACTTCAAAACTTGAACGACAATATTCAGTCACCCCCACGAGGGTGTCATGGGCACAAGGCCTTTTTTAACGTGGGCATTCCGAGCCATTAGGCTCGGCCAAAAAAAATAGCCCATTTGAACCGGTATAAACGGGTTCTGGGCCGGTTTTACCTCCCCCGAAGGAGACTCCGCCTTCGGCGTAGCCTCCTTCGGGTTCCTCCGCCCGTAGGAAGAGAGTTTAACCGTTCAGTCGGTTCAAACCTGAACGACTGACGGACGATATTCAGTCACCCCCACGAGGGTGTCATGTGGCACAAGGCCTTTTTAACGTGGGCATTTCCGAGCCATTAGGCTCGGCCAAAAAAGCCCATTTGAACCCGTATAAACGGGTCCAGGGCCGGTTTTACCTCCCGAAGGAGACTCCGCCCTTCGGCGTAGCCTCATTCGGGTTCCTCCTCCCAAGTAGGAAGAGAGTTGAACCGAACAGTCAGTTCAAGGTGAACGACTGACTGACAATATTCAGTCACCCCCACGATGAGGGTGTCATGTGGCACAAGGCCTTTTTAACGTGGGCATTCCCGAGCCATTAGGCTCAGCCAAAAATAGCCCATTTAAACCCGTATAAACGGGTTCAGGGCCTCCCCAGAGTTTAACCTCCCCTGAAGGAGACTCCGCCCTTCGGCGTAGCCTCCTTCGGTTCCTCCCTCGCCCGTAGGAAGAGAGTTGAACCGAACAGTCAGTTCAAAGGTGAACGACTGACTGACAATATTCAGTCACCCCCCACGAGGGTGTCATGTGTCACAAGGCCTTTTTAACGTGGGCATTCCCGAGCCATTAGGCTCGGGCAAAAAAATTCCCGAGCCCATTTGAACCCGTATAAACGGGTTCAGGGCCGGTTTAACCTCCCGAAGGAGACTCCGCCCTTCGGCGTAGCCTCCTTCGGGTTCCTCCCGCCCGTAGGAAGAGAGTTGAACCGAACAGTCAGTTCAAAGGTGAACGACTGACTGACGATATTCAGTCACCCCCCACGAGGGTGTCATGTGGCACAAGGCCTTTTTAACGTGGGCATTCCCGAGCCATTAGGCTCGGCCAAAAAATAGCCCCATTTGAACCCGCATAAACGGGTTCTGGGCCGGTTTTACCTCCCCGAAGGAGACTCCGCCCTTCGGCGTAGCCTCCTTCGGGTTCCTCCCGCCCGTAGGAAGAGAGTTCAACCGAACAGTCAGTTCAGAGGTGAACGACTGACTGACGAGATTCAGTCACCCCCCCCACGAGGGTGTCATGTGGCACAAGGCCTTTTTAACGTGGGCATTCCCGAGCCATTAGGCTCAGCCAAAAATAGCCCATTTGAACCCGTATAAACGGGTTCAGGGCCGGATTTTACCTCCCGAAGGAGACTCCGCCCTTCGGCGGAGCCTCCTTCGGTTTCCTCGCCCGTAGGAAGAGAGTTAAACCGAACAGTCAGTTCAGAGTTGAACGACTGACTGACAATATTCAGTCACCCCCCACGAGGGGTGTCATGTGGCACAAGGCCTTTTTTAACGTGGGCATTCCCGAGCCATTAGGCTCGGCCAAAAAATAGCCATTTGAACCCGTATAGACGGGTTCAGGGCCGAGTTTACCTCCCCGAAGGAGACTCCGCCCTTCGGCGTAGCCTCCTTCGGGTTCCTCTCGCCCGTAGGAAGAGAGTTAAACCGAACAGTCAGTTCAGAGTTGAACGACTGAGTGACAATATTCAGTCACCCCCCACGAGGGTGTCATGTGGCACAAGGCCTTTTTGGGCATTCCCGGGCATTCCTCGAGCCATTAGGCTCGGCCAAAATATCCGCCCATCCTGAACCCGTATAAACGGGTTCAGGGCCGACTGACTTATTCAGTCACCCCCGAAGGAGACTCATTCGCCCTTCGGCGTAGCCTCCTTCGGGTTCCTCCTCGCCCGTAGGAAGAGAGTTGAACCGAACAGTCAGTTCAGAGGTGAACGACTGACTGACAATATTCAGTCACCCCCCCACGAGGGTGTCATGTGGCACAAGGCCTTTTTAACGTGGGCATTCCCGAGCCATTAGGCTCAGCCAAAAAATAGCCCATTTGAACCCGCATAAACGAGTTCTGGGCCGGTTTTACCTCCCCGAAGGAGACTCCGCCCTTCGGCGTAGCCTCCTTCGGGTTCCTCCCGCCCGTAGGAAGAGAGTTGAACCGAACAGTCAGTTCAAAGGTGAACGACTGACTGACGATATTGAGTCACCCCCCCCACGAGGGTGTCATGTGGCACAAGGCCTTTTTAACGTGGGCATTCCCGAGCCATTAGGCTCGGCCAAAAAATAGCCCATTTGAACCCGTATAAACGAGTTCAGGGCCGGTTTTACCTCCCCGAAGGAGACTCCGCCCTTCGGCGTAGCCTCCTTCGGGTTCCTCCCGCCCGTAGGAAGAGAGTTCAACCGAACAGTCAGTTCAGAGGTGAACGACTGACTGACGAGATTCAGTCACCCCCCCCCACGAGGGTGTCATGTGGCACAAGGCCTTTTTAACGTGGGCATTTCCGAGCCATTAGGCCCGGCCAAAAATAGCCCATTCGAACCCGTATAAACGGGTTCAGGGCCGGTTTAACCTCCCCGAAGGAGACTCCGCCCTTCGGCGTAGCCTCCTTCGGGTTCCTCTCGCCCGTAGGAAGAGAGTTAAACCGAACAGTCAGTTCAGAGTTGAACGACTGACTGACAATATTCAGTCACCCCCCCACGAGGGTGTCATGTGGCACAAGGCCTTTTTAACGTGGGCATTCCCGAGCCATTAGGCTCGGCCAAAAATAGCTAGCCTCCTCCTTGAACCCGTATAGACGGGTTCAGGGCCGGTTTTACCTCCCCGAAGGAGACTCCGCCCTTCGGCGTAGCCTCCTTCGGGTTCCTCTCGCCCGTAGGAAGAGAGTTAAACCGAACAGTCAGTTCAGAGTTGAACGACTGAGTGACAATATTCAGTCACCCCCCCCACGAGGGTGTCATGTGGCACAAGGCTTTTTTAACGTGGGCATTCCCGAGCCATTAGGCTCGGCCAAAAAATAGCCCATTTGAACCCGTATAGACGGGTTTAGGGCCGGTTTTACCTCCCCGAAGGAGACTCCGCCCTTCGGCGTAGCCTCCTTCGGGTTCCTCTCGCCCGTAGGAAGAGAGTTAAACCGAACAGTCAGTTCAGAGTTGAACGACTGACTGACAATATTCAGTCACCCCCCCCACGAGGGTGTCATGTTGCACAAGGCCTTTTTAACGTGGGCATTCCCGAGCCATTAGGCTCGGCCAAAAATATAGCCCATCTGAACCCGTATAAACGGGTTCTGGGCCGATTTATTTCCTCCCGAAGGAGACTCCGCCCTTCGGCGTAGCCTCCTTCGGGTTCCTCTCGCCCGTAGGAAGAGAGTTGAACCGAACAGTCAGTTCAGAGGTGAACGACTGACTGACAATATTCAGTCACCCCCCCACGAGGGTGTCATGTGGCACAAGGCCTTTTTAACGTGGGCATTCCCGAGCCATTAGGCTCGGCCAAAAATAGCCCATTTGAACCCGTATAAACGGGTTCAGGGGCCGATTTTACCTCCCCGAAGGAGACTCCGCCCTTCGGCGTAGCCTCCTTCGGGTTCCTCCCGCCCGTAGGAAGAGAGTTCAACCGAACAGTCAGTTCAGAGGTGAACGACTGACTGACGATATTCAGTCACCCCCCCACGAGGGTGTCATGTGGCACAAGGCCTTTTTAACGTGGGAATTCCCGAGCCATTAGGCTCAGCCAAAAAATAGCCCATTTGAACCCGTATAAACGGGTTCAGGGCCGGTTTACCTCCCGAAGGAGACTCCGCCCTTCGGCGTAGCCTCCTTCGGGTTCCTCCCGCCCGTAGGAAGAGAGTTAAACCGAACAGTCAGTTCAGAGGTGAACGACTGACTGACGATATTCACCCCCCACGAGGGGTGTCATGTGGCACAAGGCCTTTTTAACGTGGGCATTTCCGAGCCATTAGGCCCGGCCAAAAATAGCCCATTTGAACCCGTATAAACGGGTTCAGGGCCGAGCGACCTCCCGAAGGAGACTCCGCCCTTCGGCGTAGCCTCCTTCGGGTTCCTCCCGCCCGTAGGAAGAGAGTTAAACCGAACAGTCAGTTCAAAGGTGAACGACTGACTGACAATATTCAGTCACCCCCCCCCACGAGGGTGTCATGTGGCACAAGGCCTTTTAACGTGGGCATTCCCGAGCCCATTAGGCTCGGCCAAAAAATAGCCCATTTGAACCCGTATAAACGGGTTCAGGGGCCGAGCGACCTCCCGAAGGAGACTCCGCCCTTCGGCGTAGCCTCCTTCGGGTTCCTCCGCCCGTAGGAAGAGAGTTAAACCGAACAGTCAGTTCAGAGTTGAACGACTGACTGACAATATTCAGTCACCCCCACGAGGGGTGTCATGTGGCACAAGGCTTTTTAACGTGGGCATTCCCGAGCCATTAGGCTCGGCCAAAAAATAGCCCATTTGAACCCGTATAGACGGGTTCAGGGGCCGAGTTTACCTCCCCGAAGGAGACTCCGCCCTTCGGCGTAGCCTCCTTCGGGTTCCTCTCGCCCGTAGGAAGAGAGTTGAACCGAACAGTCAGTTCAGAGGTGAACGACTGACTGACAATATTCAGTCACCCCCCCACGAGGGTGTCATGTAGCACAAGTCATTTTTAACGTGGGCATTCCCAGAGCCATTAGGCTCGGCCAAAATATAGCCCATTTGAACCCGTATAAACGGGTTCTGGGCCGAGTTTACCTCCCGAAGGAGACTCCGCCCTTCGGCGTAGCCTCCCTTCGGGTTCCTCTCGCCCGTAGGAAGAGAGTTGAACCGAACAGTCAGTTCAGAGGTGAACGACTGACTGACAATATTCAGTCACCCCCCACGAGGGTGTCATGTGGCACAAGGCCTTTTTAACGTGGGCATTCCCGAGCCATTAGGCTCGGCCAAAAAATAGCCCATTTGAACCCGTATAAACGGGTTCTGGGCCGAGTTTACCTCCCCGAAGGAGACTCCGCCCTTCGGCGTAGCCTCCTTCGGGTTCCTCCCCGCCCGTAGGAAGAGAGTTAAACCGAACAGTCAGTTCAGAGTTGAACGACTGACTGACAATATTCAGTCACCCCCCCACGAGGGTGTCATGTGGCACAAGGCCTTTTTAACGTGGGCATTCCCGAGCCATTAGGCTCGGCCAAAATATAGCCCATCTGAACCCGTATAAACGGGTTCTGGGCCGGTTTTACCTCCCCGAAGGAGACTCCGCCCTTCGGCGTAGCCTCCTTCGGGTTCCTCTCGCCCGTAGGAAGAGAGTTGAACCGAACAGTCAGTTCAGAGGTGAACGACTGACTGACGATATTTAGTCACCCCCACGAGGGTGTCATGTGGCACAAGGCCTTTTAACGTGGGCATTCCCGAGCCATTAGGCTCGGCCAAAAAATAGCCCATTTGAACCCGTATAAACGGGTTCAGGGCCGAGTTTACCTCCCGAAGGAGACTCCGCCCTTCGGCGTAGCCTCCTTCGGGTTCCTCCCGCCCGTAGGAAGAGAGTTAAACCGAACAGTCAGTTCAGAGGTGAACGGCTGATTGACGATATTCAGTCACCCCCCACCCACGAGGGTGTCATGTGGCACAAGGCCTTTTTAACGTGGGCATTCCCGAGCCATTAGGCTCGGCCAAAAATAGCCCATTTGAACCCGTATAAACGGGTTCAGGGCCAATTTTACCTCCCCGAAGGAGACTCCGCCCTTCGGCGTAGCCTCCTTCGGGTTCCTCTCCCCGTAGGAAGAGAGTTAAACCGAACAGTCAGTTCAGAGGTGAACGACTGACTGACAATATTCAGTCACCCCCCACGAGGGTGTCATGTGGCACAAAGGCCTTTTTTAACGTGGGCATTCCCGAGCCATTAGGCTCGGCCAAAAAATAGCCCATTTGAACCCGTATAGACGGGTTCAGGGCCGATTTACCTCCCCGAAGGAGACTCCGCCCTTCGGCGTAGCCTCCTTCGGGTTCCTCCCGCCCGTAGGAAGAGAGTTAAACCGAACAGTCAGTTCAGAGTTGAACGACTGACTGACAATATTCAGTCACCCCCCCACGAGGGTGTCATGTGGCACAAGGCCTTTTTAACGTGGGCATTCCCGAGCCATTAGGCTCGGCAAAATATAGCCCATCTGAACCCGTATAAACGGGTTCTGGGCCGAGTTTTACCTCCCCGAAGGAGACTCCGCCCTTCGGCGTAGCCTCCTTCGGGTTCCTCGCCCGTAGGAAGAGAGTTGAACCGAACAGTCAGTTCAGAGGTGAACGACTGACTGACAATATTCAGTCACCCCCACGAGGGTGTCATGTTGCACAAGGCCTTTTTAACGTGGGCATTCCCGGAGCCATTAGGCTCGGCCAAAATATAGCCCATTTGAACCCGTATAAACGGGTTCTGGGCCGGCGCTTTTTACCTCCCGAAGGAGACTCCGCCCTTCGGCGTAGCCTCCTTCGGGTTCCTCCGCGCCCGTAGGAAGAGAGTTGAACCGAACAGTCAGTTCAGAGGTGAACGACTGACTGACAATATTCAGTCACCCCCCCACGAGGGTGTCATGTGGCACAAGGCCTTTTTAACGTGGGCATTCCCGAGCCATTAGGCTCAGCCAAAAAATAGCCCATTTGAACCCGTATAAACGGGTTCTGGGCCGGTTTACCTCCCGAAGGAGACTCCGCCCTTCGGCGTAGCCTCCTTCGGGTTCCTCCCGCCCGTAGGAAGAGAGTTAAACCGAACAGTCAGTTCAGAGGTGAACGACTGACTGACAATATTTAGTCACCCCCCACCACGAGGGTGTCATGTGGCACAAGGCCTTTTTAACGTGGGGATTTCCGAGCCATTAGGCCCGGCCAAAAATAGCCCATTTGAACCCCGTATAAACGGGTTCAGGGCCGGTTTTTACCTCCCCGAAGGAGACTCCGCCCTTCGGCGTAGCCTCCTTCGGGTTCCTCCTCGCCCGTAGGAAGAGTTCAACCGAACAGTCAGTTCAGAGGTGAACGGCTGATTGACAATATTCAGTCACCCCCCCCCCACGAGGGTGTCATGTGGCACAAGGCCTTTTTAACGTGGGCATTCCCGAACCATTGGGGCTCGGCCAAAAAATAGCCATTTGAACCCGTATAAACGGGTTCAGGGCCGGAGTTTACCTCCCGAAGGAGACTCCGCCCTTCGGCGTAGCCTCCTTCGGGTTCCTCTCTGTAGGAAGAGGGTTAAACCCGTAGGAAGAGAGTTAAACCGAACAGTCAGTTCAGAGTTGAACGACTGACTGACAATATTCAGTCACCCCCCACGAGGGTGTCATGTGGCACAAGGCTTTTTAACGTGGGCATTCCCCTTCCATTAGGCTCGGCCAAAAAATGCCCATTTGAACCCGTATAGACGGGTTCAGGGCCGGTTTTTTACCTCCCGAAGGAGACTCCGCCCTTCGGCGTAGCCTCCTTCGGGTTCCTCTCGCCCGTAGGAAGAGAGTTAAACCGAACAGTCAGTTCAGAGTTGAACGACTGACTGACAATATTCAGTCACCCCCACGAGGGTGTCATGTGGCACAAGGCCTTTTAACGTTCAGGGCATTCCCCCGAGCCATTAGGCTCGGCCAAAAATAGTTCCCATTTGAACCCGTATAGAACGGGTTCTGGGCCGAACCCGTATTTCTGGGCCAACCTCCCCGAAGGAGACTCCGCCCTTCGGCGTAGCCTCCTTCGGGTTCCTCTCGCCCGTAGGAAGAGAGTTAAACCGAACAGTCAGTTCAGAGGTGAACGACTGACTGACAATATTCAGTCACCCCCCACGAGGGTGTCATGTGGCACAAGGCCTTTTTAACGTGGGCATTCCCGAGCCATTAGGCTCGGCCAAAATATAGCCCATTTGAACCCGTATAGACGGGTTCAGGGCCCGAGTTTTACCTCCCCGAAGGAGACTCCGCCCTTCGGCGTAGCCTCCTTCGGGTTCCTCTCGCCCGTAGGAAGAGAGTTAAACCGAACAGTCAGTTCAGAGTTGAACGACTGACTGACAATATTCAGTCACCCCCCACGAGGGGTGTCATGTGGCACAAGGCCTTTTTAACGTGGGCATTCCCGAGCCATTAGGCTCGGCCAAAATATAGCCCATCTGAACCCGTATAAACGGGTTCTGGGCCGATTTTTGACCTCCGAAGGAGACTCCGCCCTTCGGCGTAGCCTCCTTCGGGTTCCTCTCGCCCGTAGGAAGAGAGTTGAACCGAACAGTCAGTTCAGAGGTGAACGACTGACTGACAATATTCAGTCACCCCCACGAGGGTGTCATGTGGCACAAGGCCTTTTTAACGTGGGCATTCCCGAGCCATTAGGCTCGGCCAAAAAAATAGCCCATTTGAACCCGTATAGACGGGTTCAGGGCCGATTTTACCTCCCCCGAAGGAGACTCCGCCCTTCGGCGTAGCCTCCTTCGGGTTCCTCTCGCCCGTAGGAAGAGAGTTAAACCGAACAGTCAGTTCAGAGTTGAACGACTGACTGACAATATTCAGTCACCCCCCACGAGGGTGTCATGTGGCACAAGGCCTTTTTAACGTGGGCATTCCCGAGCCATTAGGCTCGGCAAAAATATAGCCCATTTGAACCCGTATAGACGGGTTCTGGGCCGATTTACCTCCCCGAAGGAGACTCCGCCCTTCGGCGTAGCCTCCTTCAGGTTCCTCCCGCCCGTAGGAAGAGAGTTTAACCGAACAGTCGGTTCAAAGGTGAACGACTGACTGACAATATTCAGTCACCCCCCACGAGGGTGTCATGTGGCACAAGGCCTTTTTAACGTGGGCATTCCTCGAGCCATTAGGCTCGGCAAAAATATAGCCCATCTGAACCCGTATAAACGGGTTCAGGGCCGAGACCCCCTCCCCGAAGGAGACTCCGCCCTTCGGCGTAGCCTCCTTCGGGTTCCTCTCGCCCGTAGGAAGAGAGTTAAACCGAACAGTCAGTTCAGAGGTGAACGACTGACTGACAATATTCAGTCACCCCCCCACGAGGGTGTCATGTGGCACAAGGCCTTTTTAACGTGGGCATTCCCGAGCCATTAGGCTCGGCCAAAAAATAGCCCATTTGAACCCGTATAGACGGGTTCAGGGCCGGTTTTACCTCCCCGAAGGAGACTCCGCCCTTCGGCGTAGCCTCCTTCGGGTTCCTCTCGCCCGTAGGAAGAGAGTTAAACCGAACAGTCAGTTCAGAGTTGAACGACTGACTGACAATATTCAGTCACCCCCCCACGAGGGTGTCATGTGGCCCAAGGCCTTTTTAACGTGGGCATTCCCGAGCCATTAGGCTCGGCCAAAATATAGCCCATCTGAACCCGTATAAACGGGTTCTGGGCCGGTTTTACCTCCCCGAAGGAGACTCCGCCCTTCGGCGTAGCCTCCTTCGGGTTCCTCCCGCCCGTAGGAAGAGAGTTTAACCGTGCATTCGGTTCAAAAGTGAACGACTGACTGACAATATTCAGTCACCCCCCACGAGGGTGTCATGTGGCACAAGGCCTTTTTAACGTGGGAATTCCCGAGCCATTAGGCTCGGCCAAAATATAGCCCATCTGAACCCGTATAAACGGGTTCTGGGCCGATTTACCTCCCCGAAGGAGACTCCGCCCTTCGGCGTAGCCTCCTTCGGGTTCCTCTCGCCCGTAGGAAGAGAGTTGAACCGAACAGTCAGTTCAGAGGTGAACGACTGACTGACAATATTCAGTCACCCCCCACGCGGGTGTCATGTGGCACAAGGCCTTTTTAACGTGGGCATTCCCGAGCCATTAGGCTCGGCCAAAAATAGCCCATTTGCACCCGTATAGACGGGTTCAGGGGCCGGTTTTACCTCCCGAAGGAGACTCCGCCCTTCGGCGTAGCCTCCTTCGGGTTCCTCTCGCCCGTAGGAAGAGAGTTAAACCGAACAGTCAGTTCAGAGTTGAACGACTGACTGACAATATTCAGTCACCCCCACGAGGGTGTCATGTGGCCCAAGGCCTTTTTAACGTGGGCATTCCCAGCCATTAGGCTCGGCCAAAATATAGCCCATCTGAACCCGTATAAACGGGTTCTGGGCCGAGCCCGGATTCCCCGAAGGAGACTCCGCCCTTCGGCGTAGCCTCCTTCGGGTTCCTCCCGCCCGTAGGAAGAGAGTTTAACCGTGCAGTCGGTTCAAAAGTGAACGACTGACTGACAATATTCAGTCACCCCCCACGAGGGTGTCATGTGGCACAAGGCCTTTTTTAACGTGGGAATTCCCCAGCCATTAGGCTCGGCAAAAAATAGCCCATTTGAACCCGTATAAACGGGTTCTGGGCCAGTTTACCTCCCGAAGGAGACTCCGCCCTTCGGCGTAGCCTCCTTCGGGTTCCTCTCGCCCGTAGGAAGAGAGTTGAACCGAACAGTCAGTTCAGAGGTGAACGACTGACTGACAATATTCAGTCACCCCCCACGAGGGTGTCATGTGGCACAAGGCCTTTTTAACGTGGGCATTCCCGAGCCATTAGGCTCGGCCAAAAATAGCTTCCCATTTGAACCCGTATAGACGGGTTCAGGGCCGGTTTACCTCCCCGAAGGAGACTCCGCCCTTCGGCGTAGCCTCCTTCGGATTCCTCTCGCCCGTAGGAAGAGAGTTAAACCGAACAGTCAGTTCAGAGTTGAACGACTGACTGACAATATTCAGTCACCCCCCCACGAGGGTGTCATGTGGCACAAGGCCTTTTAACGTGGGCATTCCCGAGCCATTAGGCTCGGCCAAAATATAGCCCATCTGAACCCGTATAAACGGGTTCTGGGAGTTTTTTCCTCCCCGAAGGAGACTCCGCCCTTCGGCGTAGCCTCCTTCGGGTTCCTCCCGCCCGTAGGAAGAGAGTTTCAAAAGTGAACGACTGACTGACGATATTGAGTCTCCCCCCCACTGGGGCAACATGTGACACAAGGTCGGTTTTTTATTGTGGGATTCCCGAGCCCGTGGGCTCGGCCCAAAATATGGGAACCCGCATCAACGGGTTCAGGGCCGCCCGTGGAGACTCGGTAGCCCCCTCTCTGTCCGGAGACAGAGAGTTGAACCGATCAGTCTGTTCAAAAATGAATGAACTGACTGATTCAACGAGGGTGTCATGGCACAAGGCCTTTTTAACGTGGGCTTTCCCGAGCCATTAGGCCCGGCCCCCATTTGAACCCGTATAAACGGGTTCTGGGCCCTTCGGCGTACTCCGCCCTTCGGCGTTCCCTCCTTCGGGTTCCTCTCTGTCCGGAGACAGAGAGTTGAACCGATCAGTCTGTTCAAAAATGAATGACTGACTGACTCCCTTGCTCACTCCAGAGGCGCAGTATTTATTAAGTATGGAATAGTCCATTATTATTATTATTGGTAAGATCCCATAACAGAAAGATTCAGGTAAGAATCCTGCCGGATAGTACATATTCTTTAATAACTCTCGATCGTTCAGGTCCGTAGAGAAAATAAACACTGGAGGTCTAGTCAATTAAGAGTATCTAAATTAATAATAACAATAATAGTATATATATATATATATATATATATATATATATATATATATATATATATATATGAAGAGATAAGGATATATATTATTAAATATACATAATACCGTTCACCGACAGTAGGAATCAGAAATTTATGCAGTACGCAAATATCAGCTATAAATAACCTGGTTGTTATGTTGTAAAAATTTATGTGTCTCGCATTGTTAGATAAATTATTACTAGTCTGTCTATATTTCTGAGATGAGGTATTATGTACAGTATTTACATTAGTCGGACTATTGTCCTCATCTTTGTCGCCATATTTGTCACAACGTTTCGGCCGTTGTACGCTCCGGCCTTCTTCAGGTGGTAGGAATTTCGAACTGAACCCTTTATTTCAATCACTGGGGTAGACTGTTCTAGTTCCACGTGCCATGTTTGATGGATGTCAGTTATCAGTTATCTCTGGTTAATTGTTCCCTCTGAAAGTTCTCCACCAGACATAGAAATAAATACAATATGGGAACCAGTAATAAGGAGTGCCAGAGAAAAGCAATGATAACAAAGTTGCAATATGAACTCTGGTAAAGACATGCAATGATAACAACAAAAATTGCAATATGAGCACTGGTAAAAATGATGCTGAAAACATTAGGTTTATAATACTCAGAAGTTCATACCCAAGGACACATGGCACAGTGGATAAAGGCGTTGGTTAGATCCAGTGACAGACCCAAAGAAGGTGAGTTCAATTCCTGGTTAAGGCAAGACTTCCTATCAATTCAAGGAGAGCTCGTCGGGTCGCAGAGAAAGCGGGACACGAGAGAATCCTGTACAACCGTTGGATGAAACATCGAGTACATGCTCATATCTCCCAGACGCTCGAGGATTTCTTCAACAGAATTACCAATGAAGAAGACCAGAGAAGGATCCAAAATGTCTTGGATAAATCCTTCAGACATGAATTTGATGTAGTCAAGGCTCGCCAAGTGCAAAAATTAAATAGATTGAAAGATCAGAAGGTGACGCACAAGGTCCAACACCCTCCAGTGAAAGCAGTAGTCAACATCAGCTGAGTGACTCAGTGTTGAATAAGGGTCTCAACTTCGCCACAACCATCAGGTGGGTGCCATACTTGGACATCCTTGCTAGAGTAGAGGAGGTGGCCTTGAACATCCCTCAGGTGGATGAAATGAGATGGAAAGTGAGACAGGCCTTGGAGAGAGCCAAGCTGCCCAGGTCTAACATAACAAAACTGGAGATTGAATCACTACAGAGGAACGAAAACATCATCATACTACCGGCTGACAAAGGTAATGCGACTGTAGTGATGGACAAATCGGAGTATGCAAGAAAACTGGAAGACCTCATGAGCAATGGTAGCATTGTGAAGAAAGATCCTACTATGAAAACGGAACGCAAACTGTCACAGATCCTCATCAAGAACAAGGATCATTTCGCACCCAAGACGTATAGGCAGTTATTGCAGCGTTACACCAAGTTACCTCACATATACAGTCTCCCTAATATTCACAAAGATTGTTAGTTGCCAAGGCTCTGTGTGCCATCCTCTGAGTCGCTTCCTTGTGGATATAATTGACCCATTGAACGAAAAGTCTCCTTCATATGTCCGAAACTCCGCCCACTTCGTGGAAATAATCAAAGATGCTCCCATCCTATCCAACCAGATGGTGAGCTTGGACGTGGTGAGTCTGTTCACCAAGGTACCCACAGAGGAGGCACTCTCAGTAGTCAGAGATAGATTGACCCCTGACTCGTCCCTAGAGGAGCGTATCAGCATTCCAATAGATAATCTGATGGAGATGTTGACTTTCTGTACACAAACAACATACTTCGGAATGGGATCTCACATATATCGACAGGCTCGCCATTATCACCAGCAATAGCGAATATATACATGGACTACTTTGAAGAAATGGCATTAGAGTCTACATCGCTAAAGCCAACTATATGGTTACGGTACGTAGATGACACCTTCATACTCTGGCCACATCAGGAAGATGTCCAGGTTCTACTGGATCATGTGAACTCAATAAGACCTTCGATACAGTTCACAATGGAGAAAGAGAGTAACAACTCACTCCCATTCCTGGATGTACTAATATCTCGAACAGAGCATGGGTTCAAGACATCCGTATACCGTAAACCAGCAATCACCGGACAGTACCTCAATTTCGACTCCCACCATCCACACAGCGTAAAGAAAGGGATCGCCCGATGCTTACAACACCGAGCAAAAGTCATGTGGCGATCCAGAGACGTTAGATAAGGAATTGGTCAGTATAAGTAGTACCCTACAACGTAACAACTACCCTGGGTACATGGCAGCAGCCCCAAAAAACTGGGATAGGCGGGTACAAGAGGAGGAGGACAACAACACTCAGAAAACAGTCTGCCTGCCTGATGTGAAGGGGTTATCAGAGAAAATACAAAGGATCTGTGGTCCATATAACATCAGGACAACCTTCAAAAGCGTGACAACACTTCGCAGGTATCTCTCACAAGTGTGAGCCCCCACAGAGAGGAACATGACTAAAGACTGTGTGTACGCTATCCCGTGCAGCTGCGGAAAGGAATATAAAGGAGAGACAGGCCTCCCCCTCAAGGTAAGGCTTCAAGAACACCAGAAAGCTGTAACCAGAGGGGAAGTAGAAAAATCAGGCGTAGCTGACCACGTATGGAGAGAGAAGGGAGATCACCGCCCCCTGTGGGATCATGTTGAAATCATAGATAGGGAACACCATTGGAAAATTCGTAAACTTAAGGAATCAGCACATATGCTAGGCCACAAAAATCTCCTGAGCCGACCTAGCATAGAAATAAATACAATATGGGAACCAGTAATAAGGAGTGCCAGAGAAAAGCAATGATAACAAAGTTGCAATATGAACTCTGGTAAAGACATGCAATGATAACAACAAAAATTGCAATATGAGCACTGGTAAAAATGATGCTGAAAACATTAAGTTTATAATACTCAGAAGTTCATACCCAGATGTCCTCAAGGACACATGGCACAGTGGATAAAGGCGTTGGTTAGATCCAGTGACAGACCCAAAGAAGGCAGTGGAGAAATTTCAGAGGGAACAATTAGCAGGAGATAACTGATAACTGACATCCATCAAACATGGCACGTGGAACTAGAACAGTCTAGCCCAGTGATCGAAATAAAGGGTTCAGTTCGAAATTCCTACCACCTGAAGAAGGAGCGTACAACGGCTGAAACGTTGTGACAAATATGGCGACTAATGTAAATACTGTAAATTATTACTAATATTAAATTGTACTATAATCCAAACTTAAATTAGGTTCAAACTTATACTCAAAATTAAAAATTCCAATTTCAAATTAAAATTTAAACAGCGGGAAACTCTATTCGTAGATAAAAAAAACAAAACAACAACAACAAAGGGTATTTGAAACTCAACTACTTTATTTACTACGACGTTTACATCGTCTAACTAGCCAGTAGGGTCGCTCTCTAACCCCCATTGGGGAGCATTTTCCAGACACGAATGCCACACGTCTCCATTGTTCGACTCAACTCCTAAAAATTCTTTATGAATCATTCGCACTCTAGTTCAGCTAAACTAAATCGACTTGCACTATTTTGTCTTCCATCTGACACCTAAGGTCGAACTGAGGAAGCCAAGTAAACTTCTCTAAAAATAATAGTCTGCTAAACTATTATTTAAGATTGGTAGACAGATAGATAAATTACGTTCCATAGAGGAAAGTTCATCAGAAGAATTATTTTGATAGCATTTATTGAAAGGCACAGAGAAGATACGTTACGCCAGTGGGAAAGTGACTGAAGTCGAGGTGCCGTGACATTTCCAGTATCATTACCGATTCTTCTTTGGATGTTCTGAAGAATATGTAAATATATAGCAGGCGGACAAGAAAGGATGTGGCATCAATACTCAAACGAATGGGTGACTATATAAGAAACTATATAAAACTGATATATATGTTTCTATTGATAAAACATTGTTTAGCAGCCGAACTAGCAACTCTTTTTACCTCCACCCAACAAAATATGAAAATAAATTTTACATTTTCTATACATATCTTTTTAAAGAATGTAATTATTCTGATGTTATAATGGACCAGTTTTTATTATGTTTTAATCAAACTTACCTCAAGCAAGGCAATAAAGCCACTAAGTTAGAAGGAGGTTAATAGGCGTGAAAGAAATAGAAAACATTTTTAAGGAGCGAGAACGATAGAATAGTAATCAGAAAAAGAGGAGATAAATTTAAAAATCTATTTCTGGTAATATTTTTTCCTTGAAAAAATCTTTTTCTGGTAATATTTATCCTTCAAATATGTATAGCTAGTAATATTTTTTGCCAAAAGATGTATATTTTGTAATTTATTTTTCCAATAAATTGTATTGCAGGTAATATATATATATATATATATATATATATATATATATATATATATTGCAGCTGTTAATATATTTTGTTCAAAAATGCATTGCTGGTAATCCTTTTTTTACAAAAAGTATGTTTTGCTGGTATTAAAACATATTTTTACACGTTTTTGTCCCAGTTTTTTTTTTGTGGTGGTTAACTATTTGCCCATAACTGGACCCTAACAGGTGCTACCGCCACAGGTCAGGGTGGACGTGGGAATACCAGCAATTAAGATGTGGTTACACGCTCCTCAAAACCTCCTGATGAGAGGCCTTGCTGTTGGAAGTAGTTTATCGTCTTACCTAGGACGCGGATGTAGTTTATCGTCATACCCAGGACGGAAGCTTCACTTAGATCACCCCAACGGAATTCGAAGGGAATCATAATGGTTCAATGTGTGAAACATTGAGGGTTTTAACTGTGAAGGTCAGAATTGGTGGAATTAAGGAATGTAGAACGAACATGTGAGTGACGATGGCGTTTTAGAGAAAATGGCAACAAAAAAGAAACGTCTACTTAATATCAGGAAAAGACATGAAACTTATAGGGAGGAAAGATGTCTTGGAAGATTTGATACTCACAGGGCAGATTGAATTCAAAATGGACAAAGGAAACCAACGTATAACACAATGAGCTTGAGGTATGACAGAATATTAAGTTCGATCCTTGCTGATTCGCTCACACTTTCAGAATTGTCAAATATAAAATGGGCTTATAAAATCACCATGTTTAATAAGCAAAGTAATGGCGTAAATTAGTAAAGGAATGGCGGAACAGTGCTTAGGAGAAATAACGAAAATATAAAAATTATTAAATGTTACAAAGTGTAGGAATATGTGGGGAGCCATAATCACCTACGCCCTGGGTAGACTATATTTAGTCGTCCCCCCACGAGGGCGTCATGTGGCACAAGGCCTTTTTAACGTGGGCATTTCCGAGCCATTAGGCTGGGTCAAAAAATAGCCCATTTCAAACCGTATAAACGGGTTCAGGGCCGGTTTTACCTCCCCGAGGAGACTCCGCCCTTCGGCGTAGCCTCCTTCGGGTTCCTCTCCGTCCGTAGACAGAGAGTTGAACCGAACCGTCGCTCAGAAAGTGAACGACAGACTACGCCCTCTGTAGACACGGCACAGAAAGAAGATTTTTTAAAGCAATTTATCCCAAGCAAGGCGAGATTTTTACTAGTAAGCAACAGGTTACAGAGAGTGTAAGGGAAAAGATTGGGTGTAGAGGGTGTTGTGGAAAAGGTAAAAAGAAGAACGGGGGTGAATACAAAGAAGAACGAGTGATATTACATTTAAATTTTTGAAGATTAAAGTTATCAGGGAGGCGAGTAAGAGGGAGGGAGTTCTACAGTCGGGAAGTGCAAAGGAGTTCTACTGTTGAGAAGTGCAAGGGAAGAAGCCTTTTAAGTTGAAGAGGCGATTACATTTAACTGTCTCGACAGTAAAAAGATGGCACCGAGATGCCGAACTAGTAGCATGCAAGAGGCTACTGAGTGTGTAAGTAAGGGAAATGATTGGGTATAGAGGGTATTGTGGAAAAGCTAAAAAGAAGAATGGAGGAGAATAAAAAGAACGGGGATCAAAGCAACAGAAGATGTTGAGTGACATTACAATTTAATTTTTGAAGATTATAGTTATCAGGGAAGCGAGTAAGAGGAAGGGAGTTCTACTGTTGGGAAGTGCAAGAGAATATACCGTTTGAGTAGAAGAGGCTGTTGAATTTAACTGTTTCGACAGTAAAAGGATGTTACCAAGATGCAAGCCTAGTAGCACGCTTAAATTCATGCAGTCAGGTATCAGTGAAAATATTTTGTATTGACCAACCTACCCACAAAGCAAGATGTGGCACAAGGCCTATTTTTAAGTTGAGAGATATGAGCACGTAGGCTAGGGCAAATCTTCACCGTAGGACCAGCATATACAGGGTCGGGTTTCTTTACCTCCCTAGACGAGATTTTGCCCTTTGGCATTCTCTGGATTCTCTGCCCGAAGGCAGAAATTTCGACAAGCCTGTCGCGAGCCAGGCAGCGAAATACCTGACTGCAATTTGCACCAGTGAAAATAGCTCTCGTCAGATCAGATAACATGTAAATATTCCTAGAAAAGACAGTCAGAAAAGTCACATTACTTTGGTGAGAAAGTGACTGGAGTCGATGCCCTAAGTCAGAACCGATCACATTGCATATCCGTTGTTAGATTTTGTCAAGAATCACATTGCATATACTCGTTCTGGTTGTTATAGCAACATCTTTTATGTACATACTGATCTCAGTTTAGATGTTTATTAAGAAATCATAAATTATCTAGCAAACAATAACACAAAAACGGTCATTTTTAAGAAAATAAAATAAAAATGGACCCAACCAACTTTCTGACAAGTACTTGGGTCACGAAATTCGGTATTTTGTCTCAACAACTAATGAGTACAACTTCCGATAACTAGCAGAGTGGCTATATCTCTCAACCTTCCCCTTGGGCTTCGAAACTATGGCTATTCTTTCGCTCTTCCCTGCAAATACTGGCTGGCGTTGACGATAATCAACAATCATTAACCCATGGGTCATTCAGTCCATTACTCAAAATTCGGTGGGAAGATGATTGAAAGTGCGCGCCGTTATAAATGGGGCTATGCGATTATTTTTGGTTAAGAGAGCGTAAAACGATATAACTAAGGAACGAATAGGCTGGTGCGGGGGGGGGATGTGCGCTGAAGGAAAGAACGGAAGCAGGGAAACGAGGAAAATGACTTTAATAGCGGAAAGAGAGTCAAGGAGATGTGGATTTTACACAATATAAATGGAGTCGATTTGACAGTGAATTTGATTATATTGAATAATTTCAATGCTCACATTTAGAATATATAATATATTACCTTCGGTCGCTGCTGAGAAATGGGTATCAAGTACACATGCAAAAATATACAGACATGTATATATATATATATATATATATATATATATATATATATATATATATATATATATATATATACCAGGTAATGTAAGAAAAGAATATAGTACAATTCCAACGTTCGTAACATTTAATTTAAAAGAGATCAATACAAATTAGAACAATATTATTTATTTTAGGATAATACGCAGAAAAATGTCAAAATCGCTACACAATTGCAGTCGTGTTTCGATGCGTATCCATGCATATCATCAGGTGATTGTAAATTACAGTAATTTACAAGCCTATGACGAGCTGCATTAGTACGCATGGAAACTTGGCTGTAATTGTGTAGCCATCCTGTCATGTTTATTTGATATATATATATATATATATATATATATATATATATATATATATATATATATTAAAGAGACATATTGAGAGAGTTTCGTGAAATGGTCTTCCCTAAAATGTATATAAAATTTGAATATCCCTGAAACCATCTGTGAGTAATTATAACAGGAAAATCCTGTGCCTAAACGTCGAACAAATGTAAATTTGAAGTGTGTAGAAAAAAGATAGAGAAAGGCAGTTGAAAGTCGTCCAGGGATGTGATTTCTATTATGTAGTAGAAAACTTCATTTGTGCTTCTCTAGCGCCACTTCCCAAGATTCAAAGGAGGATGTTTCTAGGTGAGATCTATACGTTTCAAAACCGTTTTAAATTATCGAGAAAGTGGTTGAATACTTTTGACATGTCAAATATTTCTTAATGATTTGAGCGTCATAGAGGCGTCAAAATGAATAACTCGATTAAATAATTTCTTTTTATCTTGACGTGCTGTGCGAGACAATCATTGCAAAACACAGACTGTTCTGTTTCCTTGTCTTCGATACTAAATTTCTTACAACTGATATTTACACCTTATTCAAAAGTACTTCTTATTTACCAATTCCATACCCTTTTATTTAGATAGATGCAGAGTATTTGACATCATCACTACTTTCCTTTCAGTTCGGGGTTTGATTCTCTTTTTTTTTTTTTTTTGGAGGCTCGAGTCTATTTACGAAGATAGAAATATCTTTCAATGGAAGGAGCACAGACTTAAATTTTGATACAAAACGAAAATCTAATAAACACAATAAGAAACAAATATTAAATGTATACGACATAATCTGCCTATATTTCTGAGATGAGGTATTATGTACACTATTTACATTATTCGGACTATTGTCGCCATATTTATTACAACGTTTCGGCCTTTCGGTATCTGTCTATATTTCTGTGATGAGGTATTATGTACACTATTTACATTATTCGGACCATTGTCCTCATCTTTATCTCCATATTTATTACAACGTTACGGCCTTTCGGTATCTTTCTATATTTCTGTGATGAGGTATTATGTACACTATTTACATTATTCGAACTATTGTCCTCATCTTTGTCGCCATATTTATTACAATGCCAAGGACGCATGAGAGAGTGGATAAAGTCGTTAGTTAGATCCAGTGACAGGACCCAAAGATTCTGAGTTCAATACCCGGTTAAGGCAGTGGAGAACTTGGAGAGCAGAATTAACAGGAGTTAACTGATAACTGACATCCATTAAACATGGCAAGTGTAACTAGAACAATC
>CAHIKZ030005028.1:1440000-1450000 GCA_903632075.3 Acanthosepion pharaonis | reverse complement strand
TACGCATACTGACAAAAAAGGCAAAAATGGAAATGGATCTAAGAATACACAGGGGTTATTTAAAGATAAGAATACAGACGACCTTTCTCGGACCAATCATAATAATTGCAAGACGGGAAAAATGTGTAGCAAAATCATGGAAAAAACGCATAATATTTTTTTTTTTAAATCCACATTACAAACAATTTGCGGTTTCTCTCTTCGTTTTAATATAGACACTTTTCTCTCACTGTAACTTCTATAACCTCTTTCTTTTATATATATATATATATATATATATGTGTGTGTGTGTGTGTGTGTGTGTGTGTGTGTGTGTGTGCTGCACAGTTCTCAAATCATTTAATACACTCAACGTTATAACTGAGTATGAACGGATTTTTAAAAAAAATAACCTAATGTCTGTAATTTATATATATATATATATATATATATGTGTGTGTGTGTGTGTGTGTGTGTGCGTGTATGTATATAGTCATCCACAGACAGACTGTTTCGCTGTATCACAGCTCCTCAGTGTGGCCCGACGTCCGATTGATTAAAGCTGGGATAGAAATATATATATACATATATATATGTAACTGATCAGTCTTTTCGAGATTTGTATAATTGTAATGCAATTAACTTAAGGTCTCTAAAGTAATGACATAATTCTAAACATTTATATTCAATATTTTAAATCATAATTCAAAATAACGAACACTTGTTAATACATAACTCTACCTACTATAAATACATCCACACGCATCTCTCTCTCCTTCTCGCTACACACACACACACACACACAAACATATATATATATATATATATTTCGGCCGCTGTACGCTCCGGCATTCTTCAGGTGGTTGGAATGCCGAACTGAAACCTTTTTTTCGCACACTGGGGTAGACTGTTCTAGTTCCTCGTGCAATGTTTAATGGATGTGAGTTATCTTCTGTTAATTTCCCTCTGAAAGTTCTCCACTGCCTTAACTCGTTATTGAACTCACACTCTTTAGGTCCTGGATTTAACTAACGCATTTATCCACTGTGCCATGTGTCCTTGAGGACAAATATAGACAGATATATTTCTTTTCTTTCTACCAGAGATTTAAGGGACGATTTTTTTTTTCCTGTTCGGAGGTTTCTGAGGCTTTCTTTTTTTTTCCCAATTTCCTCTCTCTCTCTCTCTCTCTCTCTCTCTCTCTTTATATATATATATATATATATATATATATATATATATATATATATATATATATATATATATATAATGTCCGGTTTCTCGAATCAAAACGGAGTTGACAGATCAGGACATAAATATTTGCAGAATATTCTTTGGATTTTACCGAGAATTTCTAAATACATTGCAGAAGCATCTGATTAGATGTCGCAGCAATATTCAATGCATATAGGAATGTTAGACATATAAATGTTTAAGATGGATTCTGGCGAGAAAAATTTCTTGCACAACACATGGAACCAACTTTCCTAGAGTTAAAGAATTAGAAGTAATATTTTGCTTCAAATCAGGAAAGAACTGTCAAATTTTATAGTCATATTTTAAAGGAAGACGTGAACAATTTAACATGCATTGGTTATGCTTTAGGAATGAAACGCAGATGGGAAACAACTTGTTATCTACCGAACGGTTCACGGTGAAAAGATGGCGGCGGCAAAGCGGAATTTGAAAATGAAAAAAAAAAGGTTGCTCAGAGCTACAATTTACAGGAAGTTCTCGAGTGCTATAATTGTTTACGCCCCTTAGAGACACGGCATATAAAAGAAAATCGACTTATACACATTCAAAAAGAATGGAACTGCGTAGATTGCCATACTTTCTACGTTAATTTCTGGCACAGTTGATTTGACAGATGTGGTCATTTGTAAAGACGTTTACCAGATCTCCCCTATTCGATTTTGTTGGTACACAGGAGATTGACCCGATGTCGGTATATAATTCTTTATGCCACAATTTATACTCACCAGATGTCTACGTTCAAATCTTGCAGACACAGAAACATCGCCATGTTCAGTTCCTGCTGATAGACAGCAAATTGTCAGATGTGGATATCTGACAGATGCTACTCGTAGTGTATATTTGCCAGATATCCACGTTCAAGTATTGCTGAAACAGTAATTTTACCATATATCTTCGTTCAATTCCTGCTCCTCAGCGTTACAATTTTTAGGAGGGTATGGAGAACCATATATGCTGTATTATGTTTTCGTTGTTCAGCCATTGCCATGGTATTTGCTTTCAGCAAAATATTGTATAAATCAATCTTTTTTTTTCTTCTCAAGACGCCCGAGTGTTGGTTAATTTGCCGCAGATAATGGACAATGATGGCAGTGAATTTCTTTGTTGTCAAATTATTAATAATAATGACAGAACGTAACATTTTTTTAATAGCGCACAGCTTTATGTAAAAGCACGTTTTTGTTCTCCCAAAGAAAGAATGACCACTGATTATTAGAAGTGATGAATTCGTTCAGATGACCAGCAGAGAAGTAGAGCCGTAATTATGAAATGGTAATTAAAGGGTTTGTATTTTTCGATTCCTCAGTCGGTCTGGCAGTGAGAATTATTTTCTTTTCTTCTATGCTTTACGTTTTTGTACCGCAAAGAAAAGAACACAGTGTATACAAAGATTTGTCCTGATTTCCCGTTCTGAGATATCGTATATTCAAAATACATCTATTCTTTTGAACCAGCTTCTGAGTCTATGATATTTTAATTACAAGGTTTCGGCTGTTACACACGGTGTTTCTCACTGACTGAATTATTTTCGAAGAAGTTTGTTAAGATTATAGGGGATATTTTTGGACCAATTTCCGCTTCTTTATTATGTTTATCGCTAAGGTTTTAGCCACTACGATCTACAGATTTTTTCCTGTCTCAGTATATGAGAGAAAATGTGCTGTTACCTTATGTTACTTTGTTAGAGAAAGGCGAGGTTACATTATGGTATATCACGATATAAAAGCGATGCAACATTATGTTACATTATGCTGCAGTGTGAGAGAAAAGAGGGGTTACATTATGTTACCTTGTGAGAGAAAAGCTATGTATCATTGTGAGGGAAAGCGTTGTTACATTATCTTATAGCGCGAGATAAAAGCTATGTTACATTATGTTGAATTATAAGACAAAGCAATGTTAAATTATGTTATATAATGTTACATTATGTTATATTGTGAGAGAAAGCTATGTTACATTATGAGAGAAAAGCGATGTTACATTATGATATAGTGCGGGATAAAGCTGTTACATTACGTTGAATTATGTTACATTGTGAGGCAAAACAATGTTATATTAGGTTATATAATGTTATATTATGTTATATTGTGACAGAAAGCTATGTAACATGATGAGAGAACACGATGTCACATAGTGTTATATTATGTTACGTTATGAGATAAAAGTTCCATTATGTTACATTATGTTGTGAGAGAAAAGCGATATTATATTATGTTATATTACGTTACATCGATAGAAAAACCATGTTACATTATTAGAGAAAAATGATGTTACTCTGTTTTACATTATGTTGTCAGATAAAAGCAATTTTACATTTTGTTATATTATGTTACTTTATGTTATATTGTGAGAGAAAAATGATGTTACATTATGAAATGTAAACGTTGTCACATTACGCTATATTATGCTATGTTGAATTATGTTACATTTCGAGAGAAAAGCGATGTTATATTATATTATGTTTCATAGTAAGAGAAAAGCTATGGTGCATTATGTTACACGCGGAATATTGTTCTCGTTTTTGTTCTTGATAACCTAATATTTCGGGAGTTATGCCCACCCGCCTTTATCAGGTGACTCAGCAGCCATGTTATATTTAAGTCTTCAAACTTTCCCGCCCAGGACAATCTAACATAGAATATTAAACCAGTGTTACGTGAATTTATGGACAAAGAAATTTTGAGTTAAATACGTGATCCGAGCAATGTGTACTTGTATTCAGTGGAAACGTGGCAAGAAATAACTAAGCATTACTACAAAAAATAAAAGACATGGACAGGAGAAAAGAGAACTATCTACCGCATATATTAAATAAAAATTTCAGTTTGAAATTCCCCAATGGTTTGCCAGACAATCAACATATGAATGCCAGTGAGCAGAACGGTCAAAACATTGTGGTGACAACAAGATAGGGACACGCGTTGGTGTGTAAATCATGTAAATAATGACAATACTTCATTCCCGTAATTGAAGCAAGCTATATTTGAAAGAATTGTAGTACGTTTAGACTAAAATATTTGTCTAATGGACTCTAGAGCATATACATTCTTGTGCAAATTAATTGAAACAAAACGAATAATTCTGTTAGCATTTACTTGTTTTTCGTATTTTTCCAATGAAACATGACCCAGTGCATGTTAGAACCTCGTATGTCCATTCCACGAAGTCTTTACTTGCAGATAGACCACATATTCTCGACTGGATTTAAATCAGGTAATATTTCGCGCCAATGTACTTTGATTTTCTCACTTGTAAGTCTTTCCTAGTGTGTACCGTTACAATTTTCATACACTTTCTTAAAGTAACGACCTTTGCAGACAATGACCGTTGGTCAACTAATCGACA
The DNA here is from genome assembly GCA_903632075.3 of Acanthosepion pharaonis. NCBI lineage: Eukaryota > Metazoa > Mollusca > Cephalopoda > Sepiida > Sepiidae > Acanthosepion > Acanthosepion pharaonis. Next base: position 1,445,419 of record CAHIKZ030005028.1, on the reverse strand, counting down.
GTCGAGACAATAGTGTCTGGGCATGATAAAAATCTGATACAATCACGGATGTTGCAATATTTTTCAAGGCCAAACAAATTTCATAATACACCCCGAAAATAGATTCATATTATTGTAAATACCTGCAAATGACCTATTCTGAGTTAAAAATAAAAATCAATTACACCCTATGACTCCAGTGGATCTAAAACTGACCGTAGAAAGAAAACTAAGGTGGGTGTTTTAATTAATTTGCACAATGGCGTATGTATTATAATCAGTAGCTGACTGGCGGATATAAAACCTAATACCTCCTTTTCCGTTGGCCTATGCATTGGGCCACTTTCCCTAACGGGAAGCTCTCCTCTCCAATCAGTCCATATGTTGTGCTTTACTTTTTCAGAAACGTAGACGTTTAAGCTAGCAATCTGTTTTCACGAACTGGTGTAATATTTTATCCAGGGGCAGATTTCTACTATTCCTTGTATGCTAACTGTTTTCTCTCTTGCACTTTTCGCTTGTGGAAACCTGACACGGGGTGGTGGCATTTGTTAGGGTCCCAGGTAAGGGCAAATATTGAAAAGAAAACAAAACTGAAAGCATTAAAATATACTTCTATACAATTAACAACAATATAGTTAACTGCAGTTGAAGACATACAGTTACGTTTAAAATATATTTAGTTGAAGCCATAAAATTGTGGCCTCCTGGGTATGACGATAAACTGCATCTGCGTTTTGGGTAAGGCGATAAATTACATCCGACTTCAAGGCCTTTGATCCAGAGGTTTTGACGACCGTGGAAGCATCTCTTAATTGCAGCTGTACCCAGGTCCAGCCTGACCCGGGATGGGTCCAAGCTATGAGCAAATAGTTAACCCCCTAAAATAGGTCAAAACACCATGAAATTATAAAAATAGGTTTTAATACAGCAATATTTTTCAAAAAATACTTCTAGTAATAGATTTTTGAAAAACAAAAGATATCTGCAGCAATAAAAATCTTGTCGGCATTAAATAACGCATTGAAGTTGATATGCCGTAAAACGAAAAAAAACAAACAAAAGTTATGGTAAAAATATTTAGATTTCTGTATTAAATAACCCAGAAAGATATTGACATGCCACTAAACAAAATCAACTAATCAAAATAAAAGAAAACTTTCATGACATTAATCTATATAATATCTGACAATTTCTTAAAGAATTCACATTGAATTTCAAAATACAACTTCACCAAAACTACAACAAAAAACACACATATCACCACCTTTAATAATAATGCTCACATATGCATATCCCAAAAGCTGATTATTATCTCCTATTTTTTTTAAACATTTCTTCCCACGCAAGGCAGGAGTTTCACTAGCACGGAATGGGTTACAGAGGATAGAGAACAAGAGTAAATGGCGTGTTTGGAGAGAAGATAACAACAAGGACGGTAGAATAAGATCAAGTTATCAGAAGATGTCGATTGACATTACAGTTGAATAATTGAAGATTATGGTTATCGGGGAAGCAAGTAAGAGGAAGAGAATGTCACAGACGGGAAGTGCGGAGAAGAGGCTCTTTGAGTAGAAGACGCGGTTACATTTCACCGTTTCGACAGTGAAAGTGTGCGACCAAGATGCCAAACTAGTAGCCCGCTTAAATTCATGCAAGCTGGGAATCAGCGGAAGCAACTCATCGGAACAGTTGCCGTGAAAATACTTATAGAAGAGACAGAGGGAAGCCACGGTACGTCTGTGAGAAAGCAACTGTAGACTACATGCCAGATCAGGATCTATCACATTGCATATCCGTCATTGTATTTTGTCGAGGACCTCGAGACTTGCAGGCGGGGTACCAGACCATATATGGCAGCAATATTCCATGCAAGGACGGATGGTTGATTTATAGATTTGAATGATGGACTCAGACGAGAAAAAAAAATACTTTCTGGCATGACACAGAGAACCAGCTTTCCTTGTGGTAGATAAAGCTACTGTGTTTATGTATTTGTTCCATCTGATATCAGTGGACAGCATGAGACCAAGAAAGCAGGTTAAAATATATTTTTATTACTTCAAAGCTACCCCCAAAATAAAAATATCGGCATTAAATGACGCATAAGGACTTGGTATACCGTTAGACAAACCTAAAAAAAGACATACAAATCACTTGTGAGACTCAATCTCTCCCCCTCTCTCTCTGCTTATTGCTTTTTTAGTCAACATTGCTCTTTCAAAATGTTTATGTATTATTAATCTTTATGTTCCTTTTTTTCTCAAGTCCTGCTCTTTTATTGTTCTCTCCCCTTAACAGGGTTTTCTTTCTGTTTCTAAGAAATTGATACTCACTAAACTTCCTAGAATAGCTTTTAATTGGATTCACACCTTGCAAGCTAGTAAAGCCACTTAAGGGGTTACATGAAGTGAAAGTATTAGAAAATAAATGAATTATTCAGAAGCGAATACAATAGAAGAGTTATCCGGAAGACAGTAGATAACGATTGATATTGTATTTAAATTTTTGAAAATGAAACTTGACTGGGAAGCAAGAGAATTCCACAAGTGAGAAGTGTGAGAAAAGAAACTATTAGCATAGAACTTACGGTTGCAGCTTTGCCAATTCAACAGAAGGTTGATGAGATCTCGCCACCAGACTAGTACTGCGCTTAAAGTCATAAAGTCTACGTACTATAGTGAAGAACTTATCCCAAAAATTGGCATCAAATTATTTAGAGAAAAGCATTGGGAAGCAACTTTACGCCAATGTGAAAGAGACTAAAGACAAGATGCCAGGTCAGGACCAATAATAGTGCAGATTCTTTTGTGGTTTCTATCAAGAGTTTCTAGAGCATCAATATTCGAGGCATGGACGAAGCAGACCCCAATGAAGACAGAAGCCTACAAATTTGCAGATAAAATGAAGGGTTAATTACTCAGTACCGCCATTTATATATATATATAAAAGAAATATACTATGGACAAATGTTCAAGAGAGAAAAAATATTTAGCATGAAACAACATTCTTAGCAGCAGACACAGCAAGGGATTTAATATAGTCATTCAACTTCAGTCGAGAAGGCAAAAACGACTCACTTTCCTGGAGGTTAGCATCAGCCATACTCATGGAAGGCAGATTGGTGTCTCCCATATGATTAATAGAGAGGAGTGTTTTTTAGAGAGGTTAAAATTAAGAAGCCATCTTTTAAGTCAGTTAACAATAGACTGTATGTTAGTATTGAGATCAGCCTTCAATTTGACCTTATTGAAATGATCAGACTTAGTATTCAGACAGGAGTAAATGGTTGTGTCATCATCATAGATAAGTTGCGAGCTGAGGGTGCCAGGAAGATCATTAATGAATACTAAGAACAATGTAGAATGCTGGATAGAGCTGTATGGACATTTACATTAGTAACAAAAGATCTAGAAACGTAGCTTAGGTGTGACACAAGGTCGAAAGTATGGTGCACTCATTGAGGATCGAACTCACTATTCTGTCGTAATTGAAAATAAAATTCTCAGGTTAAAATACTAATGATTATGATATGTTTCGAAAGTTAAAAAAAAAAATATACATAACATAAGATATTTAAAAAAAAAAAATTAAATTGATTTTTTTTTCTTTTAGATTTTAATATGTAATTACCCGCCTGCTTAAGAAGATGACAAAGAAGGAATTAGAGGAATTTTTCAGAGTCATTGAAAAATTTAAAGGAAAAACTTTAGAAGCAGACTCTGATAAAGACATAAGCGGACAAATTATGCATAAAAGTGGAAGGGGTAATTTCTCAGTACCAATATTTATATGAAGAAAAATAAGATATTTTATTAAAAAAACTCAAATTAATAAACATTATATTTGGGACTGAATATATCAGTAGATATATATATATATATATATATATATATATATATATATAAGTTGGTGCAAAATAATGACGTAATGATGTCGTTTTGTGACGTATTTTTAACGTCAAAAACGACATTATTACGTCATTATTTTTGCACCAACCTAATAGTAAGCACAGGATATATCTGTCGACTTGCTTCGGAAATTAGTTGGAGATTCGTCTCCAGCTGTACTGGTCGAACTCTCTGCCTTCAGTCAGAGAGGAACCCAGACGAGGCTATGCCGAAGGGCAGAATCTCATCTAGGGTGGTAGACAGTTACCTGACCCCGTTTTTTACGGGGTCTACGTAGAATTTTTGTCCGAGCCTACGGGCTCGGATACCCAACGTTAAATTCGGCCTTCAGTTACATCTGACCGCGTAGGGCAGTTGACAAATATCCTTGCTTCGGGAATTACTAACTAGCTAACCGATTCCCTCTAGTTCAATAGTGTACCACTCTTTAACAATAAAACTCTATTTCTTTCATCTACGCCCATCTTTCTTTCCCTTGAGTACCACCTTTGTTTGTTTGTAACCTTCTTTAAGGATACATCATATTAATTCACAGCAATTTTATTGCATCTTCTTAAAAGTACTTATATTTTAATTAAAATTACGCAAATTAGAAATTAATTGTGAATTAGATTAAAATTTGATGTACATATTACATCATTTTCTATAAATTATTATATTCGATTAATACGTTTTAAATTAGTGCGTATCTTTTAATGTCCGGATTAAATCCACTAATCGATGGATTCCCGCTAATTTACTTTGATCCCATCCTGAGACCGAGCAACTGTATTCTAAACGTATGAGTGATAAAAGGTCTTTAATCCTAGACTGAACGGATACATACAGCAGACTGATCTGAGGAAGACGGCTGGGAAATGACACTTTGATCTCAATCAGAAATGATACTAGTCGTAAATAAACCTGTCATTAACTAATTGAGATCTAGACAATAGCAATCAATATAACAGAAAAACAAGAGGCCTCAACTACAAAAACCTTGCAAATAAAAATTGGGCGTCTGCGATTTGCGAAAAGCTTCTTCTTTTACCCGTGGAATTGGCGTCACCTCACTCACCCTGCCAATCCCAACTGGACCACAGAATTGCGTGTTTCCCAGTTCACCGAAACCCGTACTTATAGAGAAAAGATTTATATTGCTGACTGGCTTGTCCATTTGTTTGAGTGGCCAGCAATTTCGTCGTATGAGTACCGCGGACTGCTAACAACTTGGACTGTGGCCAGAGATAAGGCCGACAGGAAGTCGTGTGCGTGAAAGAAGACACGCGATGGTCAGTTATTATATCTCCGAACCAACTGACCATTACCGACATGGAATTTAGTGGCATGGAATGGAGGTCTCGCCCGTGGTACTCAATGTCCGACCATTCAAGCCGTGATTATCTATAAATATGAAAAGGCAAATGTAGCGACTTTGAAATGAATCCGCCGATTGGAATTCTGAAAACTGCTAATTAGTATTAGTCGATAAACTACACACACATACATATGAAAACACACCCAGGCACACAGACACACACACACACAAA
>CAHIKZ030005028.1:1407500-1437500 GCA_903632075.3 Acanthosepion pharaonis | reverse complement strand
ATAAATAATAATGCATTTAAAAGAATATATGTATATATATATATATTGATGCATATTTCATTAAATATCAAAGACAAGTTTTGTATATTTATTTTAAGTAAATTCCTTTTATATAGTCTAATAATCTTTTTAGCATTATCACTGAAACACGAAAGAAAATCACCATGGTGATACTTGTTTTTATTATTAATCCTGTCTAAGCTTTCAGCTTACATAAGCCATCATCAGAGATTACATTACAATATATTAAATAATAAATTATACATCAAAGATGGTAATTTTTGTTTTAGAATGGTTATGCGGACATTGAAACAATGACAGTTGGTTTTGTTTGCATGGAAAATTTCTATTCAACGATAAAACCGTGCATATGAAACACAGGAAGCAAATACCGCATTGCTGTTCATGACATCACACATGACCACGTGAGAGTGAAAATGAAGAAATTTTTACGTATGTAAAACCGTTGGTATACACAAGTAGCTCCTATTATCAACTATAAACATTTAAATATATTTAAGAGTTAAGCGTTGTGAAAGCGAGTTTTTAGTGTTACCATCATAAATATTATTTAATCCGTTGGAGATACAATCTCCTAAAAGGCTTTTGAATTTGTAAATTTTGTTGATTTTCTGTAAATTGCTAACAGGCGGGGAAGAGTCATTGCCAATAATTAAGTTGGATATACTTGATTTAGTGAAATATATGATAAACTTAATTTTTCTGCTACGATTTTCACGGCATTATCTCTCCATTTGAATGACAATTCCAACATTTTTAGGCATTTAAAACAACATAGCTGGCCACACACAATTACGGAAAAATCTCGTTGAAAATGCAACTATACTTATAAACAAAAACTAAAAATTACTGAAGCTAGTTACATGAAAGAGTTGAAACCTTACTTGAACAAAATAAACTATGAAAACACCACAAATATATACGAGGGAGATGATCCCTGCGTACGACATCTTTGGAAAGGGATCCAAGCCATGTAATTGAAATTGGATAGATGTAACACGACATCTTGGCCGATGATTTGAGTATTCGATCATGTCAGATAATGCCGCGCCCTAGAAAGTGTAACATTTGCGCGCTCAACATAACTGCAGTATAAATCCCAAGTGGCCTCTGTGAGTGTTGAACAAAAATAGATGATACTGAGCAGACGTCTGCAACAGGGATTGCGTAGAATTCCTAGAAGATAGGCGCACTCTGATACAATCGGTCAGCCATTTTGTGTGTGTATGTGTGTGTGTGTGTGTTTGTGTACGCGCGAGAGCGCTCGTGTGAGTGCCTGTGTGTGTATGTATGTGTGTGTGCGTGTCTGTGTGTGCGGGCAAAGATACTATTCAATGACTCTAATGAAGCAAATTATATTTGAAGCTGAAATTAGAAAATTAAAAGTCAGATCATATCTATCTATCTATCTATCTATCTATCTATCTATCTATCTATTATAGTCAGATCATATCTATGTATCTATCTATCTATCTATCACAGTCAACTCATATCTATCTATCTATCTCAGGTCATTTCTATCTATTTCAGTCTGTTCATATCTATCGATTTATCTATCAATCTATCTCTCAATATATATATATATATATATATATATATATATATATATATATATATATATATATATAATCTAAAATGCCACGTCGATTTATCTTTTTATTATTATTTTTATAATCACAGTGCTCCTTGTCAATCATTTTCAATGAAACCTCTATAACAGAAGGAATGCAACATAAATACACCATATATAATAAACAGGATGCACTAAGTAAGAGCTGAAGTAAATTAACTCAGAGACAGTCACCTAACTATATCCTAACTTCGTAAATTCATTCCCGCTCTCACTATCTATCTATGTATCTATCTATCTAAGCAAGTTTGCACACTTCATATCAATGCACAAAAACCTATAAATAAATCTATTTTATTATTTTCATATATTCTGTACATCAATCTGCCTAGTGCTATTTTGCACTAAGTTACCCTTTAAAGCCGTAGGCACAAACAAGAATACCCTTGTATTTGTCATTAAACACGAAACCCACCCGGGGTTCAGTCTTGCCCCGGAGCAGTGCTTTTCCTTCCTTACATTCCCTCATGGCAATGCATTATGGTAAATACAGGGGCGACCTACCTTAATATCTTACCATTGCTTTTAGAAATTCAGATAATAGTTGGTAGGCCTGTGTTTTACATGGCCTTAAGGTTATCTGTAGAATGTTTGGAGGAGAAATACTGTGCTGACTAATGCTAAAAATAGCTAAAATGTGCGATTTGCCTTAGAACCTAATGGAATCAAGTTTCAATCAGTTATGTGTCATGCGTGATACACGCTTCGGCGATCATGTATCTTTCGAGGCAGATATTATTTTCCTGCAGTAGGTTGCTATTGCTTTCTGCAGTAGACCAGTTGCCATCCAACGCTATATAACCCGGTTTGTCCTGCTATTTATCCATAGGAGAATTCATACCTTTCCCAAGGTTATTAGCACGTAAGTGATTATAATGGATTCGACTAGAATTCGAACTCGGCTCTCCGATTCCTCAATACGAACCGCTATCCCTTACTCCACCATGCGAATCAGTTTAGAATTTTAAAATTAAGATAAAGGATTTATTTTATTATGACTTTACTCAAGTAAACGTCGATTCTATTTCTCGGAATACCATATCATTTAAAAACAGCGTCTTAATTAATTGTTTTTTTTTTTTCTTATTTTTCGCGTTTAGATTTTGTGTGTGTTTCTTTCGATCTTTTCATAAAGTTTTATTTTATTTCTTTCGGGATTTCTTTTAATATATTTTCGCGTCCTGACTTTGAAAAAACTCCTAGACAAGGTTGAAAAACAGGGGTCGCCTACCTACGTCACGCGTGGCACACGTGGAACGCCGAGCCATTTTCAATGGCGCGCAAACGCAAATGACAAAGTCCGAACCAATAATTACTACAACACAACGAAGATATTTAGGCGTTTCAATTTTAATATACCGTATTTTCCGGACTATAACCCGCGACTTTTTCTCGAGATATTTAGGGTGCGTCTTATATAACGGTGCACGTTATATATGAATTGTGTCTTCGAATCTTGAGTTGCCGGGATAAGGGCTAGGGGAACATAGCTTAACAAAAACCGGTCCCCAGCGTCGAACCAACTATGTCTAGATAGTTGAATTTATAGGAGTGCATGTTGTATAAAGTTGCGGACTATAGTGCGGAAAATACGGTATACTGAATTATATATATATATATATATATATATATATATATATATATATATATATATATATATATATATATAATTCTTTATTTAAAAAAATTTATAACATAAATATGTTATAAAAATCACTACAAAAATAGCCATTTTGTTTCAACACTCTCAGTGTCTTATCAAGTGATGATGTTGAATGTAAAATAAATGGTTTTAAAAGTTTCGAATTAATTAACAATCCTTCACAAGGGGAAACCGTTGTTACAAAAGCTAGATGGACCAATCAAAATACAAGTATAGGAAAATTCAAAAAGCTTGATAACGAAGTCATGTTATAATAGCTATTCAAATATTTAAAATATGGGTAGTATTAAAAAAGAATTTATTCTAATCAATAATTACTAGATTATATGATAAAGTTTAATATTAAAATTAAAAACTGCTAATTTCAAGATCAAAATTTAATCGCTATTAAGTTTACTGAGGAGAAAAGAAGAAATATATATGTTATTCAATTTATTTCTTCATTGAAGTTACTTTAGCTAATTTTATATCCGGTCTTTTGACAATGTATCCATTTTAATCCTAAGAGTGTGTGAATGGGGTCCTAAACTCACGCGTAAAACAAACGCAGTCAGATTATAATATCTAAGCACCCAGACACATTTAAATATATATACACGCACAAAAAAGGAGACGAGACAGAGAACATCACCACGATCGTATAAAAAAAAAAGGGAAGGGTGGGGGGAAGGGAAAGAAACCAACGCACACGTACATACATACACTACCAATCATATACTTGGATATATATATATATATATATATATATATATATATATATATATATTGTAGAACAGGTATATTTACCTTGACTTGTATAAAAATACGTATGCTGTTGGAACATTGAATAATTTTGAAAGTCGGCACATATTCAACAAAATGTTGCCGACCCCTGTTATAAAGCATAGCTAGAGGAAGTTATTAGCCATCGACTACAAGACATGATACATAGCCGTTAGCAGGCGACGGAGATATCATTCTACAGAAGGATGATCAGAATAACATGCATAGAACATGTGAGCAAGATGGGGGACTTAAGCAAAGAAGGAACTAAAAGGACACATTTAAGTAAACTAAGAAAGTTGAAAGTTTAGTACACATAATTAAGGAAACCAGGCCTAGAGAGTTTAACACCCACGAGATAAAAGCATGATGAGTCAAATAACAAGTAAACTACTTATCGAATTTGAGTAAATGGATAGGATAAGAATGAGAGATGTTAATTAGCCAGAAGTTACTGAGAGCCATAAAAGACAGGAAGTTGTGGAGAGTCATAATCGGCTAAATAAGGAAAGAAAAAAATGATGCATAATACGTTTATCCATGTTTCTTACAAATTTAAATTGTGAACATCTAGATAAGAATCGAAACAACATCGATTGTCGTTTAGTTGTTTTACCGCCATTATCTGCGACGGACTTACTTGCAAGTCTTACCAAAATAATATAGACTGGCCCGGAAACTCTCCTGATTTAATTCCTATTGGGAATCTGCAGTCAATCGTCAAGGAACGAATACTACAGCTTCCTGGTCATTTCCTATTTATAACAAAAGTGAAATTGCTATGAATTTAGTTACCTAAAGGATTTAAATACTTGAGTTCTTATTTGGCTAAGAATCATATCACTAATCTATTGAATGGCTTGCCAAAAACAGCTGACTAAATATCATAGAATAGAATAGAAATCAGGTTCATTCTCAGGTGAGGATTTTTCTTTAAAAAAAAATTAAACTTATGTCCAAATCGACACCCACTAATTAAAGCCATTAGCATTTGTAGAAGTAAGCAGGTTTTAGTCTTTAATTGTAACCTACTGCTATAGACGAGCGAGGTAGAAATGAAGCGTAGTAAACTTGCTTGGTAAGACTTGCCAGTGAGTTCGTTCAATAAAGTTCATCGGAGAAAATGGCCGTAAGAAAACTAATCGACAATCGAGACAATAGTGTCTGGGTGTGATTAAAATCCGATGCTATCACTGATGACGCAATATTATTCAAGCCTAAAAGCCGTCTTCCCTTTCGCGTCGCTCTCGATGTGATCTTCACGCAACTCCTTCACTCTACCATTATTGGCGGGTAGTGACCACTGTCTTATAGGGGACTTTTTTTCTTCGTCTCGTCATCTTTGTGTAAAAAAAGTAATTTATTTTCATTCAGTGACCTCCTTTATCTGAGCCGCTTAACATATACTTGTGAAATTCACTTGTGGAATTCGTTTCTATTAAATGATAATCATCGGGAAATAAATATGCGAAAAAATTTTGTGACAGTTTAGCTGTTTACCATTTAAGATATCAGCTGACACGGATATCGCTACATCAGGAAGCCTAGCTTTTTCAGAATGATTCACACCTTTTATTTTTCCGAACAATATCAAGGAAAACTTTTATTAATATTATTAGTATTATTAAACAATGACTGACGTAACTCTTCCAATATTTTTCAATTATTTAAAAGACCGCGATTTAAGAAAATAAAATATATATTCAAATAATAGTGTTTGACAATGTTAAACAATATTTTGATAGTATATCTGTTTCTTCAGGTTACATTAAAAACAATTCAAGTATAAAAATACACCCTTGTGCAAATTAATTGAAACAAAACGAATAGCTCCATTATTATTTCTTTCTTTTTGTAATTTTTCCAATGAAACATGTGCCAATACACATGTTAGCACTTCGTATGTCCATTCCACGAAGTTTCTCCTTGCAGATTGACCATATTGTATTTAAATCAGGAGAGTTTTCGGGCCAGTCCATAGTACTTTGATTTGCCCCACTGGCAAGTCTTGCCAGTGAGTTCTTTCAGTAAAGTCCATCACAGGCAGTGGCTGTAGGGCAACTAATCGACAATCGAGACAATTGTGTCTGGTCTTGATGAAAATCTGATGCCATCACGGATGACGCAATATTTTTCAAGGCCAAAATTTCATCATACACCCCGAAAATAGATTCATATTACTTCACACAACTGCAAATGACCTAATCTGAGGAAACAATAGAAATCATTTTGACCCTGCCAATCCAGTGGGTCTAAAACCAACCGTATGTTGAAAGAAAGGAAACTAAAGATGTTGTTTCAATGAATTAGCACAAGGGTATACATAAATCTACAAAAAATATGTAGGTCTTTGTAAAAGCGTTGCTTGTCTTGTAATAAATTCGGTTGTACTGGTAAAGAACATGTCAAAATGAATGAAACACCGCCGGTGTTAATTCATGCAAATAAAACATGCTTAATATGATGGTGATCTTGTTCATCTTGAAATTCTTCTTCTTCTTCTTTTTCTTCTTCTTCTTCTTTTTCTTCTTCTTCTTCTTCTTCTTCTTCTTCTTCTTATTATTATTATTATTATTATTAGACGTAATTTCAACAGCAAAAACAGTGGCAGTTTTCGCACAACTAAAAAACAACTGGAAAGACAAAAACTTTTCCCTGGAACTAAAAATAAAACTTTTACGTTTATTGGTCTTCTTGTATGTTTGCGTACCCCAGCGAATATTTAACATTTACAGCAGAATTACACTGACGAATCCAAGCATTAGAAATGAGATTCAACAGAACCATCCTAGGTATCTCCTACGTAAACCATACCACAAATGATGCTGTGAAAGACACCGTCAATTGCTATCGAACATTGCAAGACCTTGTACCAACAATCATAAAGAGAAATTTTAATATCCAGGCAATAGATGCCAACAGTTTAACGACTGTCCTATCAGGCATTGACACTCAACCAAAACAGAGTTGTTCAGGTGCTCATGTACTCGGCGACACGACTGCAAATCCTTGTCAGGATGGTGATGAAGATGATGATGATATTGGTGTAATTTTTAAAAGAAACTATGTTTATAACTAGTTGGATCAGACTATAACAATCCAGATTCATGACTGTTGAAAAATAAGTCAGTGCATTTGGATTTTAATTGCGGGAAAAAACAAACACTGTGTGACGTCGTCCCCTGGTCGCAGCGCCAACTGTGACGTTCTATCCTGATCTACCACGGCACCAATTGTGACGTCCTCGCCGTGGCGCCAGCAGTTCGCTCCTCGCTGCTCCGTTCGGGTGTCGCTGCTCCAAACGTGACGTCCGCCTGTCGCGTCAGTCGTGTTGTCTCGTCTCGTCCTGTGACGACCAACTGGCTTGGTATCGGTCGCGGCACCCAAATGTGACGTTCTAACCTTTTGGTGATTCGGGTGGGAATCTGGTTAGATTTGATATCAGCCTCGTCGTTCCCAATTCGCTTCCAACGTCTGGTTACCAAAGTAACTGCGTTGATCTACAGTCTGCCTACCCACATTGTGAATTGATCTTAGGCAGACGAGATCAATCATTAGTCGGGGCCGTAATGCAAACTGAGTTCAACGGGGGTGATACCACACAAATATGCATAAAAGAAAATAAAATGAAAACTCAAAAAGTTCAAAGTATCAAAGAAAAAGGTAACAAACTTTATGTCTAGTTGTTCGATACATAGGACTGCATCTACCTCCCGAGCCGTTCTGTGGATTGTGACACGTTGTTTTCCGTTAGGCAAGGTTTAACGCTTCAAGTTGTTTGCTCTCTAAGAAATTGGTGTTTCGGTGTGTCTTTAGACGAAAGTCGAAAAAAAACTTATTTAGGTGGTCTGGATCTAAGTCACTCTTCAAAATAATTGTTCTTGGGTTGAAAAGGAATCCGGAATTTGCGTGAATCTTGGTCAGCTGAACTCACTGGAACTGCTGGAACTCAACTCTGGAAACTGCTGGAGCCCGAAATGATTTCTGCTCGTAGGGGCTTCACCTTTATGGACGCCGACCAAAGCCGGGGTGGGTCTGTCGGCGTCGGGGTTTCCTCGATAATTCTAAATACCTATCCACCTCTTTTATTTCTGGTTAGGATTTTCCACTCTTTTCCATTTTTGGGGGAAACTTTTCTCACTCCCACCTTCTCACCATACTTCTGAGGGCGTGAACTGCCCTCCACACTTCTTCGTAGCAGCTTCTCATACCTATACTCTGGATGAGGCGTCGACAGCCTTCTTCGTGTGTCACGTGATCACCAGTTGACCAATGATGTCTTAGTCGGCGTGGACGAATCCGCGGCTTTGTTTCAGGAAGAAAAAAATATCTTGCTTAACCAAAAAAAATTATCTTTCCTCCTCCTTCGTGCGTCACGTGATCACCACTTGAGCAATGATGTCTTAGTAGGCGTGGACGAATCCACGGCTTTGTTTCAGGAAGAAAAAAATATCTTGCTTAACTAAAAATAAAAAATCTCTTCTCTTTTCCCTTTCTTCCTCTTAATCGCCGTTATCATTTCCCTAGCCGCAAACGGGACAATATAACTCTTGTTCTACACGTGGTTTTTGTCAGGTATTTTATCGCTAATTATCAGAATGGGTGGTCTTCTTAACACAGCATCAAAAAAGAAACATCTCCAAAGTTTCAGTCAGTCTGTCGCCTCGAAGCAAGAAGAAAAAACACTTCTGGGTCCCCATTCATTTTCTTTCGGTACATATTTCTGATAACATAATTTTATTATCGCAGGCCAAAGATGTTCTGCGGCAAGAAAATCGGTCAGTGTAGTTACTTCGTGTGTGTCGCGATTAATTTTTCCATATCTACCCAAAGCCCTGTAGTTACACCTGTGTTTTGTCAATTATCAAAATTAACGTTTTCAATTGGACTTTTCTTTGGCGAACATTTCTTGATAACATAATTTTATTATCGCAGGCATAAAGATGTTCTGCGGCAAGAAAATCGGTCAGTGTAGTTACTTCGTGTGTGTCGCGATTAATTTATCCATATCTGTTTTTCGTCACTTATCGAAATAACATTTTCACTTGAATTTTTTTCTTTGGCCAGTCGACCAGCAGTTTGTTTACGTACCCGCTAGATAACACAGCCGTTATCAAAACACATCTGATTCTTTCTTTCTTTCCCTTTCTTTTTACTCAGAATTTCCCTGTCATTGTAATGACACCTTTTCGCCATTTGTTATTTATCAATATATTCATTGTCTCTTAGCCGTGTGTGTGTCTGCTTATCACCCACGATTCGTCTCGCCTTTCTTTCTGCCTTCTTTTCTTTCTTTTCCTTTTCTGCCTCTTAAATGGTGCCACAACTGTGTATTTATCTTTTTGTTGATGAGTCTGTTTTTTTTTGTGTGTGCGGATACGCGATGGTGTAATCCATCGCAGTTAGGATTAAGAAATCATCGAGACGAGTTCGATGTGGGAATGTTACGAATCCATCATTTATCCCCTTAACTATTGGCTAGTAGCAATATAGACTGGATCCTATAGGCTCTGTTGGCGACTATGAAAAGAACATCTTTGTACTCAAATCCTGAGGAGTTTGTTGACCTTGTTGACCTTGTTGACCGCTTTGTTCACATGCAGTGTGTGGTTAGTACTGCAGAAGCAAATATAATCAAATCTTATGTGAAGTCATTTGCAATTAGTATGCCATCTGATTGTAACAGGGAGATTAAAGAAAATAATTATGAGGAAGGTCGTATTCAGCAAAAAGTCGGAAATTTATTTATATTACTGCAAGTTATTCATTATAACATATCCATGTATTTAAAAAATATATAGCTAATTACACAATACAAGCTCAATTTATACTTATAGTTCATAACCATGAAATGAGGTAACATTTGTCTGCGGAATATCATTACATAATTGTTACATAATTATAGTGAAATCATTAAGTTTTTTTTTTTGTCAAAAACATTTTATTTTTGGTCGTATATTAATTTAATATGTTCCCATTTAGAGGCTTCATTTTTGAAATGGAATAAGATCATTCTAAATTTCAGAATTTCGTTATTGCCTATTAGAAAATACTGGAAGAAATCTATCTAGAACAATAATGTAAAAGAGAGTTAATAAAGCGTAAACGAAATAGTTCCAATTTGTTCAACTTAGGAAACTTAGCATTGCATCTCTAGTATTCTAAAATACTGCCAATAACAAAGGAGAAAATGAAAAATACCTAACAACAAATCGAATACAGCATCAAAATTTATATTATTTTTAGTTATTTCATATGTAACTAAAAATATAATTGTCAACAATGTTTTCGTAGAACGATATCTTCTGTTTTACATTCTTAATATGGCTACCAAAAATTAATCCACGAACTTAAAAAGTATCACAACGAAAACTAATCGATATATGTCTAAATTATTTAACCAATCCGGTTTGAATGAACATATGCTGCTTAATATTAACAATACACACACACAGACACGCGCACTCACACAGACACAGACACAGACACAGACACACACAGTTACACACACACACACTTACACACACACACACTTACACACACACACATATATATATATATATATACATTGAACAATAAAAATATTAAAAAATTAAAGTCTTCAGACACACTAGGTTGTATATTAATATTCTTTCGTTTTTATTATTATTTCATTTAGATTCCTCGACAAAGTTTCGACCATCATGGCCATCCTCAGGAGAAAGACATTCTGCTTGCTGGTATCTGTGTGTATATTATAAAGAGGAAATCATACAATGAACCAAGGAGTAATATTAATGTAATTAACGGCAAATTCTCTTCGATAACATAGTAAGGCCTGCATCACTATAACTTTATTATCTCCAAAATAAAATTCTTACAATCTAAAAATATTTCTGGCTTTAAATAACCTGAAAAGATGTGGTAAGCTGTAGAAAATGCATCAATCTGATTATTGCAGTTTATAGGTTATTCCTTGTTCAGTTCTCCGGCAAGGTGCTGCTTATATTTTTTGTTGACTTTAGTTTTTACACTGTGGTTTTCTGATACATCATCGTAATTTGTAATGGAGGATATTTTAAAAAGTTCCATCATTAAGAGGCAACGTCACCAAGAATTCTGCGAAAAACAATAAATTGAAATTCCTCTCTCATCCACCATATATGTACCATACATTACGGGTGGAAACGAGTGTTAATAATAGTAATAAAAATAATAATCAATCACGGTACAAAAAAGCAGGCATAATCTTGATTGACAAATAAAGAAAGAATAGCTAAAAGCTAATCAACATTGACAAATACCGAAAGATCTGTCAAAACGTAGACATTGGTGCAAGGCTGGGCCAGAAAATGAATCTAAACGAAAGGGAACATCATTTTCAGAAATTTGCAGAAAAATATGACAATCGTGCCAATAACCATGGCGTTTTGAAGAACAATCCGAAACTTCTTGATAATATAAACCGATCAATATGATATTTTTTCATCACAGAAAATGTAAAATAGCTATTTATATATTACCTTGCACCATCTATAAGATTTTGAATTGTACCTATAATAAATAGAGGAATTAGTTCTGAATTATCAACGGAAAAGATGTGAGTATTTTAAAGGTTATATCAAAGTAATTTTCATTATTTCATCAACGAGATTTCCCAGTGTTATCCCCGTTCTCGACACTGTACCTACTGCTGTTGTAATGACAGGTTTTTCATAAGGTCAAATTGGCAGCTGAAAATAACCTTCAATCTGTTGTTAACGAGGGCAATATAATACTTTTTATAAAAATGTCAATGCCTCCAAAACGAAATTACTCTGTTAATCGTATTAGAAAGCCGATTTGGCTTCCATTAGAATAGCTGATACTAACCTCCAGGAGAGTGATACATTGCTCCTTCTTGGGCTAACGTTTTCCACTGACATAGTGCGTAACAATTATATTGAATCACTTGCTCGATAGACTGACAGAATATTTCGTTCGCACTGTCCTTCTCGACAATTCTGCGTTGCCAGATTGTACAGGGTGAGATGGGTGTCATTTTATATTTTTAATTTCGCGCAAGCGCGTTCTTTATTTTTGATTTTGTCGACTACACAGTATAGTAGAGACAATTGCCTAACATCTGGGAGAAAAAGAGCACCACGGCGCAGTTCACTCCGCCAGAAATCTGTAAAAAAGATGCGGTACTGCTTGGTATTCGCACCGGAAGATCCAATACCAACATTTCAGCTTTGGTATTTCAATCTGAGGACAGTGCAGAGGATTAAGAAAAAGTTGAACGAGTCTATTCGTGATGACGAAGGTACGGCACTTCGGAAAACTCACTCTGATTATTGAGATCAGTAAGGAACTCCTGTGTTTTTGGTGAAGGCAACATAACTATATCACATATGGCGGCCACACAACAATGTGACTAACATAACAAAAGTTATTTTCACAATTCGATTATTTGATATTAATAATGTCTACATCTATCAAACACATATTATAATACTGGTGATTTTTCTTGATTTGGTTGCTCTGAATGACACACACACACGCACACACACACACGCATATATATATATATATATATATATATATATATATATATATATATATATATATATACAATGAATCATTCATACAAAAAGTAGATTAGTAAAGTTAATTATATAAAATGGTGAAAACTCTTCGCAAACAAAATTTTAAGGTTCCATTAACCTACGAACCACTCGATGAATGTTATGATCCTTGTTTTTAATAACAATGTATAAGGTCTGTTTTTAATCTGCTAGTACTTTCAACTATACATACAGTCATTCTCAGGCATAGAAATTATTTGGTTTTTAGTAAATCTAGGTAACATTGGAGACGAAAGCTTAAATGCGAATCGAAATATGTTTTTTTAGAAATGTATTATTGTTTACGGATAAAAAAAGACTTTTAGAGAGTGCGGTCGCGAAGCTATGGTTGAATTTTTTTTAACATTTAAGACAGTGTGTTTTTTCTAATATGGTAATTTGAGAATTTTTTTTTGTTCTAGGAGTTTATTTGTCAATGTGGCATGAACAAAATTGTTCAATAAATAGTCATGTCTCAGCTGTTATCCCGAAAATTTGAACGTCGGATCAGTTCTTTTAAATCAAATATGTGGTGAATTTTAATTTATATTACAA
The DNA here is from genome assembly GCA_903632075.3 of Acanthosepion pharaonis. NCBI lineage: Eukaryota > Metazoa > Mollusca > Cephalopoda > Sepiida > Sepiidae > Acanthosepion > Acanthosepion pharaonis. The sequence goes on along the minus strand of CAHIKZ030005028.1, from coordinate 1,424,284 downwards.
TGCATCATTCATACAAAAGTAGATTAGTAAAGTTAATGATATCAGTTTTATATTATATTCCTATTATATTAATACACACACACACACACACACACACACACACACACACACACACACACACACACACACATATATATATATATATATATATATATATATATATATATATTTCATGTAACAAGGTAAATACAAATAAGAATTCCTTTTTTTTCAAATGAATTTAAATCTGGGGGAATCAAATTGAATTCATATAAAATTAAATGTAACATTTTTTCTAAACTAAACATTGTTTTCTTAATTTGTATACAAAGACATTCAGCTATTTAAATAATAATGCTTTTAAATGAATACACACACACACGCGCGCACAAACAGCACACACACAAACACACACAAACACACACACACACACACACACACACACACACACACATATATATATATATATATATATATACCGAGAGATAATTTCTGACCTCCCTCATTTCCTTATCTTTAATTTTGGCCGTATTTATCTATATGCCAGTTTAGTTACTTAACTAGCTATCCAGAATTGTACCCCTCAATCATAGTCTATTTGTATAAATATTGTTTGCTTGCTATCCCGATCTATCTATCTCTCTATCTATCTATCTATCTATCTATCACATTTAGTTTATCGTAGTAATCTCAAATAGGGACTCATAAATTAAAACAAATACCAATATTTCTGAAATGTTTTAAGTGCTAGGATAAAACCATACATTATAATAAAAAAAAAACCCTGGACCTAAAACGATCAAATCTAAAAAAGGTAACGGAAAAAAGGATAAAAAATGAAATATTATCTGACATGAATTTACTTTCAGCATAAAACTTGGCATGTATTTATTTGGCGCCATTTATTTTCTGGTGCCAGACCAAACTCAGTCAAACAAGCACTAACAGTATTTAGTCTTTTAGGCTTCATGCAATTTTGTCTCGGACTTTGTTCTTATGAAATCGACGCCATTTTGAAAACGAACATTTTGTAGGACACTAGTTTTGCCAAGTGTAGTGAGTGACTTTAGATTTAAAAGCACCTCGTCTGACGTTCTAAGTGGTGATTAGCAGAAATCGGACATCTTATGGCTGCGGGCTTCTTACAATGAGCATTAGTGTCTGCTGTGACGCGGTTCGTTCTTATGACGAGAGATGATTGGCAATTTACATTTATTTGGTTCTGTGCCAGTCACTCTTGCAGTCTAACTTCTAATACATGCATTGTGATATATATATATATATATATATATATATATATATATATATATATATATATATATATAACAATTTAAGTATGTGTACAAATTTTCTCAATTTGATCTTAGCACACTATTCCTTTTTTCTGTTTATCTCTCTATACGTGTGTGTTCCTGCGTGTGCGTATGTGTGTATCAGCTTGTGTAGCGGAGCGTTTTGTGATTTTATTTCAAGATTTAAAAGAAAGAAAGGAAGGAGAGAAAGAAATTGGGAAAATTAAGAAAAGTAAGAAAGAGTAGAAAAAGAAAGAAAGAAAGATTTAAAATAAGAAAGAACGAACGAAAGGAAGACAAAAAGAATTAGAATAGAAAGAAAGAAAAAAAGAAAGAAAGAAAGAAAGAAATTAGGATAAGAATGAAAGAAAGAATTAGGATGAAAATGACAAAAAGAACCATAAAGTATAAGATAGAACGGAAAGAAAAGGAAAATATTGTTAAGTCTTATATTTTACAGCCATAACCATGTTTATTTATCTATTTTTAGAAGTTCATAATTCCGAGACAATTCTAAATTGCAATAAGTTATATATCTACCTATACTCCCAAGTATTAAAAAAAAACGAATATATATATATATATATATATATATATATATATATATATATATATATATATATATATACCCATGTATAATGAAAACCCATGTTTAACTAAAGTATTAAGCTGACCTTTTATTTGTTATGTTTTATTAATTCTTTTTTAAAGAACAATATTAGTTATTGTTGAAACTTGACTAATGCATGGAATAATAATGCAACACAAAATGTACTTAGAACAAAATGTATTGAAACAAGAAAGTGTACACAATATTTACATATAGTCTTTTGTATATTCCTGGTAAGACCGTTCCTGGAGAATGTGTTGACTGAGTCGCATCGGGCAGAGTCTCTGGTTGAATCTCTTAATTCCTCCCTCTCTTCCCGGTACCAACCATATTTATATGGTCGGTACTCCACTATGCAAATTAGGTGGATCCTACCACAACAATTATTAAACATGGTTTTATCGAAAAAGAAAGAATTGTCTCCTGGGTAAGTTAAAGAATATATACTCAATAAAAATCACAAATGCACCACATTGATTGAACGCATAAAGAGAGAATATGTTGAAATTGTCGGCAATATGGAGTTATTGCATTTACAGTGTAACCCGGATATAAGAGAGTTGTCGGGACCGGAGAAGTCTCTTATATTCGGGTTTCTCTTATATCCGGGTTTGGTCTAATTTATATACATTAACACAGGCTCTAATTTGGGAGCAGAGAAAATCTATCTTATATCCGGGTTTCTCTTATATCTGGGTCTCTTATATCTGGGTTACACTGTAGTTTTTTTAAGCTATTCTCTTCGAGAAAGGAAGGAGTGCCACTAGCACGCAAGGGTTTACAGAGGTTTGAGAACAAGATTAAAGAAACGTTTCTGAGGAAAGGATATAGAAAAGGACGGGGAACAAGATCAATATATCAGAAGACGTCGATTGACATTACACTTGAATATTTGAAGATTGTAATTATCAGGGAAGCAAGGAAGAGGAAGGGTGTACCGCAGACGGAAAGTGCGAGGGAGAGGTTGTTTGAGTAGAAGAGACGGTTATATTTAACGGTTTCGACAGTGAAAGGGTGGGACCTAGCTGCCAACCCAGTAGCTAGCTTAAATTCCTTCAGTCTGGGAAGCAGCGAAAGTAGCTCTTCGGAACAGTTGCCAGGAAAATACTTGTAGAATAGACATAAGGAAGCCACGGCATGTCTGTGAGAAAGAGATTGTCGACGACATGGCAGATCAGGAAATATCTCATTGTATATTTGTTACTAAATTATGTCACGGACATCGAGACATACAGTGGGGGCACCAGACCATATATGATGGCAATATCCCATGCAAAGACGGATGGATGATTTATAGATTTGAAGGATGGACTCAGACGAGAAAAAAACACAGAGAACAAAATTTCCTTGCGGTAGATGAAGCTATTGATTCAATGTATTTGTTCCACCTCATGTCAGCGGACGGCCTGTTCACGTGAATTTTGCGCTTCTTTTTAAACCTCTTGATCAATGGCTTTGCTGCCGGACGTAGTTTATCATCGTGCCCAGTACGTGGATGTAGTTTATCGTCATACCCAGGACGGCTACGTAGTTAGTGTTTGTTGCTCTGATTATGTGCCTGACTACTGCAATAAAGATTTAGAGGTGAAATGTATGTGTAATATATGTTGAATTGCTGGAACGTATGTATACAAAAAAGCCGTATTATATGTAAGTAATTTATTCCATTGTATGAAATTGCTTGCAATATATATTTAGAATTCATCTATTTTAATAAATGTTCAATTACCTGATCTCTTCTTGATCCCAATTTATAAATTACATGTATCTTTTTTCTTTATTTCTTTTTTCCTTTTTTCTTTTCCTTTTTTTTTCGCTTTTTCTTTTTCTATTTTTCTTTTTTTTTCTTTTTTTTTTTTTAAATGAGCATGTATTTCGCTTTTAAATCTGAATAAATCGTTCAATCGCCAGTAATTTATAATCACCTGATGGGATATGTTAATATGCATAGAAACACGAATGCAATTGCGTAGCGATATGCTTTTCGATGTAATATCCTAAAATAAAGACTACTGCTCTATTTTTTATTGAGCCCTCTTTTAAATTAAATGTTACTAAGGCTGGAATTGTACTCTAATCGTTCTCATCTTACCTTTCAATATATATATATATATATATATATATATATATACATAATTTATTTTAAGAGTTTACCATCGTCCGAGGAGACACGTTTGTAGTGTTGAAATATGTTTGCCATTGTGTAGCGATTTCTAGCCTGCTCTCGTTTTAATATCTTAAAATAAATAATAATTAGCTCTACTCTATATTGAGCCCTTTTTTAAATTAAATGTTACGGATAGTGGAATTATACTACATTTGTTTTCATTTTACCTAAATATATATACCTTATATATATATATATATCCCATGTAATTACCAGGTCATGCACGCAAAATTAAGTTTACCAAATTAAAAATGATTACTTAATTGAAATATATCCCCTCCGGCCGTAATATATTTATTCCAGCTTTTGCAGGCCGCTATTTTTTTCCTATTCCAATAAGCGATAAGTTAATGAAAGAATTATTGAATTTACTTCTAATTAAAATTCATGCCTTCATATAAATGATGTCCCCACACCCTCACAAATATCTAGTAATTTAAATTTTCGATTATTCACTTTTAAAAACTTAACTTTTGGAATAGAAAACACAGCAGGTCATGAAGCCTCAAAATGCTTCAAAATGAACGCCCTTTTTTGAATTTCTAATAATATGCATTCGTTTCTCTCGCAGGATGAAAGTAGCTCACTGTTTTCTAGTGAACCAGAAGTGACCTTTCCAGGCACCAAATCTGACTGATGGTTTATTGAAACCGTGTTTTGTCCAGGCAATATTCTCCACCCAATCACCCGTACCGACATGATCTAAAGACATACAAGGCATTACATTTTGGGATAGCGTGGCTTCAGGAATTGCTGGGAAGTTTTCAGTGTTGACAGCCAACCACCTTCAGGACACCAGTCGGGATTTTCTGTCTGGATTTACTTCCATAGCCCTTTCCGTACTTTGATATGACCGCAAGGCAGCGAAGGTTTAAAATCAGTGTTTTCTTTCTCTTAGATAGACTACTGTGTTATTTCCAGCTCCATTTACCCGAACTGCAGGTTATGAGGCGCTAGTCGGCCGTCTTGCTCTATTCTTCAGCGTGTCCAACTTTTTAATAGTCTCTCTATATTGCTGGTAAATGTAACGACAGCCATTAAAAGTTGGAAAATTCTTATTTAAAACAGTGTATATGCCTCCGTGTAATGATTTTACCATCCGGGTATTTCATGTTAGAGGATCCTTGACAAAGAAAGCCGGGGCTATTAGCCCCAGACGTTGGTAGTTAAAACATTGATGGATATTCACTTAGAACAGAAAGACTTGATATTAATATAGGACAGCACAGCGTAATAGCTCTTGAAACAGATTATTATTTTTTAATCATTTTACCTCATTTAAGGCAACAAAGCCACTACGACACGGGGGTTTGGGGTGTTATGAGAAAAAAAAACATTATTAAATAGGAAAAACTATAAAAGGGCATAAATTAAGAATACAGAAGGTAGCGATTGATGTTTAATTTAAATCTTTGAAGATCAAATTTTATGGAAAGCTAGATGTTGGAAGAGAGTTCCACAAGGGAGAAGTGCAATAGAAGAAATTGTTAGCATAGAACTTACGGTTAAATCTAGCCATTTCAGCAGTCGGGTAATGAAAACTTCCAACTAATCTAGTACTGAAGAAATCTCAAAAGAGTAATTAACATGAACATATGCATAGAACAGGCATAGGTGACAGATTACAGCAGTGGGAATGTAACTGAAACCAAGATATTATGTCAGGGCTAATAATGTTGTAGATTTACTCTTATCTGCCACATCTACGCTACACTTAATAAATTACTATATGACAGTTTTTAAAAATAACATTTCACCTCTAGCAAGACAATAACGCCACTAAAATGGAAAGCATTCTGAGTGTGAAAGAAATCGAAGAAAAACATGAAGTAGAGAGAAGAACTAGAATTAAGAAGACAGAAGATAATTGTCACTTCCTTTCACTTTCTCCGTTTATATCACACCATTTTTAGTGTAACGGTCTACCTTGGGTGACACTCGAGCCTTGCACTGTGTTAAATTTATTTTATAAACTGATTTGTTTTTTACAGCTTACCAACACTTTGTGGGTTATTTAAAAGTTGAAAAACGGGTTTTTTGATCTATTTTTATTGATTGATTTTTGTTGATCGATATTTTTTACGGCTTATCGATACATTGTAGGTTATTTAAAACTGAAACATATTTCAGAATGCAGGAGGAGGTTTACAATAAAAAACGCTCCTAAACGGCAGCTCATTTAATTATTGACCTGGTTCAATGCTTCTTAATTTCGGTGATCGAACGAGGACCGGAAAGTAGTTCTTCAATTGTAATAAAATATTTTATTGCTATTGAATTTTTAAAAAATTACAGAATAATAATATTTTTCCCTGGTGCAAGTCCTACTAATTAACGCATAGTTGGAGGAGGAGGAGGATTCATCGATATTCGTACGTAAGTGACTGCAACGAATCGAACTGTAATTCGAACTCGGTTCCCCAATTTCACCTTCCAAGCCTCTATCTAGTTACACAACTTGCACATTCTTCGTACAAGAAAAGTCATCAGCTGATCTGAATACTTGCGAATTAAGAGTCTCGCCAGTTCGAAGGAATATCAAATTTTCTTTAGATTCTTTTGTTAACGTCAAACTTCAGGAACATCTCGATCGGTAATAGGATTTCGATTGATGTTTAAGCTACTTCGCCGAATCCAGACCTGATTCTTTCTTTTTTCTACATGATGTTAACTTTTATCTGTTGAATTGTAGTGTCCGTTTATCGATACAAATCTTCGGTTTCTAATCGGCACATATATATATATATATATATATATATATATATAATATATATATATATAAAGTTTTAGCCTCTGTCTATCGGTTTGTTATCGAACGCCTATTGTGACACTATTTAGCAGTTGCGTGAAAATTAAAAGCGAGAAATAATTAAGACGAGAAGAAGCTATGACGAAAGACATACTGAGCGATGTTATTTTTTAACAAAGAAATGTGGTAAAGATTTTATTTTCATTTGCGAAGAAAATTATTTTTTTTGCAGATGATAGGAAATTCGTAAGATCTCGGATCTGTCGGAATTATGCTACGACGCGGCGAATAAAAGATAGCAATCTGCCCATGGCAATAATGAAAATTTCAAATTGGTCAAGTGGCCCACAAAACAGAAGCTGGAAAATAATAGTAATCAGGTCACGCACTGATCGAGAAAGGCATCAGCTGAGGCCACTCCAGAGAGAAAGGGAAAGAATAAACCATTAACTATCTTTCGGAGATATCATTTGTTTTTGGAAAGAGACCATCTGTTTTATTGTCCAGACCTGGACATGATAAAAGTTTGTTACCGGGACAGATAATTGGCGACAGGGTGCGAAGACGTCCAGTTGACCACCCATTTGACGCTGGCGAAAATCTCGTTGATAAATTCCAGATGACATTCGGTTAAGATAGAGATTAAGGACCACACTACGAGTCGTAGGGGTCTGGTGTAGGAAAAGAAAGAAAAGAAAAAGAGGAAGATATTTTTTTCCTTTGAGCGATAATTGTAAACACCCGCTGTGCCGAGCGTCATTGGCTGAGTGGTGGCGTGAGCGGTGGTGGAAGGTAAACATATGAGAAGGAGGGGAGGCCTGTTGACGCCTCTGAGGGGATTGGTTTGAGATACCAGTATGAGAAAGGAAGAATTTGGGAGGACGATTCCCTTAAGAACCCCACTAAAACAGAAAGTAATGGACTTCCAAAAATGGAAAGTGATAAATTTTCCTGTCCGAAAACTAAGAAAATACTTATTGTGGATTTAGAATTATCGAGGAAACCAAACCACGACAGGCCACACCCGGTTTTGGTCGGCGTCCATATAAACAGAGTCGCAGCGAGTAGACGGGAGTTGGAGTTAGAGAGTTTGGCAGAGTTCCGAGGAGACGCAGACAGAGTTGAGCTGTGAGCTCTGAGACCAGCCTCGCAGGAAGCTGACCGAAAGGTATCCACGCATTCCGACTTCGACTTCTAACCAAGAACAATTTATTTTTGAAGAACGACTTAGAATCGCACCAACAAAACAAGTTTTACGAATATCACCTGAAGATACAAAAAAATACAGTTATTGAAAAAGAACTTAAGTTATTAAGACTCGCCTAATAAACACAAAGTGTCACGAATCCATAGAAGCGGGTTGGGAGAAAGATGCAGTCCTGTATTCAGAAACCAGATATAAAAAATATTTGTTATTCTTTTTTTTACACATTTGAACTTTTCGAGTTGATACTTTATTTTATTTTACATATACTTGCACGATGTCACCTTTGCTCGAATTCGGCTTGCATTACGGCCCGGCGACTGATTGATTTCGTCTACCTTAGACGTGGGTAGGTTAGACTAGAAATCAAAGTAGTTACTTCGGTAAATAGACGTTGGAGGCGAGCTGGGAACGACAAAGCTGATACCGAATCTGACCAGATTCCCATCCGAATCAGCCAAGGGTTAGAACATCACATTTAGTGCCGTGACAACAGGATCACGTCACATTGGGCGCCGCGACCAATACCAAGTCACATTGGTCGTCACAGGATAGCAAGTGGGCAGAGAGGCCGGGGTGACGTCACACTATTAGGGATTCGGAGATAGACCCCCATCACCACATATATTCTGAAACTACATTACCCAGGGTCCTTGGATAAGTATATTTTATTTTGGTCAAAGGGAGACCACAGTGGGTGGGTAACCCACACTGAATTTTCCCTTGATTTAAATTAAATTTAAACAAGGGAACGACTCCTATCCAGAGTATAGAAGGAGAACGTCAGAAGATGGAGGTCACATCGGCATGATCAAAATCAGATAATATGAACGTCAATTTGAGCAAGAAGTCGCCAATCAATGGGTAGTGCCTTACAATAGAAATTTGTTGTGTCATATCAATGTTGAAATCTGCTCATCAATTCATCCAATCATGTATTGCATCAAATACATATCAAAGAGGTCAGATCAAGCAGTTTTGCACGCACACACACGCACGCACATACACACACATCACTTTCATTTAATGTAAATTTAAATTTGAACAAGGCAATGACTCCAATATCATAATAGGAGAAAGCCAGAAGATGAAGGTTACATCAAGAAATCATTGAGTAATATTGAAATGCATCATTTTTCTCCACAAATTGTAACAATTATTTAAAATTAATCATCATTTTCTTACAAAAAAAATGTGTGACGCGCGGCGAGGCGCGAATAATATTACACACCCCGAACCACGCTAAGAGCTTAATCGTGAAATTTAGGATATCATAGCCAGAGGTAACTTTATTTTCTATGCTAATAGTTTATTTTCTCGTACTTTTCATCTGTAGAAATCTCTTCCGATTTGTTATGACTTTGCCACCTACAATCTTCAAAAATTTAAACGTAACCTCAATCGCCATCTTCTATCTCCTTAATCCTATTTCGTTCATTGTCCTTTCTCCTCGCTAAAGTCTTCTTACCTCGTACACTTCCTGTAGCCCCTTACGTCTTAGTAGCATTATCGGTTTCTTTGTCGTGAAATGGTTAAAATATTGTTGGCTTATATAATGTTGCTTTTGAATTGTATAATATGATATGAATATCTATCCCATTTTTAGAATTTTAAAAATAACTGGAAATGGAATATTTAGTACCTTAATGATTTGTACAGTTATAACCATATTAATACCCCCTGAAAAGAACCTCCAACCACTAGAACATCGTTCTGCTATCATCGAGCAGTCAGGGACTCGTTCCGGGATTTCATTCGCGACGTCCCCTGGGGCGTTGTCTTCCCACTCCCCGTTCAAGAATGTGCTTCCGAGGTCTTCTCCTAGGTTAAATCTGGAAAAGTGGCTTTCATCCCCTCAAGGAAATATAAGGTCAAATCGCGCTCCCTCCCCCGGTTCTTTGTTTCTTGCTAAGCTGCCATTGCCCATAGGAATCACTTCTTCCACCTTTATTGTAGCGACATGTCTGATTGCAATAGACGTCTCCTTGTCTCTGCCCGTAACGAGTGTAAGCGTGTCCTCAATGAAGCATATCACTATTTGCTGCTCGAATAAAAGAACGTATTGAATCTTGCAAATTCGGATCCAAGGATTATTGGCGTCTCTACAAGAGCGTACTTAACAATAGCAAACCCTCTATACCTCCTTTGTTCAACCATTTTGAGGTTCTGATTTCTTCTGCCGACAAGGCTGAATGCTTTGCTCGGAAATTCTCATTCAGTTCAACGTTCGACTCTTCCGGTGTACCCACACCCGATTTCCACCTTAGAACTGAGGCTTAATTGAGCGACTTGCATATGGCCCCCGTCATCGGCTCTGCGCATCATCTCTAAATTAGACCCCTACAAGGCTAATGGTGGAGATGGGATACCAGCCATTGTCTTGAAGAAATGTGCGCCTAAACTGGCCCCAGCCCTCTCAAAATTATGTTACTACTCTCTCAATTAATCTTGTTTTCCACCCTGTTGGTAGTCCTCATCCGTTGTTCCTGTCTTTAAGAACTCTGGAGACCCTTCTGGCCGTTCTAATTATCGTCCTATCAGTCTCCTACCATTCTTCGGCAAAGTCTTTGAAGCTTTAAACAGCCTCGAAGTGGTTATGCACATAATCTACACTCTGACAAAGCAATATGGTTTCTGCTTTTCCCGCTTTACACTTGATGGGCTTACAGCCATAACTGAAATTGTTTACCAAGAACTTCATAATAACGGAGAAGCTCGTGGCGTGCCTCTTGATATCTCCAAAACGTTTGATAGGGTTTGGCATGCTTCGCAAGATTCATCGTTATGGAATTACAGGTCGATTGTTCAACTTAATACAATCATTCCTGTCAAACCATACATTGAAGGTCGTTCTTAACGGATTCTCCTCTAGCTCCTATCCCACGAAAGCAGGTGTTCCCCAAGGATCTATCCTAGACCCTACTCTGTTCCTTATCTTCATCAACGATCTTCCCGATGTCATAGTTTCCCAAGTAGGCATCTATGCGGACGACACTACTATTTACTCCTGCCTCAAATACAAATCTAATGTCGCTGACAAAACTAACCTAGCCGTTTGTCTTGAAAAAGACCTCCAATCGGTTGTGGACTGGGGCATTAATGCCTCAAAAACAAAACTGCTCTCTATCACTGACCAGAGAAAGCCATCCCTGCCCTCCCCCTCCACACCATTAGGATGTCTGACGCTCAACTCCACGAGAGCACCTCTCTGCGGCTGCTCTGTCTCACGCTGTCTACTGACCTGAGATGGAACAAATACATTGAGTCAATAGCTTTGTCCACCGCTACGAAAGTTGTCTCCCTGTGCCGTGCCAGTAAATTTTTCTCACCGGAGTCGATCCTTCAAATCTACAAATCAACCATTCGCCCTTGCATGGATTATTGCCTCAAGGTCCTTGATAAAATCCAGAGACGGATATGCAATGTACTTGGTCCTGATCTGGCATCGCGTCTTCAGCCGCTCTCTCACAGACGCGACGTTGCCTCCCTCTGTCTTTTGTACAAATACTTTCCGACGAGCTGCTTTTTGTGAATTTAAGCGTTCACCTAGGCTAGTATCTCACTCTCACCCTTTCACTGTCGAAAATGTTAAATGTAGCCGTATTTTCTACGCCAATAGCTTTATATTTCGCACTTCTCGCCTGTGGAACTCTCTCCCCATTTCTTGTTTCCCTGATAGGTATAACTTGCAACTATTCAAATGTAACCTCAATCGACGTCTCCAGATGCCCTGGTCTATCCCCTAACCTTCTCTTCATCCTTTCCTCTATCACTCCTCTTTGTTTTTGCTCCTACTCTCTGTAACCCCTTGCGTGCTAATGGCTTCCCGCCTTGCTCGGGGTTGAATGCTTAAAAAAACTTACAGTAGTTAGCAAAAGAAATGCGTATTCTTGTTTTTATAACGATTAATAAGATGTTGTAAATATTCGAGACTGCAACGTTAAGGTGTAATATCTTTCAGGAGTAATATTAAGGAATGCAATGCAAGTTCACGTGAACTGAGTATGGGAGGAGATACAGGCATGAACGCATCGTGACATGGAAAAATGAAGTAGGTATAAAGATTATGAACATTTTGATACCCTTTCAGATTCACTTCATTCCAGATTGATACCTATGCAAATCTCGCGTTGAATGATTGCCTAAGGAACGGAGCTTTTAACTTGTCTTTTCAGTGTAGTCGATTTTTTGAATCATTTCACCCCAAACAGGACAACAAAGCCACTAACATTCAAGCGTGTTCCTGAGTGTCAAATAATAAGAGAAAAACTTTATTAAGGAGCGAGAAAAATAACAGGACACAAATTAAGAACAGAGAAAAAATGATTAACATTGCATTTAATTTTTTTGAATTCTTTCTTAGTATTTAAGAAATGCTTAGTATCCAAGATAAAACATTTATGGATATAGAAAATAAAGGCATAGAAATCAACAGTGAATGCTAAATGACAGTCTGACGCATCAGGTGGTCTTCATATCAGATTAATGATGGTAGTGTTTATTTCTACACACCAAATCACGCTCATAGCTTCGTAGTGAAATGTAAGATTTCTCAGTTTTCTTTGAATTGATTTTGATAAAATTCGTCCCAGCTGGTTTTCACAATATGGCAACACCATTGTTAGGTTTTTTTTTTATTATTCTGTGTAATTTATTTCAGATTCGACTGTTTTGGGGTTGGTTCTCGCTAAGAAAACATGAAATATTCTCCAATGATGAATAAAAGTCTGTCGTCATCAAGGAAAGGGCCAAAAGCCCCTCTCTTTGTGTCCATTCGGAGAAGTTTTGTCATCGTGTGGACATGGTTAAATAATTCCAAAGCCCACTAAGTATGTTACGAGTTATTTTCCTTTGATTTGATTTGTTCTGTTTTACGGAATATGAATCTCAATGTGTTATTTAATACCGACAAGAATTTTATTGCTGGTAATATTTTCCCCCAAAAATGTATTACTGGTAATATTTTTTCCCAAAATATTTACTGGTAATATTTTCCCTTCAAAAATTTATAGCTGATAATATTTTATTTTTCAAAAGTTTATAGCTGGTTCAATTTTTTTTTTAAATTTATAGCTGGTTATATTTTTTTTCAAAACTTTATAGCTGGTAATATTTTTTTTCAAAAATTTATAGCTGGTTATATTTTTTTTCCTTCAAAAATGTATTGCTGGTAATATGTTTCCCTTCAAAAATGTATTGCTGGTAATAATGTATTACTGGTAATAATTTTTCTCCTTCAAAAATTCATGCTGGTAAAATAAAGTTTTTCTTCCAAAATGTATTGCTTGTATCAAAAATTATTTTTACACTTTCAAAATCTTTTGACACTAGTTTGCGGTTAACTTTTTTGCTCATAGTTGGGACCCTAACAGGTGTTACCACCCTGGGTCAGTGTGGACCTGGGAACACCAGCAATTAAGAGGTGGTTCCTCACTCCTCAAAACAATCTGACCAGAGGCCTTTCTATCGGATGTATTTTATCGTTTTAGATGAGGATGTAGTTTATCGTCATACCCAGGACGGTCGTTTTTCTTTGTTTCTCTTGCATTCAATCTATCTTGTCAGTATCAGATTTTCCAAACCATCTTGCCTCATTATTATAAAATAACTACAATGACAATGGTAGTAGTAATTCTGAATTACTTTATTCATGTACGAACGAAATACAAATACAAAAAATACTCTCGGCCCATTTCTATTCAACTGTTTATATAACACCGGACGGGGTAACTTACATATTCAGTGTCTAACTGTGGAAATTGTTTATGTGACCTTCCATTTCTATTCTATAATTTTCTGCCCAAAAATGTCCAATGTTTCTTCCTGATGTTAAGGATAAATTTCCCTTTCGTTTCTATTTTCCCTAAAACTCCGTTTTATGCTTACTTAGTCGCTCTATAGTATCCTCAGCTTCCTTATGTAGGACCATATTTCTATTGGTTCATGTTCCTTCCTCAACTTTGAGGAGATTGTCTTGCATTCACTGCCATATAGGAAGACATATACCATGAAAAAGTTTGATACTTTTTTCTTTGTTTTTAACGACTCTTTCTGTTTCTTAATGCCCTATTAAGCTTTTGCAATGCATTTTGGGATATTACAATGAGCCTTCGGATTTCAGTGCCACATTTTCCGTCTTCCGTTAAAACATTTTCTAAATATTGATATTCTTGTATCTGCTTCATTTTGGCGTCTCCAATTCCAAATTCGAATAATGGTATGTTCCTTTTTCCTAAAAACAACATATTCTCTCTAAAACATTTCATGCTTTGCACTTTCTTATCACTTTGATTTTTTACCGTCTGTATTTTTCTTTCTGTGTCTGCCATTAACACTGTGTCGTCTGCATATCTTCATTTTATTAAATCAAGTATCGATATTAAATAACGCAACGACGGTTAATATTTCGTAAAATCTATAGACCCAACAAAACTAGGAAGAAACACTTATTCACTTTAGTTAACTCTTTCCCTCTCATTTTGGTTTTTTTTTTCGTTTTTCTTTCTTCAGATCGCTTCGTAGATAGTCATTCTTTCAGACATTTTGGATTTTACTCGCATCTCCTAAGACTGTTTGAAGAGGATTTAAAATTCTGTGTTTCTTTTCCAACTAGTCAAAGGTAAATCATGTGGATGTATATTGAACTCTGCTCAGACGATTACGAGCAGACAACTCTATCAATTGATAAGAGTATATTAACAGACTGCTTCAAATGCAACATGACATACACTCTTAAAACCTTATTTCTGACAGCTATAAATCGTCTTGCTTACTCTCAAAGACAGATCATTTTCAAAAGAATTACTTTCGTCTTTGAATTTCTGAAGCGAGACATGACTTTTATATTGCCTTATTTATAACAGAAATCTTCCTTTGTCCATCACTAGCATTTGTACACTTCGGTATTTTTTCTGTTATTTTTACTTGTATTAATGATTTATGTTTTCACATAAAATTTCTGTTACAGTGCACACTAGTCATCAGCCAATAGTTATTTTAAGTTTGGTTGTACAGAAGGATGCTGAGCATACCATGGGCTGAACATGTGAGGTACAACGAAGTTTTAAAGAAAATAGAAAGAAAAAGGACACTTAACATAAAAACGAGACATCAGAAACATATTACATGACTTCCCGTTGTATTTTCAATAAATATTTCCATGGCAGTTGCTCTGTTGAGCTTTTTTCCCAAGTGCAACGATTAAATTAATTCAAGCGTTTACCAGATTGACATCTAGGTCTCACCTTTTTACTGATCAAATATCTAAATGCAACCGCCAATTCTACTCCAACAGTGGATATATCTCGCACAACCCACATGTGGAAATCTCTTCCGTTTTTCTTTTTTATTTTTATTTTATTTATTTATTTATTTTGCTACAATAAATGATATGCAACTTCAGTCACCATCTTCTGTCTTTTTGAACCTTTTTAATCTTTTGTCTGTTCCTCAGTCCTTACTATAATCAGTCTTCTCTTTCTCTCTCATTAATTCCTTGCTTAATAGTTTTATTACCGCCTTGCTTGTGGTTGAAGTGATTAAAAAACTTAAAGCGCAAAAATTTAAATATCGAGGAAGTTTTTTAACGGAGGTCCTTAAAACGGAACATGCATTTAGATAGCAAAAAGATCCTTCTAAAAGCCAAGCCAAGTAATAAGAAACGGGAATTTCTCGTTAGACATAAATAAAAGAGTACTGGACTGCTATGTACTATCGGTCAATTTATATGTCAGTGAAGGCAGAACAATCTCATCAGAGATGAAGAAGAGACAAGAGGTAACAGAAATATGTTTTACAGAAGGATACAGAGAATAACATGGACTGAACATGTGAGTCATAAGTTTTAAAGAAAATGGAAAAAAAAGAACAATTAACATCAGAACGAGACATCAGAAATATGATAATGAGAAAAGACGACTTGGAAAATATGACACTCACAGAACATATTGAAGGTAAGAAGGATAGATAAAAAAAAGTAAATAACCTACCTAGTGAGCTTGTGTAAATGGATGGCAGAACATAGTTTAGGAGTGATAGCAAAAAGACAAAATTTAATAAGATCTACAAAGGGAAGACTGTTATGTTATCATCGACAACATTAGGAAGGTTCAAGATTCTTGGAAGAAGTTGTTGCTATTATAATGATCGGCTACTCTAATGCAGACTAGAGCTTAGTTACAATTTCAAACAAAGATTCAATCAACATCAAAGTCCTTTTAGGATAAATAAATATCGGAATAAGACGTCCATTTCGAAATATTTCTGGCACTTAAAAGAAACCCATAAAACACCTAGAGTAAAATGGAAATTAATAAGAAAAACTAGAATATGTAGGTCAATAAATGACCCATGACCTTTGAGCAAACATGAGGAACTATATATTACTAGGTTTATAAAAAATAAAAATTTACTGAATGAAAGAAATGGAATAGCTATTCTTTGCCGACATTACATTTATTTGCTTTAAAAAAGAAGTATAATTTAATAGTAATTAAAATTAAAAATAATATTTTAAAATTGTAGTTTAATACAACGTATTCTAATCCAAACACCCTGTTTTTTTATGTATACGAATACAAATTTAACGGAAAAAAACGCCGTAAAACTTTTTGTCGTTGATAAAAACCAGACGATATGCATTGAATAATTCGTTGAAAAAGTCACTTCTACCCTTTTCGTAAGTAACTCATATTTGATACAATAGTCGTCAGTATAAATGAACACGCTACTGCCACATGTCAAAATGATTGGAATTCTCCGTATCCTTGGGAACAAATATTATG
>CAHIKZ030005028.1:1377500-1402500 GCA_903632075.3 Acanthosepion pharaonis | reverse complement strand
AACATTTTCAATTGGAGTTTTCCTTGGCTAGTCGGTCTGTGGTTTGCTAATTAGATTTTTTCCGCATTGAGAGGCTCTTATCTATCCCCCGATAACACAAGTTCGTCGACAGAACACAGTCGATTCCCCTATCCACCTAGAATTCTTCTGCCATTGTAATGACACCTTTTTCGCCATTTGCTATTTATCAAAATAACATTATCAACTGTCTCTGGTCGTGGGTGTTTTTTTCTATCATCCACGATTGGGTCTCGCCTCTCTTTTCCTTTCTTTCCTTTCTCTTTTTTCTTTCTTTTCTTTTTGCCCTGGTAAATGGTGCCACAGATATTTAGGTTAGAATACGTTTTATTTAAAATATTTTCACTTTTAATTTTTAAATATTTGTATATATTTTCACTTTTAATTTTCAATAGACTATATTTCTTTTTGAAACAAGTAATTTTATTAGAATTACTTACAATATGTATTTTTTTTTCATATCAAGTATAAGTATACATATTACCATGTCACATTTTTTAAAATTTTATATTTAAATATTATTTAGGTAAAATTTATGATAATGACGTCAAAAATACATAATTAATTTCTCTGATGTAGTACACATTTATTTTTTATAAACTTAGCAATATATAGTTTCTCATGTATGTACAAAGGACATGGGTCATTAAAAGATCTACATATTCTAGCTTTTCATATTAATTTCATTTTACTGTAGGTGTTTTACTGGATTCTTTTAAGTGGTTTTAATACTTTGAGAGGTGTTTAGGTTAGAATACGTTTTATTTAACTACAATTTTAAAAGATGTTTAGGTTAGAATTCATTTTATTTAACTACAATTTTAAAAAACAATTTTTTTTTAAACTGTTAATTTTAATTTACTAAGCTGCACTCGGGATTCTATAAGATAAATATATTAAAGTAAAAATTTAATTACAGGCGGTTGTATCAGTTTTATGACTGTAGTTTTTGGGAGTCAGCAAGTAATAAGGTAAGATCTATATTCTTACATAATTTGAATTTGCTCTTATGTCTACATTTCATAATTAGCTCTTTCCGTTGATTTAATAGTTTGCATTGATTATTGTACTCTGATTTTCCACTTAAACGTGGCACATGTCTCTAAAATTATTGGAGTTATTCGCGAAACCTAAAATTTTTCAATTTATCTGAGGATTCATACACTTTTCCTTCAATTGCCAATTTTTTTTTTTGGCAGTTTGGCGTTTTTATTTTTGTTTGATAAATGAGTGTTTATGTGCATAAATTCCCTGTTTCATTTTCCTGCGGAAACACCAATGTAAATATTATAATTTGTCATATTTTCTTTACAGGTGATGGTTGCCTGGTATATTATACTAGTGGATCTGTGTTTGCCCTCAAGTGGGCATATTTTTCTAATTCTACAATATACAGAAGTGTTCCCTGCTAGATTTAGTTTTTCCCGTAGAATTTACTTAAATTATTATGGGAATTAATATTTGCTATATATTATTAGTGCAGGTGTAGCTAATTTCGATTGACTTCCTGTTGAATATCTTATTTAAAGGATTGTTTTTTTTTTTTTTTGGAAGTGTTTAGTTATTAATTCTAGGAAATACTGCTCGATATTAATACCTGGCAGTTTACAGAAGCAGTGCTTGAAGCAAATGATTTTTCTTTTTATATTTCTACACCTACATCCCACTTTCAGTGTTCGGTACTATCTATAGAGGTTAAGTAAGAAACTTTATTTTTGAAACCACTTTTGTGGAGAGCCTTTTCATATGGTTCTTTATTTTTATTAAAGATTTTTTCGCTGGACGATAATTTACTAATTTTAGTGCAAACGGTAGTCGGTATTTGTTATGCCATATTACCTATTCTATTGTAATGGACTCTCCCACAGATAATAAGTAATAAGTAGTAGTAGCAGTCGCCAGTTCGGCTCAATGGTATTGAGCGAGTCAGACGATATTGAAGTACTAACCATCACAACTAGATTGCTGCGTCATTAACCCGTATTTTTTCAAGTTCCTAACGTTTTGTACGTCGAACCTAATTTAGGACGACTTATAGAAATACAAGCCTCCACTGTGAAAACTACTCCACAACATTTTGGCGAACGGGAAAAGAAGTTTTTTTTCTTTTACTTCACTACAACATTGACGACAAGGGATTCGTTTCTCAGACGAAGAAAGAAAAAAAAAACTTTTCGTACGCCTAACATTGGCGACGAAGGATTCGTTTTCTCATACGGGAAAAGTAAAAGTTTTCATTCACTCTATAACAACACATTGGCGACCAGAATTCGAAATTCATAGGAGAAAAAATTTAAAGAGAAAAAGAAATTCGTTTCGCCATATACAACACTTTGCTACGAACGTATTTTGGTTTCATACGGAAAAAAAAATTGCGTTCACTCTACAACTCTTGTCAACGTGGATTCGTAACTCATACAGAAGTGAAAAAAAAAAAAATTCACCCGACATAATAAACCTGGCGTACGTGGGATTGCGTTTCATACAATGAAAAAAAAAATTCGCTCACGTTATTTAGTGACGAAATTCGTGTTTCATACGGAGGAAAAAAAATAGCTCGTCAAATTTTCGGCGACAACAACTCGGATTCACATAAAAAAAAAAAAAACTTTGTAAAGTTTTTTCGAAAGACAAACGTCAACTTAGTGACGAAAAAATCAGTCGTATTCTCAACTGGGAAAAGAATTTTATTTTATTTTTTTTTCTCGATAGGACAGTTTGCTCGAATAGGTCACGAATTACAAATTCGTTTTGGACCCCCCTCTACAATATTTAAGCATTGTGTAAACTTTTTGCGAAGATGGAGGAATGCAAAAATATATTCCAGGATTTTTTTCAGTTCCAGACGGAACAACAAAAGATGATATTGGACCAGCAGAAAACATTCCAGATACAACTTCAGGAGGAAACCTTTAATAGACAGATTCAATTTCAACGAGAAATGGAACTGATGCATAAGGAGTTCCAAAACAAAATTCTGGAAATAACTGAGAAGAGGAAAGAGGAAAATTTACAAAATGTTTCTTTCCCAGAGAAAACAATATGGAATTCGATTGAAATATTCACGTACAGTCCAGACGAAGAAATAACTTTTGAAGAATATTTAAAAAAAATATACGGACGTGTATAACGAGGACTGCCACACGTGGTCTGAAGGAAAGAAGGTTTTAAGCAAGTTAGGAACTGCTGAGTATATCAAATTGGTAAAGTACATTTTACAGAAAAAACTAGCGAGTTAACTTTTACCGAGGAGGTAAATATATTAAGTGAATTATTTAGTAAAAAGACATCTTTGTTTCACAAGAGGTGGAAATGTTTGAATCTGATGAAAGAAGATGAACAAGACTTTATAACATATGCAGCTAATGTGAACAAGCATTGTGAAGAATTCAAACTAGCAGAATTAAGCGCTGACAATTTTAAGTGCTTGATATTAGTCCAGGGTTTAGTTTCAGAAAGAGACGCAAGATTGAGGAAATTGGTACTATCAAAATTGGAAAACGAACCGAGGATTTCGGTACATAAGTTGGCAGAAGACTGCACAAGATATGTTAGCGTAAAGAAAGACTCGAAAAAGATAGAACAGTCTGGCGTTTCGCATTTAAGAAAAATACGCTACAAAAAAGAAAGTCAGTCTACCAAAAAGAATTCTAAAATTGTGGATTATCAAACAAAAAGTGAAATACCAGGAAAAAATAAACAAAAACTCGCAAAGCATGTTTTGCTTGCGGTGAACTTCATTGGTACAGATATTGCAATTTTAGGAATAAAAAATGTTTCAACTGTGAAAGAGTGGGGCATAAAAGTTTGCACTGCAGGTCAAAAAATAAAAACAATAAAATAAGAAAATTAATGTCCCAAGTGAACGACGGAATAACTAGAAAATTTGTTACTGCCGAAATAAGTAATAAAAAAAAATAAAAATGCAACTTGACACTGGTTCCGACCTATCTATCATAAATTTGAATATGTGGAAGAAGTTGGGGAAACCAACTTTAATGAAGACAAATAAAATCGCGAGGTCAGTGACGGGAGAAAAATACAACTTATTGGAGAATTTGTTACAAACGTCAAGTGAAATAAAAAAAAAACGCGAAAAGCTAAACTATCTGTCATCGAAAATACCACGAACTTACTTGGTACGGATTGGATAACAGAATTTCAATTATGGGATTTACCAATAAATTCTTTCTGTTACAAAATTTAAATTACGAAGCTCAAAAATTAGTTAGAAAACTAAAGAGAGCTTTTCCTACTGTTTTT
Source organism: Acanthosepion pharaonis (assembly GCA_903632075.3). Lineage (NCBI taxonomy): Eukaryota > Metazoa > Mollusca > Cephalopoda > Sepiida > Sepiidae > Acanthosepion > Acanthosepion pharaonis. The sequence continues at coordinate 1,398,219 of CAHIKZ030005028.1, read as the reverse complement.
TTTCTCCAGGTTTGGGGACGTGTACCAAGATGGAGGCAAAATTACAGCCAAAACAAAACACTCAGGCGGTATTCAAAAAGAAAAGGAATATGCTGTTTGCTTCAATTGAACAGTTAGATAAAGAATTGGACAGATTCGAGAAAATCGGTTTATTTAAAAAAAAATTGAATGGCTAACACCTACAATATATGTAAAAAAAGAAGCTTCAGAAAGTAAAAATGAAGCCGACACCGAAAAAGAAAACTGAGGAACGAGTTACACGCAACCAAGGACATGCAGTATTCTTAAATGATTTCAGTCAAGAACCTACAGAAACTGCGAGTCCATCTTTAAGAAGTTCAAAGCGGAAGGTTGTTTCTGGTAACGCTTTGGAGATATATAAAAAAAAAAAAATTAGTTAAAAAAAAAAGAAATTAGAAAAGCGGATTGGCTCTATGACGTACTTGGTGAAAGGGGAAAAACTCACGTGCATTAAACAGATCAGACCACGTTTTTCAGACGTGGTTGACAGCGGTCCCGCGAAAAAAAACCGAAAAAAACGGCGATGGAGGTGATTTTTAATAAGTTTGATCTAACAACCCCTGCAAATAATTTTACCTAAGGTACGCCGATCCAGAAGAAAAAAAAAGTGGGGAACTCATCATTCAAAAGTGGATAAAAAACGTAGGAAATACGCTACGATGTTGCTAAAAAAAAAAAAAAAATTGTTTTTTTTTTCATATTTTCTGTAAAGATTTGTAAAATAAATAAAGAAAAAATTTTACTTCTGCGGAGTAAAGTTTTAGGGGGGATGTTATACTACCTATTCTATGGTAATGGATTCTCCCATAGACAATAAGTAGCAGTAGCGGTCGCAAGTTCGGCTCAGTGGTGTTGAGGTAGTCAGTCGATATCGGACATTGAAGTACCAACCATCACAACTAGATTGCTGCGTCATTAACTCGTATTTTCCAAGTTCCTAACCTTTTGTACGTCGAACCTAACTTAGGACGACTTATAGAAATACAAGCCTCCACTGTGAAAACTACTCCAAAACAGTATTTGTCTTAGGATTGCATTAGAACTAATATTAATGGACTTGGGAGTTTTATTCTCTGTAAGGTAAGGTTTAAAGGTTTTATCATTAAGGTTAAGTGTGATGTCTACGTAGTCAACTATTTTAAGGTTACTAGAAACCTCAATCTTAAACCATAGAAATTTAAAGGCCCTAATAATTTTATTTTGTAACTTGTTAGTGGACCATTACTACTGGGGATGAAGATGAGTCTGTTATCTCTATATAGTCCTAATTGTTACGGTTTTACGACTCTACTAAGCAAATCTAAAATCTAAAAACTTACTAAATCAGCAACCCCAACTGAGTCAAACATTCCCATGGGGACATCAAATTCGTTATTGTGGCTTCTATTCCAGGTGGAATTATTCAATATTAGCAATGATTTTCTAGTCGTTAAAATGATATTATTTTCCTCATACGTTATCTCCATATAGTTTTTTTGCAAAGAATACTATTATCTAGGAGGTCCCTAGAGATACAGGAACAGAAATCTATTATGTCAGTGTTAATGAACGTCGCTTTATCCTTATGACTCATATTAGCAAAACATCAGATAGTATCTGACGACTCCTTCCAAAGGTTTTACAAGTTGTGATTAGTAGCTTATCGCTTATTTTTTTAATTATATTTTTTGAGATTTGACCTAGTTCAGTTTCAGTTGGGTTTATTAGTCTAGATTGTGTACTGATAGCGAATTTCCGGTTATGCGACTTTAATAAAATATAAACATCTTTAGTATGGATCTTTCCAACTATATCTGCAATATTTAACTTATTGGCCGTTTCAGTGATCTCTGTATCAATCTCGGATAGCTTTCTATTATATCTAACTAATTTGAATTTTTTCTGTGATTTTGTCCGTGAGAATTTTGTGTTAAATGAAGGGTTACATTTATAAATATTTTTAGATTTATCGGCTCTTACCTAAAAGTCTTTGGCGTTTCTAAGAGTCTTTATGCCTTTGTTTAGCGTTTTATGAAATTGTTGGATGGCTTCTTGCATTTCATTCTTCTTTTTTTTTGATTATGTCAAACATGTTCTTTTTCGAAAGGATCCAAGAATTTACAGGGTGGTGGAGTACTCTTTCTTTAAAAAGAAACCTTTGTCGTCCCACGCTTCTTAAAATTCATTGGAACAAGCCTTAATATACAAAGAGTTGATAAAACGGTTCTTGATATTATGCAACAGAGCTATTAAGTATGTATTAATAAATACAGATATTATCCCTCATCGATAGCAAGCATCATACCACTGGGCCAGCTACTCATATATATATATATATATATATATTTCGTTGAAAAATTCGACATTGTCTGTCTACTTATTTTCAACTGGATCCTTTAATATTCACGGTGGTGTCGTTATTGAAGGACGAGAGAAAATCACCGTGTTGATAAATATTTTTGTTATTCCGTGTACTTTCGACATAACACGATCTCATCGTCATGGTATTGTTTATTATAAAACCAATGTTGTAGTGTTCATTATTGTCAAAGACAAAATTGTTGTGTTCATCTGAATGTTAAATTTCTTACTTGTGGAGTGAAGAACGCTGAGTCAGTGCGTGTTCGCTGACACTGTTTAAGGCGAAGTAACTAAGTATGGTGGTGGGTAGTTTTACGAAATAACTAGTAAAACTATTAGTACAAACATTGGAAATTCCAACTATCTATTGTACACATTTTAAAATATTTGTGTAATATTCATAATTAATTTTAGTGGTGTTTTTATTTTTATTTATTTTTTTTTCAATTTTTTAATATAGAATGCTTCGAGAGTTTTTTGTTTGTTTATTCTTTTCGTAAAAAACTTATAAACATATTTTCGAGAAGAATTTTTTTGAATTGCGAATTTGGACAGGTATTTTGTTGTAAATGTTTAGAAATGTTCGATATATTATTCAAATGAAGACTTAGCCGCCGAGACTGCGTTGTTGTAGTGTGTCCAACATAAATATTATTTTTACCGTTGGAGATACAATCTTCCAGAGAACACTTAAATTTATCTAACGATGTTGGTTTTCTGCAACACGTTAGTGGGAGGGGAAGAGTCATTATGAATGATTGTATTTGATATAGTAGATTTAGTGTAGTATACAATTATATATTTTTACTAGGAGCTGTGGTAGATATATTAATATTTATTTTTAATTTTTTTAGGATATTTTCGTCTTGTTTATAATTATAATCTATTTGGTTGCGATATAAAAGATTGATATGTTCGGGATTAGTTGAGAAATATTATTTTCTATTTGTTCCGTATAAAAAGCTCAGACGCAGCATCTTATTTGTTTATCAACAATATAGTTTGGGAAGTTATTATTAAGGAAAGTTTGTTTTATATTCTTTTAGTTCACTGAAAGAAAGTCTGTTTCGTGAATGAATGAATATTTTCGCGGTTTATTAGATTTTTTATATACTTGCTATTTTATAGAAATCTGGACATTCACTCTTATAATTAACGGTACAGGAATATTCTAATAGTTTTTTTTTATATGAGGAGATAGTGAACATATTGTTATTAGTGTTCATCAGTATATATAGGAAAGGTATTTCGTTGCTATTATTAACTACATATGCAAATTTAAGGACAGAATTATCTTGTCATTTTTTGGAGTTAATGTATTTCTTCTGTATAAGGATATTATCGACATATCTTATGTAGATGGAGCTTGTTTTTTATTAAATTGTTAAAGAAGTTATTTTCGAAAGTATATGGCGATTGACGTTGCATTTAAATTTTGGAAGACTGTAGTCGAAAAGGAAGCTAAAATCCACAAGAGAGCTCCACAGGCGAGAAAAGAAACTATTAGAATAGTTTGTATCTAGATATTTCAGCAGTTACACAGTGAGACCTTGTAGCCAATCTTGTAGTACGATTAAATTCATGCAGTCGTGATATCAAGGAGAAGGCATTAGTACAATTGCCATGAAAATATTTATGGAAAAGTCAGAAAGCCACGTTACGTCGGAAAGTCACTGCCAGGACTTATAACATTACAGACACTTATTTGGATTTTATCAATAATCTCACTATATAAGGTAAGACACCACACTATACATAGCTGCAATATTCGATGCAATGAGGAACAAAGACTTTACAAAAAGTAAATTTATTCTTTCCATGCGTCAATTAATATTTTTATTAGAGCTTGATAAAAAATAGTTAATGTTGCTGTAATTAATTTAATATACATTTTTCTCAATGCATATATAGTTTAATTAATATTTGCTGATTATCTGGAAAAAAAGAGACAAATTGTTTTAGGGGATCACTTACATTTGCGCAGCATTGTAGAAGAAAATTCCACACAACATTTACCATGTTATTAACCGCCCACATCTTTCCCACGCTGTAAATAGTAGACATGGATGTATGTATGTTCTTGCACGTGCATGCATTCTAAGTGAGAAATGGATTACAATGTCTTATTTCAGCGGAAAAACAAAATTCACTGGAAGGGAAATGAATGAGCTGTTCGATCCGAGAGAAGAGTGACAGGATTTAGCTTCAAAATTATACAAATAAAATTGGTGTTGTCTCTAAAGATGGCAGGCGCACATTTTATTGGATTAAAAGCTGCAAAAGAAACCAAAACCCTGCTATTATACACTCTTATTAGGCACCCTCCATATATATATATATATATATATATATATATATATATATATATATATTGGTAAAAATCAATGGGTAAGTAATCCAAGTCAATCCTGACAGTATAAAATATTAAAACTGATCCCCATAAGAGAGCTCACTATATTTATTATAGAGCATATAAATGAATTACATAAACACGAAACTAAAACGTTTCAGCATTGACATGATCCAGGGGCTTTCTGGAAGGCAGAAATCTCTCGAGGAGTGAAATTGGCACATAAATAGGCTACAACTGGGTTTCATTTTTATGTAAATCACATACACACACACACTGACACAACACGCACACACACATACACATATATATATATATATATATATATATATATATATATATAAGAGGTTATAATAAAAATATTCTGAATTTCGCTACACAAATCCTTCCATGTTTCAATACTTTGAATATACTTCATCAGGTGGAGCTAAGTAACTGGTTATTAAATGACTTTTAAAAATATTTAAAAACAAACTCTTTTCCAAAAAGTTAAAATGTGGGAGGAACAAAAGGTCAGAAATAAAAATAAACTTGTTGGTATGTCATGATTAACCAATTAATTGCCAGATGTGCGGTAAGTAGAAAAGTCGGGTAGTTATTATTTCATGTCATAATAATCCGAAACATAGATCATCATTGACAATTGCGGAAAATATGCAAGTGACAAATGTAACGTGATTGTAGATTTCTACTTGGTTAATCTAAACATAAACACAAAACTATTTTTTTAATTTAAAAAAAAATCATTTAATCAACAGTTGCTTACATTTATATGTACTGAAGAAGTACAATCAACGTATTGAAACAAGAAATGTTTTGTGTAGCGAAATTCAACATGTTTTTGTGATAATCTCTTATAATAAAATAATAATAGTAATATGTTGCTCCACTTTGTATTGAGCACATTTTAAAAAGTAAATGCTACGAACAGTGGAAATTTACTCCATCTGCTCTTTCTGTCATTTGAGTATATATATATATATATATATATATATATATATATATATATATGTGTGTGTGTGTGTGTGTGTGTGTGTGTGTGTGTGTGTGTGTGTGATTCTGTATTTCACTGCTACTAGCAAGTAGAATTTTTTTCTCCTGATGATGGCCATGTTGGCCAGAAACTAGTTGATGAATCTAAATTAAATAATAATTAAAACGAAAAAATATTAATATACAACACAGTGAGTCTGTAGATTTGAATTTTGAAATATTTTTTTTATTGTTCAATATATATATATATATATATATATATATATATATATATATATATATATATATATTATTGGTAAATATACACATACATATGCAAAATATAAAAATATATATACATAGATGCATGAGGATAGAATCCAGGTAGAATTCAATGTCCAGGGCAGAGTAAGGATATAATAAAAAGGCTTAAACACTAATCTTCCATGGTCATAATTTATTCCATTGGAATCGTAAATACGATCCAATTCATCAGACCTACAAATTCAAAAAAAAAAAAAAAAAAAAAAAACAGAAAAAAACAACTCTGGAAATAAAAAAAAAGAATTTAGAGAGAGTGTAAGTATGAGAGTGAGGGACGAATGTTAGAGCTAAAGAGAGGAGTAACAGACGAGAGAAGGTGGGAGATTAAAACTTAACAGAGAGAAGTTTTAGAGAGGTGAGTTGAAGACGGTTTAAGTGAGAGAAATATGAATGTTGTCGGATGTCTAATACATTAAATATGTAACCGGAAAGGATACATTTGGTGGTGACATACACACACAATAGACGATCTAGTCTTAAAGATCAGAAGAAGAGGGAGGGAGAGGAAAAGAAAAGAAAAAAGGGATGGGGCGGGGACACTAAAACTGAAGGACATTTACTGAAAGGGCCGCTGTGTAATTAAGAAAATTTGACAAAATTAATATCGAATACAGGTTACAAATCAAATATAAACATAAAAATGAGCGTTTATGGTTGTATAGACGCAGCTTCCAATCACCGGCGGATATACCTATATATCTTTTTTTCTGGTTTTCATACTTACATTTACCCCCGATTGGACAATGGTCTTTATTCCTATCATAGTAATGAAACTCAATCTAGTAACCCTACCTGAAATTGTAGGAATAAAGACCATTGTCCAATCGGGGGTAAATGTAAGTATGAAAATGTAGTATACGAGGTAACAATCTTTCCTGAGGAAAATATAAACCAGAAAAAAAGATATTATAGGTATATCCGCCGGTGATTGGAAGCAGCGTCTATACAACCATAAACGTTAATTTAGATATAGATGCCTCAGAAATCAATCTTCCTCATCCAAACACTACTGGGATCTGGTGGATAAGGGACTAACCCCACTTTTAAAATGGAGATACTTATCAAGAGCTAGAACACCTAATAACTTCCGCGATCGGAGTGATCTGTGCATGGCGGAAAAAAATTATTATCAAAGATAAGAATCAAAATGAATTGCTGAATCTTCGTAATGAGATATTTTCTTAATGTAGACATAAGAAAAGATTCAAAACAGAAACACCGTTTTATAACATGTGGTCACTTATGTCAGTTCCATCTTGGTTCAAAACATTGGGCATGACATTTTAATGGAATGACTATTATGTTTATTATGTTTATCTATATATATATCATTGTGTATGTTTATGTGATGCGTTATGTATTTTAATATTTTTTTGAGACCAACGTTTTTTAAATTTTACTTTTTAGAATTTACATTTTGATTTATATGTATATGTATATGTGCGTACCTGTGTATGTATGTGTGTATACATGTATATATGTAGGTGTGTATATAGATATATGTATGTGTATGTATGGATGCATATGTATATGTATGCGTATATGTGTATATGTATATTTATGTATGCGTATATGGATGTCTATATATGTAGGTAGATGTGTATGGAGATTTATTTTGTCTTATACTTTCTGATGATATTTCCTACTGTACTTAGTGCTAGATTCATTTCTTTGCTAATTTTTCGGTAACCTTGTCCTCCTTTGTGACGTTCAATGATTCTATCTCGCATATCTCTGGATAATTCTATAGTTTTTGCTATTTTGAATCCTTGAATTGCAGAATGCACATCAAAGAGTAAGATGATTAATAGCACTACCTTGTAAAAAATTGTGTGCTTCTCTTATTGGTCAGAGATAACATTCCAATACTATCGAAAATTTGAATATTTAATGTCTTTTAAAATACAAAGTTTCGATAGGAAATTTGAAAAAAGTGTCATGTATCCAATACTTTTGCATAGGTTAATTTTGAACTTTGATAAAAATAAACGGATTCAACCATGAGTTTTTAATTTGCCTTCCACATACAACTAAAACAACTTTACGAGATATTACTTACCAAATATCAGGCAAAATGGCGAACATAAACTATAACAGAAAATAACATGTATCCAATACTTATGCGTGTCACTGTATATGCTTGTGTGCCTCTTTTTGTGTGTGTAATATAAGTATATGAATGAAAAAATAAGAGAGAATGTAATGGAGGAGCATTCATACGGGCATATTTATTTTTTACAGCGAATGTAGAAGGCCCGGGTAGTTCTCGGGTTAGGAGGTTAAATTAAGAGACAGTTTACATGCATAGGAGATGGAGATGACGTTTAATCCTAGACTTGAACGGGTTAACATTGCAGTGCTTACTCGGTTAAGTGTACCTCCGTTTTACAGACATCCATTATCTGAACGGGAAATGAAGAAAAAATTGTAAACATCCGCACATTTTTCAATTAGAGCCATTCTAATATTTCGTCTCAGATATTTTTTTAGAATTTAAAGAAACAAACCCAACGTTCAATATATATATATATATATATATATATATATATATATATATATATATATAATTATGTATTGAAAAATATAATTCCTCCGCTACACAAGATTTCTCATGTTTCAAAAACAAGAGCTGAAATCTACAATATAATTATTAGAATTAAATTAAATTAAAGTACAAGCTCTATTTCATCTTCAAGCGAAATTTTTATCTTGTGCAGTGGAGGAATCATATTCTTAAATAAATAATTGTATTTAGGCTCTACTTTTTTGTATCGAGCACTGTTCTTTAAAATAAAGACAAAATACTGAAGAACTTCGGATTATTTACCTGACGAGTTCTTTCCTATTTTCTACATACTTTCACACACATTTTCATATATATATATATATATATATATATATATATATATATATATATATATATATATATATATATATATATATACTGTAATCCTGATTCGAGGAGGCACAGTGGAGTAAAGGATAGCGGCTCGGGTTGAGTCGTGTTCGATTCCACTTGTATCCATTACATTCACTTACGTAAGGTATGAATCCTCTTTACCCCAAACTATGGGTAAATATCAGGACAGACTGGGTTTCTATAGCCTTGGGTGACAACTTATCTCAGAGAATGAAAACTCTGAAATCAAAACCCGATCTTCTACGCTTGGGGTTGTGCTGTAGGCTAACTACTCACTTAAAAAAAAACGGCTTGTTACAGAAACTACAATGATATCTTACGCTCCTCTCTTTCTCAAGGAATTTAAAGGCAGAATATATAATCCAGACTCGATAATTAGCGACAATAAAACACTAGGCCAACCGGAAACAAAAACTGTCGAATTTTCTTCATAAAGAATGAACTGTACAAAACTATAAAAAAGTGTTTCAAACTTTTTTTGATGATGTCTTAACGCGTCCCTTGCTGCTTGTCACTCATGATTTTTTTTAAAAAATGATGATTGATTTTAAATCAGTTTTACAATTTGTGAAGGAAAATGATGCATTTCAATATTACTTTTTTCTTCTATATTTTGTATAGGAGACATTCTCTTGTTCAAATTTAAATTGATATCAAAGTAAAAAAAAAAAAAAATAGTGGGGCGATTTGTACAAAAACAGTTTGATCTGAACCCTTTGATAAATATTTGATGTAATACTTGAATTCAACATTGATATTACAGTTGAATTGTCGTAACAAATATGTATTGTAAGGCACTATCCACTAATTGGTGATTTCTTGCTCAACTTGACGACCATAATGTCTCATTTTGACCTTGCCGATGTGACCTCCATCGTTTAGCTTTCACCTTCTTCATTTTTAACAGGTGTCATTCCATTGTTTAAATTTAAATTTAATCGTGATTTAAATTTAAAAAAAAAAAAACAGTGCTGTCGGAGACTCACTTTAATCAAAATGAAATATATTTATCTAAGTACTCAGGGTAATATCGTTTCAGAATATATCAGGTTATGGAGGTCTATTTCCAAAACCTTCGGATGAATTGGTGAACAAATTTCAACATTGATATATCAGTTGAACTGTCGCATCAAATACGCATTGTAAGGCACTACTGAAGTTGGTGATTTCTTGCTCAACTTGACGTGCATATTGTCTCCTTTTTATCTTGCCGATGTGACCTCCATCTGCAGGATTTCTCCTTCTACATTTTGGATTAGAGTCATTCCCTTGTTCAAATTTAAATTTAATTTAAATCAAAGGCAAAAACATATTAAGTTGGGTGATTTGTGCTCTCCGGGTTACCCTTTGATCCAAATGAAATATACGTATCCAAGTACCCTGGCTAATGTAGTTTCAGAATATACATGGTTATGCGGTCTGTTTCCAAAATCCTAGGAGGAATTCGATAACAGACCGGCAGAGGTTACAAATTATATATATACAAATATTTTTCTTCATCCATTTCGTTCTAGGTGTTCTATTGGAAAGAAACCTTATTTCCAACAGAAGTACCAACCCATATACATGTAATATTAAAACGCTTCACATCTTTATTTTCTACTCAATAAGAAATAGTATTATAATCATATCAAAGAATATCCACAGTACACGGCACAGTGTTTAAATCAATGTGCCTATTGGTTAGAAATGTGAAATATTTGACCAATCAGAGAAAATAAAAACAGTTTTTCGTTCTTACTTTCCGGAAGAAATTATTATAAAAGCCCACAGATTTCGACTTTCAAAGAGATGTGTGATTGTCTCAAAGCAGAAAACAAGAGAACACGTGCTTTTTCTTACATCCTCCAGACCTAGTTTGCGCTGAAAGAAACATATGTCGGCGAGATCAAACGAATCATCTTTAAAAACGTCGTGGACGACCAGTCGGTGACTTCAAACAAATCAACTCCAACTCCAACAACAAAAACGGTCAGTGAATTTTCGCTGACGATATATGTCTTTTCTGTGTACGATCTATTCAAATGTATTTTCTCAAATGCAACTTTTCATGTGAACAAGTTACCGGAAAAATGTTACTCAATTATAGGCTATTTTTGCTCCTTTTTTGACTCATTTCAATTCATGTATTTATGTTTGTAAATACAAAGGATGTGATTAACAGACATTCTTAGCTTTTCTTTATTTTTTATTTTATTAGCATTCGGACATTCGGCTTTTTAATAAAGAATAAAACGTGGGTAACTGAATTTTCTACACCATCCATACTCCATTTTTGCTCTGATCTGGTTCTTGTAGATATTTCTTGGCTTTTTTCTGCTCAAGTCCATGTTTTTTTTTATGTACCCCAGTGAAACATTAAAAAAATAGATAGCCAAAGGAAAAGAAACCAGCAGACTAAAAATATTAACAATAACATTAATTCCCATCCGTTTAACATGTCCGAAACTAACGCCACTTAGCCTTTTCCATATTTTGACTTAGCATTCCTTAAACGCAACAGAGCTTCATATATTTTAAAGAGTTCTCCAATTCACATTTTGACTGTTATTTTTTTTATCTGTGCATAAAAGCTTTCATGAATAAAATTTCTATATTTTCGCAATTAAATCTGCTGGGTTTGATTCTTCGCTGTCTACAAGAAGACAAAATGCATGGTCATCAGTAAAAGGATGAGCCCGAAATGAGATTTGCAGGTCGGGAACACTAAAATCAAGAAGGTGCGGAAGTTTAAATATATGCGAAGTGTTTTGACCGAGGACGTCAAGTGCGACACTGAGGTCAGTAGGCGTATTATGATGGCCAAAGACGCATTCAAAAAGCTGGACACAGTATCGCGAGACAGGAGGATCGCTTTGGTAACAAAAAAAAGAGTACTGAGCTTTTACGTGACATCTGTCCACCTTTAAGCGAATTTTGGACGGTCTTCTCAAAGATGAGAGAGAGACTCGAGGTGAAGGAGATGTGGTTCTACATAAGGATGCTGAGGATATCATAGGCCCAGAGAGTGAGCAAAAATGAGGTGTTGGAGAGTATGTAAAAAAGGAGGAGACTTATCCTTAACATGAGGAGGAGGCAGCTGAAGTTTCTGGGACACGTGATAAAAAAAAGAAGGTCTAGAGAATCTGATACTAACAGATCAAAGAGAGACAAGGGAAAGCAACACGACATACGTGGCCGGCTTAAGGACGTGGATGACAGATCGTGGTTTAGGGGAGGTGACAGTAGGACGAAATTTATTGAAAGCTAAAAGAGATAAGGGAAAGTGGAGAGCCATGATCTCCTACATTCTGAAAAGAACACGGCACATAAAAAGAAAAATATAGTGTGAGGTCGCTAAGTGATCGTTACGTGACCCAAAGAAAATAATTGTCTTTTGTATCCCTACATATTAATTCCGCGTCAATTTCGACAATCTTATTCCATTTACTCTTTATTTACTTTACAAGTACACTTAATTCTTCTTTAACTTTCTCCTATTATTATTATTATTATTATTATTATTATTATCTCCCTTTCTTTTTCTCTTTCTCCTTATCTCTCTTTTTTTCTATCACTCTCCCTTTATTGTCTTGCCTCTGTCTCTCTCTCTCTCTCTCTCTGTGACTTCCTGTCTTGTCTTTCTTTCTGACTATCGCTTGAAATCTCCTCTTTTCATATTCACTCTCTTGCTTTTCCCTTGACCGTTATTTTTTTCTGTTTTTCTTTCTTTACTTCTCTAGCATACTTATTCATTTTTCTCTCTCGCTTTCACTACTCCTCTCCGCCTACTCTCTCTATGTCTCTCTGTCTGTCTCTCCATTTTTTTTTCTATACCTCCTTACTATAAAGAATTACGTTTTATTTATTCTTCCAATGTTTCTTCTATGTTTGTTTTTTCTCTCTTTCTATCTTTCCCTTCCTATCTGTCTCTTTATCTTCCCCTCTCGCTTTTTATTTCTACCTTTCTATTGATACTTTTTCTCTTCGTCTCTGATTCTTTTTTCTTCTATTTTTCTTCTTCTCTGTCTTTCTTTCTACCTTCTTTTTACTTTCTGACTCCTTCTAATTTTATTTTATTTTTCTCTTTGTCTCTTTCTATATTTCTCTCATATTTCTTCTTTCTCTATGTCACGAGGTCTGCCAGTCTTTATATTCTTTCTCTGTTTTCCTACGTTCTCACTTTTTCTCTCTTTTCTGACCGGTCTCGTCTCGTCTCGTCTCGTCTCGTCTCTGTCTCTTTATTTTTCTAGGTCACTTTCTATCATTCACATTTCTTTCTTTCTTTCTTTCTTTCTTTCTTTCTTTCTTTTTCGCTGATTCTTTCGTTTTTCAATTTTTCTCTTTCTGTCTCTTTCTCTTTCTTTTACCTTTATCTGTCTCTCCCTTTTCACTCAGTATCTTATTTTCATATATAAAAAAAAAAATTCATAGCAGCATACGGCAAATGAAATTTCATATCTGACATTTCGACCTAAGGATCACCACAAAACCAGAAAGGGCCAGTAAATTCCCTCGCAAGGCCCTAGTCATTCATTTCTGTCGGCTGCTACTCTTAAAATACCAATAGATTTTCAGGGGAAACGGAAATAGTTGACTAAATTGTCAAACCTACACTTCCTTTCCTTCGACAGATGTCGCTATATCCCCTGAAGGTATTGAGAGCAAATACAGGATGAAAATGCTGACCTCAAGACCGCATAGACCCCAGCAAAGACGCATATAAAAGTTTTGACCACCAAATTATTTCCTTCTCACGTTAATATTTGTGTTGCAAACATTTTTTTTATTCCTTGAGTACATACTCGTTTCAATGAATGACTGGCTGCTTTTTATAAATTTGAGCTCGGAGTAGCAACACAAAAATGTTGAGATTCCAATTAAATTTGCTTCTACAGAGAGTTACTTAAACATGGCTTTTAGCTTCTTGAATTATTATTATTGTTATTATTATTATTATTATTATTATTATTATTATTATTATTTGTCTATGTTATGTTCCCTGCTTTGCATACTGTAGCCATGCCCAAACTATAGTCCTTACGCCCTATAGGAGGATTTTCATTTAATTGAAAGCACTTTTCTTAGTATATGCGATGTTATTATTACTGTTGTTGTTGTTATTATTATGATTATTATTATTATTATTATTATGATTATTATTATTATTATTATTTCTGTTGTATACACAATTCTTTCTGGACCTCAGCCAGAGAACTAATGTTAGGAATGACTTTTTTCACTGATTATTTCTGTAAAAAGAAAAAAGAAAACTATAACCACACACATTTTACATAGATAAAGCGCTTCGTAATGTCCGAGATATACTTGTGAGAATTTTTTTTTTCTTTTCGTCATGGGCTCCCAGGAATTTTTTGAAAGAATCTATTTCTAATCAATCCGAGGGCTCCAAATACAACTGGCATTTTTGATCTCCTCATGTGCCATACTTTTGAGATTTCCATTTCAAGGTCCTTGTATTTTTATAGTTTTTGAAGATGTTCACATTTATATTGTAGTATGCAGGGACTGTCACGTCAGTAAGAAACACATTTTGTTTTGGCCTTATAATTTGATTAGTGCTAATACTATTACTACTACTACTACTACTCCTACTACTACTATTACTACTACTACTACTACTACTACTAATAATAATAATAATAATACAAATATTAGAATATTATTCAAATATTTCTGCAATGATCAGCTTTGTGTAACTTTGTCTAGAGTAATAGATTTAACATAATGGCAAAAATATCTTTAAAAACTGATGTCTTGTGGAAAAATTTTGTTAAGACAAAGATTTTCTATCATCTTTTAAAAATATTTCTTTCACCTTTTACTGAAACCATAGCTTTGTTTTCTCGTACCTTTGTTTGCAAATTGTTTCAATTTAATTTCAAGTTTTTGTTTTTCTTATCATAAGCCTATATTTTTGTTGGTGGAAGGTAACTTCTCTTGAGTTAGAATTAAGTGATTGTCAACTCCGCCACAGACAAAAACACGTCGTTAAATAAAATTAAAACAAGTAATTCGTATTTCATGTTCAAATATCAGTGGCTTTTTTGTTTCTTTAATGCATTATTTTAAAAAGTAAATATTGCGAATATTTTACAGAAGCAATCGTTGAACTGATTTATTTTGGACTAAAGTCTTAGTGAGTTAGTTTTTCTTTTACTTGTGACTACAATTTTTCTCATGTAATAATCATATCTGCTCGATCACGATATGAATATCCTGCCCTTGTTAAACCGAATCCGTCTTAGTTAACTCACTACTACACACCTTGAGGAGAAACTAGTCGCAAATATTCACGACTGACAAATGTAACCTAATCTACACGGTACCATAGTGAAATCTACCGTATTTCTTTAAGCTTGAAAAAGAAAGACTTTATGACACAAGTTTATAAGTACTTTTGTCCTGGTTTTGGTGACTTGTTTTGGTGTGAGAAACCTCCCCCACGTTTGTAAATGTATTTTTGATACCTAAAAAGAGCTTCAAATCCAAACAATGTTTTACTTGTCTTATTTACTCTGTTCCGAATATTGATCATTTCTACCCTACAAATATAGCATAACTTAAAAAATTTATCATACATACATACATACATACATACATACATACATACATACATACATACATACATACATACATACATACATACATACATACATACATACATACATACATACATAGGCAGGCACCTCAGCGTGGTGTAATGGTTAGCAAGCTTATCTCGCTAAAACAGTTACGACTGAATAGTGAGTTCGATTCTCATTGGGTGCCCCATACTTTCGGCCTTGTGCCACATCTAAGCAACGCTTAGAAAATCAATGGGCACCTCGGCGTGGTGTAATGTTTAGCAAGCTTGTCTTGCTAAGTCAGTTACTACTGAAAAGTGAGTTCGATCCTCACTGGATGCCATATACTTTTGTGCCTCATCTAAGCTACGCTTGGAAAATGGGCACCTTGAGGTGCTGTAATGAGTAGCAAGCTTGTCTCGCTAGAACAATTACGACTGAGTCGTGAGTTCGATCCTCACTGGGTGCCCGATACTTTCGGCCTTGTGCCACATCTCAGCCACGCTTGGAAAATCACTAGATAGATAGATAGATAGGAATTTACTTAGGAGAAACAAGTAAAAAGTTGGAGAAAGGACAAGCAACGTTATCAAAGAATTGTAAGTGTCTACACAGAAGACTTTGACAAAGAAAGATCGAAAAGGAAAGATTTTAGAATAATTCCCATATCCAATGAAAGGAGGTACAAAAAAAAAAAAACAGAAGGCGAATCAAAGCATCGACACAAAAAATGGGTCGGGTGGAATGAAAGAAAGGAAGATAATTGATTTTGTATCGGAAATGACGTGACATATTTTAGTATGCTGTCCGTCCCGCTCCGCAGGGAAAACGATTTGATTTAAATCGATTTTTGTCTCTGGTTGATTTCCGATCAAAAAAAGATATACACTCACATCATAACATCAGGCAATGGACAACCTATCTATCTATCTATCTATCTATCTATCTATCTATGTTCATATCTTACAAAGCTAGAAAGATATGAAAAGACTTACATATATGGCTAGCTAGTTAGACATATATCTGTCTTAGTTTTTTTTCCTTATATATCTTAGTCGTTTCGTATCTATGTTATATAAGTGGAATTCAGTAAAATGTTAATTGTAGAAATCAATACTCGTAAGGGTCATGGAATAGTCACATGGGTAATTTCATATCTATCTATCTATCTATCTATCTATCTATCTATCAGACTTTCATTATCTATCTATCTATCTATCTATCTATCTATCTATCTATCTATCTATCTATCTGTCTGTCTATCGCAGTGTTTTCATTAACTACAGGGCTTGAGGAGTAAATTGTTGCCATTTTATATTTTTAATTTCGAGCATGCGCTATGTATTTTTTATTTTGTCGACTGCGCATTATAGAAGGGTCAGCTGGGCACCGTCTGCGGGAAAACGAGCTACATGACGCAATTCACTCCGCGAAAAATTTAGAAACGGCATGCTGTGCTGCTTTGAATTGCGACGGAAGCTCCAATACGAATTTGTCACTGTATTTGGATGTCAATCTGAGGGCAGTACAGAGAATTCGGAAAGAGTTGTATTAGTCTAAAGGTATGATAATTTCGAAAACTCACTAGAATCGTTCTGATTTGTTGCTGATAGCCTCAGACTCAACACGAAGACCTACCTGAGGAGGTCGTTCAGCTATGGATAAAGAAGGTGAATTCTAGAAGAGCCTATGTCTGGCAAAATGAGTCTGCACCATGTAATACATGCAGGAAAACACAGTCATGGCTGTCATCAATTCCTACAGCCGCATCACCCCTTACATATGGCTACCTAACTCCCCAGACTTCAAACCATTTGATTATTAGGTGCGAGGCGAAGTTGAGAGACTGACCAACAAATCTCCTTGTTAAAGTAAAGATGAACTGAAGGAAAGGGTTATGGCGGCATTCACAAACTTATTCAAGGAGACGGTACAGAAGTGTTTCATGAGATGCCGAAAATTTCTGGTGTTTGTGTTTGTGGGGTCAAAACACTATGAAAGTATAAAAATAGGGTTTAATATCAGCAATACATATTTGCAATAAGTTTATTGTCAGCAGTTAATTTTTGACGATAAAATTATTGCCAGCAAAATATTATTACCAGCAACACATTTTTCAAGAAAATAAATATTGCCAGCAATGCATTTTTGGAAAAAAATAAATATTAGCAGGAATACACTTTTGAAAAACATATTGCCAGCAATAAAAACCTTGTCGGCATTACATTATCCACTGAGGTTGATATGCCGTGAAACAAAATATTCAGAATTTCTGTCGGCTGCTATTCTTAAAATACCAACAGTTTTTCGGGGGAAACGGAAATAGTTGACTAAAGTGTCGAACCTAGACTTCCTTTCCTTCGACAGATGTCGCTATATTCCCTGAAGGTATTGAGAGCAAATAAAGGATAAAAATGCTGACCTCGAGACGGCATAAACCCCAGCAAAGACGCATATAAAAGATTTGACCACCAAATTATTTCCTTCTCACGTTAATATTTGTGTTACAAACATTTTTTTTTTATTTCTTGAGTACATACTCGTTTCAATGAATGACTGGCTGCTTTTCACAAATTTGAGCTCGGAGTAGCAACACAAAAATGTTGAGATTCCAATTAAATTTGCTTCTATATGGAATTACTTAAACATGGCTTTTAGCTTCTTGAATTATTATTATTATTTTTTTTTTTTTAATTATTTTCTTTGATTTCTGGTTTTTACACATTACTTTCCGGGTCCCGCCCAGTGACCTAAGGTTAGAAATGGCATCATGACACTTTCCACTGACAAAAAAAAATACATAGATAAAGCCCTTCGTAAAGTGTGGGCTGTACTTGTCAGAACAATTTTTTGTATCTCCTTGAGGCATGGACTTCCAGGAATCCCTTCAATTAGTCTACTGCAATCTTTTCCAACCAGTCATAGGGCTCCAACTACAACAGGGATTGTTGATGTTCCCATATGCCACATTTTCGAGATTTCTATTTCAAGGTCTTTGTATTTGGACAGCTTTTTGAATATCTTCAAAGATACATTGCAGTCAGCAGGGACTGCCATATCAATAAGGAGGCCCTTTTGTTTTGTTTTTGGTCTTTAATAACAATGTCTGGGCGGTTGGCTTTGATTGTTCTGTCAGTGTGTATTGTGAAGTCCCATAGAATTGTAACAGGTCCTATCTCCATAACCTGGTTTGGGTGGTGTTCATACCATTTTCTTTCAGTTTCCTTCCCGTAGATGTTGCAGATTTCCCAGTGCAGATATTGGCCCACTCTGTCATGTTTTATACTCAATGGATGCGAATATCGTGCAACCTGATACAAGATGATCAATTGTTTCTGGATATTTATCATTGAATCTGCATTTTGGTCTGACACAATATTTTAGTATATGTGCTTGATAAATCCTAGTTAACAAGCATTGTTTCTATGCAGCAAGGATAAAAACCTTCAGTTTCAGCTTTCAGCCCTGCACTACGTAGCCACTGATGGGTACGGGTTTTGTCTACGTCAGCTTGTTTGGTACGGGCAGAGTATTAGGCATGGAGCGGTTTATCTTGCCATCGCTTCTGTATCTGGTCGGTTGCATTCGTCTTTGCTGTCTTTTTTTAAAGTATTTTGCAGTTTCAGTCTGTGTATTGCTCTGTACTTGCATCTCTACGCCCATTTGAAGCTTATTATCATTATTATTATTATTATTATTATTATTATTATTATTATTATTACTATTATTATTTGTCTGTATTATGTTACAATGTTACTATGTTATATTACAAAATATTCAGAACCAATACGTGGGGTGCAATTATTATGCCTATAAAGAAATTCAGGAAAAAAACTATTCATTGCAACCGCTTTTTCTGATCCCACTGGAGAACTCTGAACCACTAAACTGATAACATCAACGGGTAAAATGTTCTGGTAACGAGGATGGACTATTGTAAAGGCACTGCAACTTTTGTTGGAATTCAGTAAAAATTAATATGCGTATGGATCGTAAAATTATCGTTGGACTAACAGTACTTACATTATATTGTATTTTTGCTTGATACTGCGCTAGTTAGTAAATTACGAATTTACCCATGCGTTGCGTCCATTGCTTCGGATAAATAATTGACCATACCACTTTGATTAAGGGGAAAAGCACACAGGCAGGGGTCGTCAACTCATTCGACCCCGCGGGTCGGATCGTATTATAATGACGTGTCGCGGGCCGGATGAAGGTGGATCAGAGGAAGATAACAGCAGGCCTTTTGTCGAATTCTAAAGCCTCGTCTCTCATGTTAAAAATAGACTCATTAGTAATCAGGCTCGCGGGATGGTCAAAATGCCTTCGCGGGCCGGATCCGGCTCGCGTGCCGGATCCGGCTCGCGGGCCGTAGGTTGCCGACTCTAGGCTGAGAAGTTCATAGGTATAATATAAAGTAGATATGAAATCTTGCATGCATTAATTTCATGTCTTCTTATTAATCACTGCATTGTTTCTGTCCAGATAACAGGGTAGGTTGAAAAGTTGATAGGTTGACTAGGAATGATCTATCTATCTATCTATCTATCTATCTATCCTGGTCTGTTTCTATCTATCTATCTATCTATCTATCTATCTATCTATCTATCTATCTATCTATCTATCCTGGTCTGTTTCTATCTATCTATCTATCTATCTATCTATCTATCTATCTATCTATCTATCCTGGTCTGTATCTATCTATCTATCTATCTATCTATCTATCTATCTATCTATCTATCTATCTATCCTGGTCTGTTTTATTTCTATCTATCTATCTATCTATCTATATATATATATATATATATATATATATATATATATATATATCCTGGTCTGTTTCTATATATATCCTGGTCTGTTTCTATCTATCTATCTATCTATCTATCTATCTATCTATCTATCCTATATCTGTTTCTATATATCTATCCTGGTCTGTTTCTATCTATCTATCTATCTATCTATCTATCTATCTATCTATCTATCTATCTATCTATCTGGTATCTATCTATCTATCTATCTATCTATCTATCTATCTATCTATCTATCTATCTATCTATCTATCCTGGTCTGTTTCTATCTATCTATCTATCTATCTATATATATATATATATATATATATATATATATATATATATATGCATATATATATCCTGGTCTGTTTCTATCTATCTATCTATCTATCTATCTATCCTGGTCTGTTTCTATATATCTGTCCTGGTC
>CAHIKZ030005028.1:1245000-1372500 GCA_903632075.3 Acanthosepion pharaonis | reverse complement strand
TTATCAACTGCATTGTTTCTTTCGAAACTGTCGACTGAAAAGTTTATAGGATGTCTATGAAGGAGTGATGCTAGAGATGTGAAATCTTGCATGCATTCATTTCAACTCTTCTTATTATCAACTGCATTGTTTCTTTCGAAACTGTCGACTGAAAAGTTTATAGGATGTCTATGAAGGAGTGATGCTATGTGAAATCTTGCATGCATTCTTTCAACTCTTCTTATTATCAACTGCATTGTTTCTTTCGAAACTGTCGACTGAAAAGTTTATAGGATGTCTATGAAGGAGTGATGCTAGAGATGTAAATCTTGCATGCATTCATTTCAACTCTTCTTATTATCAACTGCATTGTTTCTTTTCGAAACTGTCGACTGAAAAGTTTATAGGATGTCTATGAAGGAGTGATGCTAGAGATGTGAAATCTTGCATGCATTCATTTCAACTCTTCTTATTATCAACTGCATTGTTTCTTTCCAAACTGTCGACTGAAAAGTTTATAGGATGTCTATGAAGGAGTGATGCTAGAGATGTGAAATCTTGCATGCATTCATTTCAACTCTTCTTATTATCAACTGCATTGTTTCTTTCGAAACTGTCGACTGAAAAGTTTATAGGATGTCTATGAAGGAGTGATGCTAGAGATGTGAAATCTTGCATGCATTCATTTCAACTCTTCTTATTATCAACTGCATTGTTTCTTTCGAAAAATGTCGACTGAAAAGTTTATAGGATGTCTAGGAAGCTAGGTTTCTTGCATTAATTTAAAACTGTCGACTGAAAAGATGGATGGATCTATGGCGAAGGAGTGATGCTAGAGATGTGAAATCTTGCATGCATTCATTTCAACTCTTCTTATTATCAACTGCATTGTTTCTTTTCGAAACTTCGACTGAAAAGTTTATAGGATGTCTATGAAGGAGTGATGCTAGCATGCATTCATTTCAACTCTTCTTATTATCAACTGCATTGTTTCTTTCGAAACTGTCGACTGAAAAGTTTATAGGATGTCTATGAAGGAGTGATGCTAGAGATGTGAAATCTTGCATGCATTCATTTCAACTCTTCTTATTATCAACTGCATTGTTTCTTTCGAAACTGTCGACTGAAAAGTTTATAGGATGTCTATGAAGGAGTGATGCTAGAGATGTGAAATCTTGAAATTCATTTCAACTCTTCTTATTATCAACTGCATTGTTTCTTTCCAAAACTGTCGACTGAAAAGTTTATAGGATGTCTATGAAGGAGTGATGCTAGAGATTGTGAAATCTTGCATGCATTCATTTCAACTCTTCTTATTATCAACTGCATTGTTTCTTTCCAAGAACTGTCGACTGAAAAGTTTATAGGATGTCTATGAAGGAGTGATGCTAGAGATGTGAAATCTTGCATGCATTCATTTCAACTCTTCTTATTATCAACTGCATTGTTTCTTTCGAAACTGTCGACTGAAAAGTTTATAGGATGTCTATGAAGGAGTGATGCTAGAGATGTGAAATCTTGCATTTCATTTCAACTCTTCTTATTATCAACTGCATTGTTTCTTTCGAAACTGTCGACTGAAAAGTTTATAGGATGTCTATGAAGGAGTGATGCTAGAGATGTGAAATCTTGCATGCATTCATTTCAACTCTTCTTATTATCAACTGCATTGTTTCTTTCGAAACTGTCGACTGAAAAGTTTATAGGATGTCTATGAAGGAGTGATGCTAGAGATGTGAAATCTTGCATGCATTCATTTCAACTCTTCTTATTATCAACTGCATTGTTTCTTTCGAAACTGTCGACTGAAAAGTTTATAGGATGTCTATGAAGGAGTGATGCTAGAGATGTGAAATCTTGCATGCATTCATTTAAACTCTTCTTATTATCAACTGCATTGTTTCTTTCGAAACTGTCGACTGAAAAGTTTATAGGATGTCTATGAAGGAGTGATGCTAGAGATGTGAAATCTTGCATGCATTCATTTCAACTCTTCTTATTATCAACTGCATTGTTTCTTTCAAACTGTCGACTGAAAAGTTTATAGGATGTCTATGAAGGAGTGATGCTAGAGATGTGAAATCTTGCATGCATTCATTTCAACTCTTCTTATTATCAACTGCATTGTTTCTTTCCAAACTGTCGACTGAAAAGTTTATAGGATGTCTATGAAGGAGTGATGCTAGAGATGTGAAATCTTGCATGCATTCATTTCAACTCTTCTTATTATCAACTGCATTGTTTCTTTCGAAACTGTCGACTGAAAAGTTTATAGGATGTCTATGAAGGAGTGATGCTAGAGATGTGAAATCTTGCATGCATTCATTTCAACTCTTCTTATTATCAACTGCATTGTTTCTTTCGAAACTGTCGACTGAAAAGTTTATAGGATGTCTATGAAGGAGTGATGCTAGAGATGTGAAATCTTGCATGCATTCATTTCAACTCTTCTTATTATCAACTGCATTGTTTCTTTCGGAAACTGTCGACTGAAAAGTTTATAGGATGTCTATGAAGGAGTGATGCTAGAGATGTGAAATCTTGCATGCATTCATTTCAACTCTTCTTATTATCAACTGCATTGTTTCTTTCAGAAAACTGTCGACTGAAAAGTTTATAGGATGTCTATGAAGGAGTGATGCTAGAGATGTGAAATCTTGCATGCATTCATTTCAACTCTTCTTATTATCAACTGCATTGTTTCTTTCGAAACTGTCGACTGAAAAGTTTATAGGATGTCTATGAAGGAGATGATGCTAGAGATGTGAAATCTTGCATGCATTCATTTCAACTCTTCTTATTATCAACTGCATTGTTTCTTTCCGAAACTGTCGACTGAAAAGTTTATAGGATGTCTATGAAGGAGTGATGCTAGAGATGTGAAATCTTGCATGCATTCATTTCAACTCTTCTTATTATCAACTGCATTGTTTCTTTCCAAACTGTCGACTGAAAAGTTTATAGGATGTCTATGAAGGAGCGATGCTAGAGATGAAAATGTTTAACTCTTCTTAGGCATTGTTTCTTTCCATGAAGGAAAAGTTTATGGATGTCTATGAGATGCTGAAAATCTTGCATGCATTCATTTCAACTCTTCTTATTATCAACTGCATTGTTTCTTTCGAAACTGTCGACTGAAAAGTTTATAGGATGTCTATGAAGGAGTGATGCTAGAGATGTGAAATCTTGCATGCATTCATTTCAACTCTTCTTATTATCAACTGCATTGTTTCTTTCCAGAAACTGTCGACTGAAAAGTTTATAGGATGTCTATGAAGGAGTGATGCTAGAGATGTGAAATCTTGCATGCATTCATTTCAACTCTTCTTATTATCAACTGCATTGTTTCTTTCGAAACTGTCGACTGAAAAGTTTATAGGATGTCTTTCATGAAGGAGTGATGCTAGAGATGTGAAAATCTTGCATGCATTCATTTCAACTCTTCTTATTATCAACTGCATTGTTTCTTTTCAAACTGTCGACTGAAAAGTTTATAGGATGTCTATGAAGGAGTGATGCTAGAGATGTGAAATCTTGCATGCATTCATTTCAACTCTTCTTATTATCAACTGCATTGTTTCTTTTCGAAACTGTCGACTGAAAAGTTTATAGGATGTCTATGAAGGAGTGATGCTAGAGATGTGAAATCTTGCATGCATTCATTTCAACTCTTCTTATTATCAACTGCATTGTTTCTTTCGAAAAGTGGATGTCGACTGAAAATCTTGCATGCATTCATTTCAACTCTTCTTATTATCAACTGCATTTTTTTTCGAAACTAGGATGTGTCTATGAAGGAGTGATGCTAGAGATGTGAAATCTTGCATGCATTCATTTCAACTCTTCTTATTATCAACTGCATTGTTTCTTTCGAAACTGTCGACTGAAAAGTTTATAGGATGTCTATGAAGGAGTGATGCTAGAGATGTGAAATCTTGCATGCATTCATTTCAACTCTTCTTATTATCAACTGCATTGTTTCTTTTCGAAACTGTCGACTGAAAAGTTTATAGGATGTCTATGAAGGAGTGATGCTAGAGATGTGAAATCTTGCATGCATTCATTTCAACTCTTCTTATTATCAACTGCATTGTTTCTTTCGAAACTGTCGACTGAAAAGTTTATAGGATGTCTATGAAGGAGTGATGCTAGAGATGTGAAATCTTGCATGCATTCATTTCAACTCTTCTTATTATCAACTGCATTGTTTCTTTCGAAACTGTCGACTGAAAAAGTTTATAGGATGTCTATGAAGGAGTGATGCTAGAGATGTGAAATCTTGCATGCATTCATTTCAACTCTTCTTATTATCAACTGCATTGTTTTATTGTCTATGAAGGAGTGATGCTAGAGATGTGAAATCTGAATTCATTTCAACTTTCTTATTAGGCATTGTTTCTTCGAAACTGTCGACTGAAAAGAGTTTATAGATGTCTATGAAGGGTGATGCTAAGATGTGAAATCATGCATTCATTTCAACTCTTCTTATTATCAACTGCATTGTTTCTTTCTGAAACTGTCGACTGAAAAGTTTATAGGATGTCTATGAAGGAGTGATGCTAGAGATGTGAAATCTTGCATGCATTCATTTCAACTCTTCTTATTATCAACTGCATTGTTTCTTTCGAAACTGTCGACTGAAAAGTTTATAGGATGTCTATGAAGGAGTGATGCTAGAGAGTGAAATCTTGCATGCATTCATTTCAACTCTTCTTATTATCAACTGCATTGTTTCTTTCGAAACTGTCGACTGAAAAGTTTATAGGATGTCTATGAAGGAGTGATGCTAGAGATGTGAAATCTTGCATGCATTCATTTCAACTCTTCTTATCAACTGCATTGTTTCTTTCGAAACTGTCGACTGAAAGTTTATAGGATGTCTATGAAGGAGTGATGCTAGAGATGTGAAATCTGCATGCATTCATTTCAACTCTTCTTATTATCAACTGCATTGTTTCTTTCGAAACTGTCGACTGAAAAGTTTATAGGATGTCTATGAAGGAATGATGCTAGAGATGTGAAATCTTGCATGCATTCATTTCAACTCTTCTTATTATCAACTGCATTGTTTTTTTCCAAACTGTCGACTGAAAAGTTTATAGGATGTCTATGAAGGAGTGATGAAATCTATGAGATGTGAAATGTCTTTTATAGGATGTCTATGAAGGAGTGATGCCTTCTTGCATTTCAAACTCTTCTTATTATCAACTGCATTGTTTCTTTCCAAACTGTCGACTGAAAAGTTTATAGGATGTCTATGAAGGAGTGATGCTAGAGATGTGAAATCTTGCATGCATTCATTTCAACTCTTCTTATTATCAACTGCATTGTTTCTTTCCCGAAACTGTCGACTGAAAAGTTTATAGGATGTCTATGAAGGAGTGATGCTAGAGATGTGAAATCTTGCATGCCTTCATTTCAACTCTTCTTATTATCAACTGCATTGTTTCTTTCCAGAAACTGTCGACTGAAAAGTTTATAGGATGTCTATGAAGGAGTGATGCTAGAGATGTGAAATCTTGCATGCATTCATTTCAACTCTTCTTATTATCAACTGCATTGTTTCTTTTCGAAACTGTCGACTGAAAAGTTTATAGGATGTCTATGAAGGAGTGATGCTAGAGATGTGAAATCTTGCATGCATTCATTTCAACTCTTCTTATTATCAAACTGCATTGTTTCTTTCGAAACTGTCGACTGAAAAGTTTATAGGATGTCTATGAAGGAGTGATGCTAGAGATGTGAAATCTTGCATGCATTCATTTTAACTCTTCTTATTATCAACTGCATTGTTTCTTTCGAAACTGTCGACTGAAAAGTTTATAGGATGTTATGAAGGAGTGATGCTAGAGATGTGAAATCTTGCCTGCATTCATTTCAACTCTTCTTATTATCAACTGCATTGTTTCTTTCGAAACTGTCGACTGAAAAGTTTATAGGATGTCTATGAAGGAGTGATGCTAGAGATGTGAAATCTTGCATGCATTCATTTCAACTCTTCTTATTATCAACTGCATTGTTTCTTTCTGGTAAACTGTCGACTGAAAAGTTTATAGGATGTCTATGAAGGAGTGATGCTGAGATGTGAAATCTTGCATGCATTCATTTCAACTTTTCAACTGCATTGTTTCTTTCTGAAACTTACTGAAAAGTTTATAGGATGTCAACTGAGATGAAATCATTGTTTTCTTTTATCAACTGAAAACTGTCGACTGAAAAGTTTATAGGATGTCTATGAAGGAGGATGCTAGAGATGTGAAATCTGTATGCATTCATTTCATTTAATCAACTCTTCTTTCGGAAACGTTAGGATGTCAAAGGAGTGATGTTGCATTGTTTCTTTCAGAAACTGTCGACTGAAAAGTTTATAGGATGTCTATGAAGGAGTGATGCTAGAGATGTGAAATCTTGCATGCATTAATTTCAACTCTTCTTATTATCAACTGCATTGTTTCTTTCTGAAACTGTCGACTGAAAAGTTTATAGGATGTCTATGAAGGAGTGATGCTAGAGATGTGAAATCTTGCATGCATTAATTTCAAATCTTCTTATTATCAACTGCATTGTTTCTTTCGAAACTGTCGACTTTGTTTATAGGATGTCTATGAAGGAGTGATGCTGAGATGTGAAATCTGCATGCATTAATTTCAACTCTTCTTATTATCAACTGCATTGTTTCTTTTCGAAACTGTCGACTGAAAAGTTTATAGGATGTGAAGGAGTCCTGGAGATGTGAAATCTTGCATGCATTCATTTCAACTCTTCTTATTATCAACTGCATTGTTTCTTTCAGAAACTGTCGACTGAAAAGTTTATAGGATGTTCATGAAGGAGTGATCCTGTAGAGGTGTGAAATCTTGCATGCATTCATTTTTTCAACTCTTCTTATTATCAAATCTGCATTGTTTCTTTCGAAACTGTTTCTCGAAACTGAAAAAGTTTATAGGATGTCTATGAAGGAGTGATGCTAGAGATGAAATCTGCATGCATTAGATTTAACTTCTTATTATCAACTGCATTGTTTCTTTCCAGAAACTGTCGACTGAAAAACTTTATAGGATGTCTATGAAGGAGTGATGTCTATGAGATGTGAAATCTTTGCATGCATTCATTTCAACTCTTCTTATTATCAACTGCATTGTTTCTTTCGAAACTGTCGACTGAAAAGTTTATAGGATGTCTATGAAGGAGTGATGCTAGAGATGTGAAATCTTGCATGCATTCATTTCAACTCTTCTTATTATCAACTCTACTTTGTTTCTTTCGAAACTGTCGACTGAAAAGTTTATAGGATGTCTATGAAGGAGTGATGCTAGAGATGTGAAATCTTGCATGCATTAATTTCAACTCTTCTTATTATCAACTGCATTGTTTCTTTTGAAACTGTCGACTGAAAAGTTTATAGGATGTCTATGAAGGAGTGATGCTAGAGATGTGAAATCTGCATGCATTCATTTCAACTCTTCTTATTATCAACTGCATTGTTTCTTTCCAAACCGTCGACTGAAAAGTTTATAGGATGTCTATGAAGGAGTGATGCTAGAGATGTGAAATCTTGCATGCATTCATTTCAACTCTTCTTATTATCAACTGCATTGTTTTTTCCAGAAACTGTCGACTGAAAAGTTTATAGGATGTCTATGAAGGAGTGATGCTAGAGATGTGAAATCTTTGCATGCATTATTTTAAACTCTTCTTATTATCAACTGCATTGTTTCTTTCAGAAACTGTCGACTGAAAAGTTTATAGGATGTCTATGAAGGAGTGATGCTAGAGATGTGAAATCTTGCATGCATTCATTTCAACTCTTCTTATTATCAACTGCATTGTTTCTTTCCAGAAACTGTCGACTGAAAATAGGATGTTATGAAGGATGATCTGTGAATGAAGGTTTCTTCGAAACTGTCGACTGAAAAGTTTATAGATGTCTATGAGATGCTAGAGAAAAATCTTGCATGCATTCATTTCAACTCTTCTTATTATCAACTGCATTGTTTCTTTCGAAACTGTCATTCTGAAAAGTTTATAGGATGTCTATGAAGGAGTGATGCTAGAGATGTGAAATCTTGCATGCATTCATTTCAACTCTTCTTATTATCAACTGCATTGTTTCTTTCCAGGAAACTGTCGACTTCAAAAATTTATAGGATGTCTATGAAGGAGTGATGCTAGAGATGTGAAATCTTGCATGCATTCATTTCAACTCTTCTTATTATCAACTGCATTGTTTTCTTTCGAAACTGTCGACTGAAAAGTTTATAGGATGTCTATGAAGGAGGATGCTAGAGATGAAATCTTGCATGCATTCATTTCAACTCTTCTTATTATCAACTGCATTGTTTCTTTTCAGAAACTGTCGACTGAAAAGTTTATAGGATGTCTATGAAGGAGTGATGCTAGAGATGTGAAATCTTGCATGCATTCATTTCAACTCTTCTTATTATCAACTGCATTGTTTCTTTCCAGAAACTGTCGACTGAAAAGTTTATAGGATGTCTATGAAGGAGTGATGCTAGAGATGTGAAATCTTGCATTCATTTCAACTCTTCTTATTATCAACTGCATTTTTTTCGAAACTGTCGACTGAAAAGTTTATAGGATGTTCATGAAGGAGTGATGCTAGAGATGTGAAATCTTGCATGCATTCATTTCAACTTTTCTTATTATCAACTGCATTGTTTCTTTTCTGAAACTTCGACTGAAAGTTTATAGATGTCGAAAGGATGCTAGAGATGGAAATCTGAATTAATTTTCTTCTTATTATCAACTGACTATTCAAACTGGACCGAAAGTTTATAGGATGTTCTAAGAAGGAGTGATGCTAGAGATGTGAAATCTTGCATGCATTCATTTCAACTCTTCTTATTATCAACTGCATTGTTTCTTTTTCGAAACTGTCGACTGAAAAGTTTATAGGATGTCTATGAAGGAGTGATGCTAGAGATGAAATCTTGCATGCATTCATTTCAACTCTTTTCTTATTATCAACTGCATTGTTTCTTTCAAAACTGTCGACTGAAAAGTTTATAGGATGTGCGATGAAGGAGTGATGCTAGAGATGTGAAATCTTGCATGCATTCATTTCAACTCTTCTTCTTATTATCCAACTGCATTGTTTTTCTTTCAGAAACTGTCGACTGAAAAAGTTTATAGGATGTCTATGAAGGAGGATGCTAGAGATGTGAAATCTTGCATGCATTCATTTCAACTCTTCTTATTATCAACTGCATTGTTTTTTTTCTGAAACTGTCGACTGAAAAGTTTATAGGATGTCTATGAAGGAGTGATGATGTGAAATCTGCATGCATTCATTTCAACTCTTCTTATTATCAACTGCATTGTTTCTTTCCAAACTGTCGACTGAAAAGTTTATAGGATGTCTATGAAGGAGTAATGCTAGAGATGTGAAATCTTGCATGCATTTCATTTAACTCTTCTTATTATCAACTGCATTGGAATCACGTTTCTTTCAAGGTAACTGTCGACTGAAAAGTTTATAAAAGTTTATAGGATGTCTATGAAGGAGTGATGAAATCTATGATTCACTAACTCTTCTTATTATCAACCGATGTGAAATCTTGATGTCATGCATTAAATTTCAACTCTTCTTATTATCAACTGCATTGTTTCTTTCGAAACTGTCGACTGAAAAGTTTATAGGATGTCTATGAAGGAGTGATGCTAGAGATGTGAAATCTTTGCATGCATTCATTTCAACTCTTCTTATTATCAACTGTATTGTTTCTTTCCAGGTAAACTGTCGACTGAAAAGTTTATAGGATGTCTATGAAGGAGTGATGCTAGAGATGTGAAATCTTGCCTGCATTCATTTCAACTCTTCTTATTATCAACTGCATTGTTTCTTTCGAAACTGTCGACTGAAAAGTTTATAGGATGTCTATGAAGGAGTGATCCTAGAGATGTGAATTAATTTTAAACTCTTCTTTCGAAACTGTCGACTGAAAAGTTTATAGGATGTCTATGAAGGAGTGATGCTAGAGATGTGAAATCTGTATTTTTCTTTCGCAAAACTGTCGACTGAAAAGTTTATAGGATGTCTAAGGAGTAAGAGATGTGAAATCTTTGCATACTTTCTCTTCTTATTATTTCAACTGCATTGTTTTCTTTCCAGGTGAATGAAAGAAAATTTTATAGGATGACTATGAAGGGAGTGATGCTAGAGATGTGAAACTGTCTGAAAAAGTTTATAGCATGCATTAATTTGCAACTCTTCTTATTAATAACTGCATTGTTTCTTTCCAACTGTCGACTGAAAAGTTTATAGGATGTCTATGAAGGAGTGATGCTAGAGATGTGAAATCTTGCATGCATTAATTTAAACTCTTCTTATTAATAACTGCATTGTTTCTTTCCAAAACGAATGTCGGACTGAAAAGTTTATAGGATGTCGATGAAGGAGGATGCTAGAGATGTGAAATCTTGCATGCATTCATTTCAACTCTTCTTATTATCTTCTGTATTGTTTCTTTCCAAACTGTGGACTGAAAAGTTTATAGGATGTCTATGAAGGAGTGATCCTAGAGATGTGAAATCTTGCATGCATTAATTTAAACTCTTCTTATTACTAACTGCATTGTTTCTTTCCAGGTAAACCGTCGACTGAAAAAGTTTATAGGATGTCTAGAAGGAGTGATGCTGAGATGTGAAATCTTGCATGCATTTAATTTCTTAACTCTTCTTATTAATAAATTCCATTGTTTCTTTCAGGTATGAATCGACTGAAAATTTTATAGGATGTCTATGAAGGAGATGATCCTGAGATGTGAAATCTTGCATGCATTCATTAACTCTTCTTAATATCAACTGCATTGTTTTCTTCCAGGTATGTCGACTGAAATTTATAGGATGTCTATGAAGGGAGGATGCTAGGATGGAATCTGCATGCATTCATTTCAACTCTTATTAATAACTGCATTGTTTCTTTCAGGTACGTCTGGGCTGAAAAGTTTATAGGCTGACGATGAAGGAGTGATACTAGAGATGTGAAATCTTGCCCATTCATTCCAACTCTTTTTATTAATAACTGTCGATTGTTTATTGTCTATGGTACGAATGTGGGCTTTAAAACAGCACCATTGTTTCTTTCCATAGGCTGAAAAGTTTATAATGTCTATGAAGGAGTGATGCTGGAGATGTGAAATCTTGCATGCATTCATTTCAACTCTTCTTATTAATAACTGCATTGTTTCTTTCCAGGGTACTGTGTGACTGAAAATTTTATAGGATGTCTATGAAGGATTGATGCTTGAGATGTGAAATCTTGCATGCATTAATTTCAACTCTTCTTTATCCTTAATGTTTCTTTCGACTGTCGACATTTATTTCTATGAAGGTCTAGAGATGTAGAAATCAGGTACGCATTGTTTCTTTTCAGGGATGAAAAGTTTATGGGATGTCTATGAAGGAGTGATCCTGAGATGTAGAAATCTTGCATGCATTAATTTTAACTCTTTATTAATAACTGCATTGTTTCTTTCCAGGTAATGAATGTCGGCTGAAACTTTATAGGTTGTCTATGAAGGAGGATACTGGAGATATGGAAACCGTACCGCATTAATTTAAACTCTTTTTATTACTAACTGCATTGTTTCTTTCCAGGTACGAATGTCGACTGAAAACTTTATAGGATGTGTCAATGAAGGAGTAATGCTAGAGATGCTGAAATCTTGCATGCCTTCATTTCAACTCTTCTTATTAATAACTGCATTGTTTCTTTTCCAGAGCATGAATGGGCTGAAAACTTTATGGGGTTGACGATGAAGGAGTGATGCTAGGATATGAAATCTTGCATGCATTCCCAACTCTTCTTATTATAACTGCATTGTTTTTTCAGAGCTGTCAGGGATGTCCTATGACTGAGATGTGAAATCTTGCATGCATTCATTTCAGACTTTGTCAAAATTTTATAGGCTGACTATGAAGGAGATGGAGTGCTAGAGGAAATCTTGTATGCCTTAATTTCAAACTCTTCTTATTAATAACTGCATTGTTTCTTTCCAGGTACGAATGGGCTGAAAATCATAGGCTGACGATGAGTGATACTGAGCTAAGGAAATCCCTGCATGCCTTTAATTTCAACTCTTCTTATTAATAACTGTATTGTTTCTTTCCAGGTACGAATGTGGACTGAAAATTTCATAGGCTGACTATGAAGGAGTGATACTGAGCTATGAAATCCTGCATGCCTTAATTTCAACTCTTCTTATTAATAACCGGGTATTGTTTCTTTCCAGGTACGAAATGTGGCTGAAACTTCATAGGATGTCTATGAAGGAGTGATGCTAGATGAAATCTTGCATGCATTCATTTCAACTCTTCTTATTATCAACTGCATTGTTTCTTTCGAAACTGTCGACTGAAAAGTTTATAGGATGTCTATGAAGGAGTGATGCTAGAGATGTGAAATCTTGCATGCATTCATTTCATTATCAACTCTTCTTATTATCAACTGCATTGTTTCTTTCTGAAACTGTCGACTGAAAAGTTTATAGGATGTCTATGAAGGAGTGATGCTAGAGATGTGAAATCTGTACGCATTCATTTAAACTCTTCTTATTATCAACTGCATTGTTTTTTTCGAAACTGTCGACTGAAAAAGTTTATAGGATGTCTATGAAGGAGTGATGCTAGAGATGTGAAATCTTGCATGCATTCATTTCAACTCTTCTTATTATCAACTGCATTGTTTCTTTCGAAACTGTCGACTGAAAAGTTTATAGGATGTCTATGAAGGAGTGATGCTAGAGATGTGAAATCTTGTATGCATTCATTTCAACTCTTCTTATTATCAACTGCCATTGTTTCTTTCGAAACTGTCGACTGAAAAGTTTATAGGATGTCTATGAAGGAGTGATGCTAGAGATGTGAAATCTTTGCATTCATTTAAACTCTTCATTATCAACTGCATTGTTTCTTTCGAAACTGTCGACTGAAAAGTTTATAGGATGTCTATGAAGGAGTGATGCTGGAGATGAAATCTCTTGCTGCATTCATTTAAACTCTTCTTATTATCAACTGCATTGTTTTCTTTCGGGAACTGTCGACTGAAAAGTTTATAGGATGTCTATGAAGGAGTGATGCTAGAGATGTGAAATCTTGCATTTCATTTAACTCTTCTTATTATCAACTGCATTGTTTCTTTCCAAGAAACTGTCGACTGAAAAGTTTATAGGATGTCTATGAAGGAGGATGCTAGAGATGTGAAATCTTGCATGCATTCATTTAAACTCTTCTTATTATCAACTGCATTGTTTCTTTCGAAACTGTCGACTGAAAAGTTTATAGGATGTCTATGAAGGAGTGATGCTAGAGATGAAATCTTGCATGCATTCATTTCAACTCTTCTTATTATCAACTGCATTGTTTCTTTCGACCTGTCGACTGAAAAGTTTATAGGATGTCTATGAAGGAGTGATGCTAGAGATGAAATCTTGCATGCATTAATTTAAACTCTTCTTATTATCAACTGCATTGTTTCTTTCGAAAACTGTCGACTGAAAAGTTTATAGGATGTCTATGAAGGAGTGATGCTAGAGATGAAATCTTGCATGCATTCATTTCAACTCTTCTTATTATCAACTGCATTGTTTTTTCTGAAACTGTCGACTGAAAAGTTTATAGGATGTCTATGAAGGGAGTGATGCTAGAGATGTGAAATCTTGCATGCATTCATTTCAACTCTTCTTATTATCAACTGCATTGTTTCTTTCTGAAACTGTCGACTGAAAAGTTTATTAGGATGTCTATGAAGGAGGATGCTAGAGATGTGAAATCTTGCATGCATTAATTTAAACTCTTCTTATTATCAACTGCATTGTTTTTTCGAAACTGTCGACTGAAAAGTTTATAGGATGTCTATGAAGGAGTGATGCTAGAGATGTGAAATCTTGGATGTCATGATGCATTCATTTCAACTCTTCTTATTATCAACTTGTTTCTTTCATTGTTTCTTTGTCTATGAAGGACTGTCGACTTGAAATTCAACTTTATTATCAACTGCATTGATGTCTACTGAAAAAGTTTATAGGATGTCTATGAAGGAGTGCTAGAGATGTGAAATCTTGCATGCATTCATTTCAACTCTTCTTATTATCAACTGCGTTGTTTCTTTCGAAACTGTCGACTGAAAAGTTTATAGGATGTCTATGAAGGAGTGATGCTAGAGATGTGAAATCTTGCATGCATTCATTTCAACTCTTCTTATTATCAACTGCATTGTTTCTTTCTGTCGACTGAAACTGTCTGACTAGAAAAGTTTATAGGATGTCTATGAAGGACTGAAAAGTTTATAGGATGTCTAGAGATGTGAAATCTTGCATGCATTCATTTAAACTCTTCTTATTATCAACTGCATTGTTTCTTTCGAAACTGTCGACTGAAAAGTTTATAGGATGTCTATGAAGGAGTGATGCTAGAGATGTGAAATCTTGCATGCATTCATTTTTATTATCAACTTGTTTCTTCTTATTATCAACTGCATTGTTTCTTTCGAAACTGTCGACTGAAAAGTTTATAGGATGTCTATGAAGGAGTGATGCTAGAGATGTGAAATCTTGCATGCATTCATTTCAACTCTTCTTATTATCAACTGCATTGTTTCTTTCGACTGAAAAGTGTCGACTGAAAAGTTTATAGGATGTCTATGAAGGAGTGATGCTAGAAGGATGATGTTGAGATGAAATCTGCATGCATTCATTTCAACTCTTCTTATTATCAACTGCATTGTTTCTTTCGAAACTGTCGACTGAAAAAGTTTATAGGATGTCTATGAAGGAGTGATGCTAGAGATGTGAAATCTTGCATGCATTCATTTCAACTCTTCTTATTATCAACTGCATTGTTTCTTTCGAAACTGTCGACTGAAAAGTTTATAGGATGTCTATGAAGGAGTGATGCTAGAGATGTGAAATCTTGCATGCATTCATTTCAACTCTTCTTATTATCAACTGCATTGTTTCTTTCGAAACTGTCGACTGAAAAGTTTATAGGATGTCTATGAAGGAGTGATGCTAGAGATGTGAAATCTTGCATTCATTTTAAACTCTTCTTATTATCAACTGCATTGTTTCTTTCGAAACTGTCGACTGAAAAGTTTATAGGATGTCTATGAAGGAGTGATGCTAGAGATGAAATCTTGCATGCATTCATTTCAACTCTTCTTATTATCAACTGCATTGTTTCTTTCGAAACTGTCGACTGAAAAGTTTATAGGATGTCTATGAAGGAGTGATGCTAGAGATGTGAAATCTTACATGCATTCATTTAAACTCTTCTTATTATCAACTGCATTGTTTCTTTTCGAAACTGTCGACTGAAAAGTTTATAGGATGTCTATGAAGGAGTGATGCTAGAGATGTGTGAAATCTTGCATGCATTCATTTCAACTCTTCTTATTATTATCAACTGCATTGTTTCTTTCAGAAACTGTCATTGAAAAGTTTATAGGATGTCTATGAAGGGTGATGCTAGAGATGTGAAATCTTGCATGCATTCATTTCAACTCTTCTTATTATCAACTGCATTGTTTCTTTCAACTGAAACTGTCGACTGAAAAGTTTATAGGATGTCTATGAAGGGGTGATGCTAGAGATGTGAAATCTTGCATGCATTCATTTCAACTCTTCTTATTATCAACTGCATTTCTTTTTGGAAACTGTCGATGAAAAGTTTATAGGATGTCTATGAAGGAGCATTGTTTCTTTGCATGCATTCATTTCAACTCTTCTTATTATCAACTGCATTGTTTCTTTCAAGAAACCGTCGACTGAAAAGTTTATAGGATGTCCATGAAGGAGTGATGCTAGAGATGTGAAATCTTGCATGCATTCATTTAAACTCTTCTTTATCAACTGCATTGTTTCTTTCGAAACTGTCGACTGAAAAGTTTATAGGATGTCTATGAAGGAGTGATGCTGAGATGTGAAATCTTGCATGCATTCATTTCAACTCTTCTTATTATCAACTGCATTGTTTCTTTCAGAAACTGTCGACTAAAAAGTTTATAGGATGTCTATGAAGGAGTGATGCTAGAGATGTGAAATCTTGCATGCATTCATTTCAACTCTTCTTATTATCAACTGCATTGTTTCTTTCGAAACTGTCGACTGAAAAAGTTTATAGGATGTCTATGAAGGAGTGATGCTAGAGATGTGAAATCTTGCATGCATTCATTTAAACTCTTCTTTATTATCAACTGCATTGTTTCTTTCGAAACTGTCGACTGAAAAGTTTATAGGATGTCTATGAAGGTGATGCTTAGAGATGAAATCTTGCATGTAATTCATTTCAACTCTTTCATTATCAACTGCATTGCTCTTTCGGAAACTGTCGACTGAAAAGTTTATGTGACGTCTATGAAGGAGTGATGCTGAGATGTGAAATCTTGCATGCATTCATTTCAACTCTTCTTATTATCAACTGCATTGTTCTTTCGAAACCGTCGACTGAAAAGTTTATAGGATGTCTATGGAAGGAGTGATGCTAGAGATGTGAAATCTTGCATGCATTCGTTTCCAACTCTTCTTATCAACTGCATTGTTTCTTTCGGAAACTGTCGACTGAAAAGTTTATGGGATGTCTGTGAAGGAGTGATGCTAGAGATGTGAAATCTTGCATGCATTCATTTCAACTCTTCTTATTATCAACTGCATTGTTTCTTTCAGAAACGTCGACTGAAAGTTTATAGGATGTCTATGAAGGAGTGATGCTAGAGATGAAATCTTGCATTTTCTGTTTTCAACTCTTCTTATTATCAACTGTACTTCTTTTTTCGAAACTGTCGACTGAAAAGTTTATAGGATGTCTATGAAGGGTGATGCTAGAGATGAAATCTTGTATGCATTCATTTCAACTCTTCTTATTATCAACTGCATTGTTTCTTTCGAAACCGTCGACTGAAAAGTTTATAGGATGTCTATGAAGGAAAGTGAAACCTGGAGATGTGAAATCTTGCATGCATTCATTTCAACTCTTCTTATTATCAACTGCATTGTTTCTTTCGAAACTGTCGACTGAAAAGTTTATAGATGTCTATGAAGGAGTGATGCTAGAGATGAAATCTTGCATTGAAATTTCAAATCTTCTTATTATCAAAAAGAAAGAAAAAGAAAGAAACTGTCGACTGAAAAGTTTATAGGATGTCTATGAAGGAGTGATGCTAGAGATGAAATCTTGCATGCATTCATTTCAACTCTTCTTATTATCAACTGCATTGTTTCTTTCAAACTGTCGACTGAAAAGTTTATAGGATGTCTATGAAGGACAGATGCTAGAGATGTGAAATCTTGCATGCATTCATTTCAACTCTTATTATCAACTGCATTGTTTCTTTCGAAACTGTCGACTGAAAAGTTTATAGGATGTCTATGAAGGAGGATGCTAGAGATGTGAAATCTTGCATGCATTCATTTCAACTCTTCTTATTATCAACTGCATTGTTTCTTTCGAAAAAAAAAACTGAAAAGTTTATAGGATGTCTATGAAAGGAAATGATGCTAGAGATGTGAAATCTTTGTGCATTCATTTCAACTCTTCTTATTATCAACTGCATTGTTTCTTTTTCTTTCGAAACTGTCGACTGAAAAAGTTTATAGGATGTCTATGAAGGAGCATGCTAGAGATGTGAAATCTTGCATGCATTCATTTCAACTCTTCTTATTATCAACTGCATTGTTTCTTTCGAAACTGTCGACTGAAAAGTTTATAGGATGTCTATGAAGAGGATGCTAGAGATGTGAAATCTTGCATGCATTCATTTCAACTCTTCTTATTATCAACTGCATTGTTTCTTTCGAAACTGTCGACTGAAAAGTTTATAGGATGTCTATGAAGGAGATGCTAGAGATGTGAAATCTTGCATGCATTCATTTCTCTTCTTATTATCAACTGCATTTGTTTCTTTTCGAAACTGTCGACTGAAAAGTTTATAGGATGTCTATGAAGAGTGATGCTAGAGATGTGAAATCTTGATGCATTCATTTCAACTCTTCTTATTATCAACTGCATTGTTTCTTTCGGAAACTGTCACTGAAAAGTTTATAGGATGTCTATGAAATCTGATGCTAGACTCTCTTATTATCAACTGCAAGAAATCTTTATAGGATGCATTCATTTTCAACTCTTCTTATTATCAACTGCATTGTTTTTTCGAAACTGTCGACTGAAAAGTTTATAGGATGTCTAAGAAAGAAAGTGATGCTAGATGAAAAGTGAAATCTTGCAAATGCATTCATTTCAAAACTCTTCTTATTATCAACTGCAGAGATTGTTTCTTTCAGAAATCTGTCGACTGAAAAGTTTATAGGATGTCTATGAAGGAGTGATGCTAGAGATGTGGAATCTTGCATGCATTCATTTCAACTCTTCTTATTATCAACTGAATTATTCTTTCGAAACTGTCGACTGAAAAGTTTATAGGATGTCTATGAAGGTGATGGGAAAGATGTGAAAAGAAAGCAAGCATTCATTTCAAAATTCTTAATCAACTGCATTGTTTCTTTCGAAACTGTCGACTGAAAAGTTTATAGGATGTCTATGAAGGGTGATGCTAGAGATGTGAAATCTTGCATGCATTCATTTCAACTCTTCTTATTATCAACTGCATTGTTTCTTTCGAAACTGTCGACTGAAAAGTTTATAGGATGTCTATGAAGGGTGATGCTAGAGATGTGAAATCTTACGCATTCATTTCAACTCTTCTTATTATCAACTGCATTGTTTCTTTCGAAACTGTCGACTGAAAAAGTTTATAGGATGTCTATGAAGGAGTGATGCTAGAGATGTGAAATCTTGCATGCATTCATTTCAACTCTTCTTATTATCAAAGAAAGATTGTTTCTTTCATTTCAACCTTCTTAAAACTGTCGACTGAAAAGTTTATAGGATGTCTATGAAGGAGTGATGCTAGAGATGTGAAATCTTGCATGCATTCAAAGAAATTATCAACTTCTTTCTTATTATCAACTGCATTGAAATTTGGGAAAGAAACATGCATTGTTTTCGAAACTGAAAAGTTTATAGGATGTCTATGAAGGAGTGATGCTAGAGATGTGAAATCTTGCATGCATTCATTTCAACTCTTCTTATTATCAACTGCATTGTTTCTTTCGGAAACTGTCGACTGAAAAAATTTATAGGATGTCTATGAAGGAGTGATGCTAGTAGATGAAATCTTGCATGCATTCATTTTCAACTCTTCTTATTATCAACTGCATTGTTTCTTTCGAAACTGTCGACTGAAAAGTTTATAGGATGTCTATGAAGGAGGATGCTAGAGATGTGAAATCTGCATGCATTCATTTCAACTCTTCTTATTATCCTGCATTGTTCTTTCGAAACTGTCGAAGAAAAAAGTTTATAGGATGTCTATGAAGGATTTCATTTCAACTCTTCTTATTATCAGCATTGTTTCTTTCGAAACTGTCGACTGAAAAGTTTATAGGATGTCTATGAAGGGAGTGATGCTAGAGATGTGAAATCTTGTGCATTCATTTCAACTCTTCTTATTATCAACTGCATTGTTTCTTTCGAAACTGTCGACTGAAAAGTTTATAGGATGTCTATGAAGAAAAGATGCTAGAGATGTGAAATCTTGCATGCATTCATTTCAACTCTTCTTATTATCAACTGCATTGTTTTCTTTCGAAACTGTCGACTGAAAGTTTATAGGATGTCTATGAAGGAACGATGCTAGAGATGTGAAATCTTGCATGCATTCATTTCAACTCTTCTTATTATCAACTGCATTGTTTCTTC
Organism: Acanthosepion pharaonis; assembly: GCA_903632075.3. Classification (NCBI taxonomy): domain Eukaryota; kingdom Metazoa; phylum Mollusca; class Cephalopoda; order Sepiida; family Sepiidae; genus Acanthosepion; species Acanthosepion pharaonis. Next base: position 1,352,748 of record CAHIKZ030005028.1, on the reverse strand, counting down.
GAAACTGTCGACTGAAAAGTTTATAGGATGTCTATGAAGGAGGATGCTAGAGATGTGAAATCTTGCATGCATTCATTTCAACTCTTCTTATTATCAACTGCATTGTTTCTTTCGGAAACTGTCGACTGAAAAAGTTTATAGGATGTCTATGAAGGGAAAGATGCTGAGATGGAAATCTTGCATGAATTCATTTCAACTCTTCTTATTATCAACTGCATTGTTTCTTTCGAAACTGTCGACTGAAAAGTTTATAGGATGTCTATGAAGGAGTGATGCTAACGAAGCGAAATCTTGCATGCATTCATTTCAATCTTCTTATTATCAACTGCATTGTTTCTTTCAGAAACTGTCGACTGAAAAAGTTTATAGGATGTCTATGAAGGCATTGTGATGCTAGAAAAGTTTATGATGAAATCTGGGAAATGCAATCAAAGAAAGAACTCTTCTTATTATCAACCATTGTTTCTTTCAAACTGTCAATTGAAAAGTTTATAGGATGTCTATGAAGGAGTGATACTAGATGTGAAATCTTGCATGCATTCATTTCAACTCTTCTTATTATCAACTGCATTGTTTCTTTCGAAACTGTCGACTAGCTTTATAGGATGTCTATGAAGGAGTGATGCTGAGATGTGAAATCTTGCATGCATTCATTTCAACTCTTCTTATTATCAACTGCATTGTTTCTTTCGAAACTGTCGACTGAAAAGTTTATATTCATGTCTATGATCAACTGATTGTTTCTGAGATGTGAGAATCTTGCATGCATTCATTTCAACTCTTCTTATTATCAACTGCATTGTTTCCTTTCGAAACTGTCGACTGAAAAGTTTATAGGATGTCTATGAAGGAGTGATGTAAGATGTGAAATCTTGCATGCATTCATTTCAACTCTTCTTATTATCAACTGCATTGTTTCTTTCGAAAGAAAGAAATAGACTGAAAAGTTTATAGGATGTCTATGATTGTTTCTTTCTGGAAACTGGAGTGATGCTAGAATCTGAAATCTTGCATGCATTCAAACTCTTCTTATTATCAACTGCATTGTTTCTTTCTTCGAAACTGTCGACTGAAAAGTTTATAGGATGTCTATGAAGGAGTGATGCTAGATGTGAAATCTTGCATGCATTCATTTCAACTCTTCTTATTATCAACCGTTGTTTCTTTCAAGAAAACTGTCGACTGAAAAGTTTATAGGATGTCTATGAAGGAAAGATGCTGAGATGTGAAATCTTGCATGCATTCATTTCAACTCTTCTTATTATCAACTGCATTGTTTTCTTTCGAACCGTCGACTGAAAAAGTTTATAGGATGTCAAGGGAAGGGGAAGATGCTAGAGATGTGAAATCTTGCATGCATTCATTTCAACTCTTCTTATTATCAACTGCATTGTTTCTTTCGAGCTGTCGACTGAAAAGTTTATAGGATGTCTATGAAGGGTGATGCTAGAGATGTGAAATCTTGCATGCATTCATTCAACTTCATTATCAACTGCTTCTTTTCGAAACTGTCGACTGAAAAGTTTATAGGATGCCCATGAAGGAGTGATGCTTTGTGAAATCTTGTATGCATTCATTTCAACTGTTTATTATCAACTGCATTGTTTCTTTCCAAAGTTTAAAAGGATGTCTATGAAGGATTGATGCTAAGATGTGAAATCTTGCATGCATTCATTTCAACTCTTCTTATTATCAACTGCATTGTTTCTTTCAAACTGTCGACTGAAAAAGTTTATAGGATGTCTATGAAGGAGTGATGCTAGAGATGTGAAATCTTGCATGCATTCATTTCAACTCTTCTTATTATCAACTGCATTGTTTCTTTCGAAACTGTCGACTGAAAAAGTTTATAGGATGTCTATGAAGGATTGATGCTAGAGATGTGAAAATTGCATGCATTCATTTCAACTCTTCTTATTATCAACTGCATTGTTTCTTTTCGGAAACCGTCGACTGAAAAGTTTATAGGATGTCTATGAAGGAGTGATGCTAGATGTGAAATCTTGCATGCATTCATTTCAACTCTTCTTATTATCAACTGCATTGTTTCTTTCAAGGAAACTGTCGACTGAAAAAGTTTATGGGATGTCTATGAAGGAGTGATGCTAGAGATGTGAAATCTTGCATGCATTCATTTCAACTCTTCTTATTATCAACTGCATTGTTTCTTTCGAAACTGTCGACTGAAAAGTTTATAGGATGTCTATGAAGGAGTGATGCTAGAGATGTAACTTGCGGCATTTCAACTCTTCTTATTATCAACTGCATTGTTTCTTTCGAAACTGTCGACCGAAAAGTTTATAGGATGTCTATGAAGGAGTGATGCTAGAGATGTGAAATCTTGCATGCATTCATTTCAACCTTCTTATTATCAACTGCATTGTTTCTTTCGAACCTGTCACTGAAAAGTTTATAGGATGTCTATGAAGGAGTGATGCTAGAGATGTGAAATCTTGCATGCATTCATTTCAACTCTTCTTATTATCAACTGCATTGTTTCTTTCAGAAACTGTCGACTGAAAAGTTTATAGGATGTCTATGAAGGAGTGATGCTAGAGATGTGAAATCTTGCATGCATTCATTTCAACTCTTCTTATTATCAACTGCATTGTTTCTTTCGAAAACTGTCGACTGAAAAGTTTATAGGATGTCTTTATAGGATGTCTGATGCATTGGGTCGACTGATGCTAGAGATGTGAAATCTTGCATGCATTCATTTCAACTCTTCTTATTATCAACTGCATTGTTTCTTTTCAGAAACTGTCGACTGAAAAAGTTTATAGGATGTCTATGAAGGAGTGATGCTAGAGATGTGAAATCTTGCATGCATTCATTTCAACTCTTCTTATTATCAACTGCATTGTTTCTTTCTGAAACTGTCGACTGAAAAAGTTTATAGGATGTCTATGAAGGAGTGATGCTAGAGATGTGAAATCTTGCATGCATTCATTTCAACTCTTCTTATTATCAACTGCATTGTTTCTTTCGAAACTGTCGACTGAAAAGTTTATAGGATGTCTATGAAGGTGATGCTAGAGATGTGAAATCTTGCATGCATTCATTTCAACTCTTCTTATTATCAACTGCATTGTTTCTTTCGGAAACTGTCGACTGAAAAGTTTATAGGATGTCTATGAAGGAGGATGCTAGAGATGTGAAATCTTGCATGCATTCATTTCAACTCTTCTTATTATCAACTGCATTGTTTTTTCGAAACTGTCGACTGAAAAAGTATAGGATGTCTATGGAAGCATGGAGATGTCTTGCATGCATTCATTTTCAACTCTTCTTATTATCAACTGCATTGTTTCTTTCCAAAACCTAGGCGAAAAAAGCTTATATGCTGATGCTAGAGATGTGAAATCTTGCATGCATTCATTTTCAACTCTTCTTATTATCAACTGCATTGTTTCTTTCAAAACTGTCGACGACTGAAAAGTTTAGGATGTCTATTCATTTTCAGCTATTATCAGAGTGATTTGTTAGAGATGTCTGAAATGCTGAGATGCATGCATTCATTTCAACTCTTCTTATTATCAACTGCATTGTTTCTTTCCGAACTGTCGACTGAAAAGTTTATGGGATGTCTATGAAGGAGTGATGCTAGATTCATTTCAACTCTTATTATCAACTGATGTGAAATCTTGCATGCATTCATTCCCATGCTCTTCTTATTATCAACTGCATTGTTTCTTTCCGAAACTGTCGACTGAAAAAGTTTATAGGATGTCTGTGAAGGAGTGATGCTAGAGATGTGAAATCTTGCATGCATTCATTTTCAAACTCTTCTTATTATCAACTGCATTGTTTCTTTCGAAACTGTCGACTGAAAAGTTTTATAGGATGTCTATGGAAGGAGTGATGCTAGAGATGTGAAATCTTGCATGCATTCATTTCAACTCTTCTTATTATCAACTGCATTGTTTCTTTCCGAAACTGTCGACTGAAAAGTTTATAGGATGTCTATGAAGGGAGTGATGCTAGAGATGTGAAATCTTGCATGCATTCATTTCAACTCTTCTTATTATCAACTGCATTGTTTCTTTCGAAACTGTCGACTGAAAAGTTTATAGGATGTCTATGAAGGGGTGATGCTGAGATGTGAAATCTTGCATGCATTCATTTTCAACTCTTCTTATTATCAACTGCATTGTTTCTTTCGAAACTGTCGACTGAAAAAGTTTATGGGATGTCTATGAAGGGTGATGCTAGAGATGTGAAATCTTGCATGCATTCATTTCAACTCTTCTTATTATCCAACTGCATTGTTTCTTTCGAAACTGTCGACTGAAAAGTTTATGGGATGTCTATATGAGGGTGATGCTAGAGATGTGAAATCTTGCATGCATTCATTTCAACTCTTCTTTATCAACTGCATTGTTTCTTTCCAAACTGTCGACTGAAAAGTTTATGGGATGTCTATGAGGAGTGATGCTAGATGGAAATCTTGCATGCATTCATTTCAACTCTTCTTATTATCAACTGCATTGTTTCTTTCGAGCTGTCGACTGAAAAGTTTATAGGATGTCTATGGAAGGGGGAGTGATACTAGAGATGTGAAATCTTGCATGCATTCATTTCAACCTCTTCTTATTATCAACTGCATTGTTTCTTTCTGAAACTGTCATTGAAAAGTTTATAGGATGTCTATGAAGGAGTGATGCTAGAGATGTGAAATCTTGCATGCATTCATTTCAACTCTTCTTATTATCAACTGCATTGTTTCTTTCGAAACTGTCGACTGAAAAAGTTATGGATGTCTATGAAGGGAGTGATGCTGAGATGTGAAATCTTGCATGCATTCATTTCAACTCTTCTTATTATCAACTGCATTGTTTCTTTCGAAACTGTCGACTGAAAAGTTTATAGGATGTCTATGAAGGAGTGATGCTAGAGATGTGAAATCTTGCATGCATTCATTTCAACTCTTCTTATTATCAACTGCATTGTTTCTTTCCAAACTGTCGACTGAAAAGTTTATAGGATGTCTATGAAGGAGTGATGCTGAGATGTGAAATCTTGCATGCATTCATTTCAACTCTTCTTATTATCAACTGCATTGTTTCTTTCTTTCGACTGAAAAGTTTATAGGATGTCTGAAGGAGTGATGCTAGAGATGAAATCTGTAGTTCATTTCCAACTATTATCAACTGCATGTCTCGACTGAAAGTTTGAGTAGGGATGTCTGAAGGAGTGATGCTAGAGATGTGAAATCTTTGCATGCATTCATTTCAACTCTTCTTATTATCAACTGCATTGTTTCTTTCGAAACTGACTGAAAGTTTATAGGATGTCTGTGAAGGAGTGATGCTAGAGATGTGAAATCTTGCATGCATTCATTTCAACTCTTCTTATTATCAACTGCATTGTTTCTTTCCAAACTGTCGACTGAAAAGTTTATAGATGTCTATGAAGGAGTGATGCTAGAGATGTGAAATCTTGCATTCATTTCAACTCTTCTTATTATCAACTGCATTGTTTCTTTCGAAACTGTCGACTGAAAGTTTATAGGATGTCTATGAAGGAGTGATGCTAGAGATGTGAAATCTTGCATGCATTCATTTCAACTCTTCTTATTATCAACTGCATTGTTTCTTTCAGAAACTGTCGACTGAAAAGTTTATAGGATGTCTATGAAGGTGATGCTAGAGATGTGAAATCTTGCATGCATTCATTTCAACTCTTCTTATTATCAACTGCATTGTTTCTTTTGAAACTGTCGGCTGAAAGTTTATAGGATGTCTATGAAGGAGTGATGCTAGAGATGTGAAATCTTGCATTCATTTCAACTCTTCTTATTATCAACTGTAATGTTTCTTTCCAAACTGTGGACTGAAAAGTTTATAGGATGTCTATGAAGGAGGTGATGCTAGAGATGAAATCTTGCATGCATTCATTTCAACTCTTCTTTATTATCAACTGCATTGTTTCTTTCGAAACTGTCGACTGAAAAGTTTATAGGATGTCTATGAAGGAGTGATGCTAAAGATGTGAAATCTTGCATTCATTTCAACCTTTTCAACTGCATTGTTTCTTCTGAAACTTCGACTGAAAAAGTTTATAGGATGTCTATGAATGATTTCTTTCCAACTCTTCTTATTATCAACTCATTGTTTCAAAACTGTCGACTGAAAAAGTTTATAGGATGCCTATGAAGGAGTGATGCTAGATGAAATGTGCATTCATTTCAACTCTTGCAACTGCATTGTTTCGAAACTGTCGACTGAAAAGTTTAGGATGCCTATGAAGGAGTGATGCTAGATGTGAAATCACATGCATTCATTTCAACTCTTATTATTATCAACTGCATTGTTTCTTTCGAAACTGTCGACTGAAAGTTTATAGATGTCTATGAAGGAGTGATGCTAGAGATGTGAAATCTTGCATGCATTCATTTCAACTCTTCTTATTATCAACTGCATTGTTTTCTTCGAAACTGTCGACTGAAAAGTTTATAGGATGTCTGTGAAGGGTGATGCTAGAGATGTGAAATCTGCATGCATTCATTTCAACTCTTCTTATTATCAACTGCATTGTTTCTTTCGAAACTGTCGACTGAAAAGTTTATAGGATGTCTGTGAAGGGTGATGCTGAGATGTGAAATCTTGCATGCATTCATTTCAACTCTTCTTATTATCAACTGCATTGTTTCTTTTCGAAACTGTCGACTGAAAAGTTTAGATGTCTATGAAGGAGTGATGCTGATGTGTGTAATCTTGCGTCATTCATTTTCAACTCTTCTTATTATCAACTGCATTGTTTCTTTCGAAACTGTCGACTGAAAGTTTATAGGATGTCTATGAAGGAGTGATGCTAGAAGATGTGAAATCTTGTATGCATTCATTTCAACTCTTCTTATTATCAACTGCATTTGTTTTCTTTTCGAAACTGTCGACTGAAAAGTTTATAGGATGTCTGAAGGATGCTTAGAGATGTGAAATCTTGCATGCATTCATTTCAACTTTCTTCTTATTATCAACTGCATTGTTTCTTTCGAAACTGTCGACCGAAAGTTTATAGGATGTCTAAGAAGGAGTGATGCTAGAGATGTGAAATTGCATGCATTCATTTCAACTCTTCTTATTATCAACTGCATTGTTTCTTTCGAAACTGTCGACTGAAAAAGTTTATAGGATGTCTGTAGAAGGTGATGCTGAGATGAAATCTTTGCATGCATTCATTTAAACTCTTCTTATTATCAACTTTACATTGTTTCTTTCGAAACTGTCGACTGAAAAGTTTATAGGATGTCTATGAAGGAGTGATGCTGAGATGTAATCTTGCATGCATTCATTTCAACTCTTCTTATTATCAACTGCATTGTTTCTTTCGAAACTGTCGAGAGGATGTCTATGTCGACTGAAAAGTTTAAAGGATCTATTTCAACTCTCTGATGCTAGCATTGATTCTTTGAAAACTTCTTGAAAAGCATTCATTTCAACTCTTCTTATGAAATCAACTGCATTCTTTTCTTTCCAAACTGTCGAAACTGAAAAAGTTTATAGGATGTCTATGAAGGAGTGATGCTAGAGATGTGAAATCTTGCATGCATTCATTTCAACTCTTCTTATTATCAACTGCATTGTTTCTTTCCGAAACTGTCGACTGAAAAGTTTATAGGATGTCTATGAAGGAGTGATGCTAGAGATGTGAAATCTTGCATGCATTCATTTCAACTCTTCTATTATCAACTGCATTGTTTCTTTCCAGAAACTGTCGACTGAAAAAGTTTATAGGATGTCTATGAAGGAGGTGATGCTGAGATGTGAAATCTTGCAAGCATTCATTTCAACTCTTCTTATTATCAACTGCATTGTTTCTTTCGAAACTGTCGACTGAAAGTTTATAGGATGTCTATGAAGGAGTGATGAGATGTGAAATCTTGCATGCATTCATTTCCATTCTTCTTATTATCAACTGCATTGTTTCTTTCGGAAACTGTCATTTGAAAGTTTATAGGATGTCTGAAAGGAGTGATGCTGAGATGTGAAATCTGTATGCATTCATTTCAACTCTTCTTATTATCAACTGCATTGTTTCTTTCGAAACTGTCGACTGAAAAAGTTTATAGGATGTCTATGAAGGAGTGATGCTAGAGATGAAATCTTGCGTCATTCATTTCAACTTCTTCTTATTATCAACTGCATTGTTTCTTTTCGAAAACTGTCGACTGAAAAGTTTATAGGATGTCTATGAAGGAGGATGTTCTTTAGAGATGTGAAATCTTTGCATGCATTCATTTCAACTCTTCTTATTATCAACTGCATTGTTTCTTTCGAAACTGTCGACTGAAAAGTTTATAGGATGTCTATGAAGGAGTGATGCTAGAGATGTGAAATCTTGCATGCATTCATTTCAACTCTTCTTATTATCAACTGCATTGTTTCTTTCGAACTGTCGACTGAAAAGTTTATAGGATGTGTATGAAGATGCTAGAGATGTGAAATCTTTGCATGCATTCATTCCAACTTTCTTATTATCAGCTGCATTGTTTTTTCTGAAACTGTCGACTGAAAATTTATAGGATGTCTATGAAGGAGTGATGCTAGAGATGAAATCTTGCATGCATTCATTTCAACTCTTCTTATTATCAACTGCATTTTTTCTTTCCACTGAAAAGTTTATAGGATCAGGAAGGGAGTGATGCTAGAGATGCAATGTTTCTTATTAGGATGTTTCTTTCTGAAATTGTCGACCGAAAAGTTTATAGGATGTCTGAAGGATGTGAAATCTTGCATGCATTCATTTCAAACTCTTCTTATTATCAACTGCATTGTTTTTTTCGAACTGTCGTCGACTGAAAAAGTTTATAGGATGTCTATGAAGGAGTGATGCTAGAGATGTGAAATCTGCATGCATTCATTTCAACTCTTCTTATTATCAACTTCATTGTTTCTTTCAAACTGTCGACTGAAAAGTTTATAGGATGTCTATGAAGGGAGTGATGTAGAGATGTGAAATCTTGCATTCATTTCAACTCTTCTTATTATCAACTGCATTGTTTCTTTCGAAACCGTCGACCGAAAGTTTATAGGATGTCTAGGAAGGAGTGATGCTAGATGTGGAATCTTGTATGCATTCATTTCAACTCTTCTTCTTGTTATCAACTGCATTGTTTCTTCGGAACTGTCGACTGAAAAGTTTATAGGATGTCTATGAAGGAGGATGCTAGAGATGTGAAATCTTTGCATGCATTCATTTCAACTCTTCTTATTATCAACTGCATTGTTTCTTCGAAACTGTCGACTGAAAGTTTATGATGTCTATGAAGGAGTGATGCTAGAGATGTAATCTTGCATTCATTTCAACTCTTCTTATTATCAGCACCATTGTTTTCTTTCGAAGCATCATTGAAAAAGTTTATAGGATGTCTATGAAGGAGTGATGCTAAGATGTGAAATCTTTTTATGCATTCATTTCAACTCTTCTTATTATCAACTGCAGTGTTTCTTTCCAGAGCTGTTGGCTTGAAAAGTTTATAGGATATGTCTATGAAGGAGCATGCTAGAGATGTGAAATCTTGCATGGCATTCATTTTCCTTCTTATTAATAACTGCAGTGTTTTTCTTTCGACTGTCGACTTGAAAACTTATAGGATCTCTATGAAGGAGGGATGCTAGCGCCAGAAATCTTTTTATGCATTAATTTCAACTCTTCTTATTATCAACTCATTGTTTTCTTTCTAGGTATATCGACTGAAAAGTTTATAGTCTGTCTATGAAGGGAGTGATGCTAGAGATGTGAAATCTTTTTATGCATTCATTTCAACTCTTCTTATTAATAACTGCATTGTTTCTTTCCAGGTATAAGGTCGACTGAAAAGTTTATAGGATGTCTATGAAGGATTGATGCTAGAGCCGTGAAATCTTTTATATGCATTCAACTCTTCTTATTATCAACTGCATTGTTCTTTCCAAACTGTCGACTGAAAAAGTTTATAGGATGTGGACTATGAAGGCGATGCTAGAGATGTGAAATCTTTATGCATTTCAACTCTTCTTATTATCAACTGCATTGTTTCTTTCCAGGTATTTGTCGGCTGAAAAAGTTTATAGGATGTCTATGAAGGGTGATGCTAGAGCCGTGAAATCTTTTATGCATTAATTTCAACTCTTCTTATTAATAATCATTGTTTCTTTCCAGGTGCTGTCGACTGAAAACTTATGGGATGTCTATGAAGAGTGATGCTAGAGATGTGAATCTTTTATGCATTCATTTCAACTCTTCTTATTATCAACTGCATTGTTTCTTTCCAGGGCATGTCATTGAAAACTTTATAGGATGTCTATGAGAGGGATGATGCTGAGATGCAGAATCTTTTGGCGCATTCATTCAACTCTTCTTATTATCAACACATTGTTTCTTTCAGGTATGTCGACTGAAAAGTTTATAGGATGTCTATGAAGGAGTGATGCTAGAGATGTGAATCTTTTGCATGCATTCATTTCAACTCTTCTTGTTATCAACTGCATTGTTTCTTTCGGAACTGTCGACTGAAAAGTTTATAGGATGTCTATGAAGGAGTGATGCTAGGATGTGAAATTCTTGCATACATTCATTTCAACTCTTCTTATTATCAACTTCAGTGTTTCATTCCAGGTATATGTCGACTGAAAAGTTTATAGGATGTCTATGAAGGGTGATGGAGCCGTGAAATCTTGCATGCATTCATTTCAACTCTTCTTATTAATAACCATTGTTTCTTTCAGAACTGTCGACTGGTTTATAGTCTGTCTATGAAGGAGTGATGCTAGGGCCGTGAAATCTTGCATTAATTTCAACTCTTCTTATTATCAACTGCATTGTTTCTTTCAGGAACTGTCGACTGAAAAGTTATAGGATGTCTATGGAAGGAGTGATGCTAGGTTTGTGAATCTTTTATGCTGCATTCATTTCAACTCTTCTTATTATCAACTGCATTGTTTCTTTCCAGGTATGTCGACTGAAAAACTTATAGGATGTCTGAAGAAGGAGATGCTAGAGATGTGAAATCTTTTTATGCATTCATTTCCTTCTTATTAATAACTTCATTGTTTCATCTCAGGTTGGTCTGACTGAAAACTTGCGGATGGGACTATGAAGGGTGATGCTAGAGATGTGAAATCTTTTGCAATTCATTTCAACTCTTCTTATTATGTGCATTGTTTTCTTTCAAAACTGTCATTTGAAAAGTTTATAGGATGTCTATGAAGGAGTGATGCTAGAGATGTGAAATCTTTTATGCATTCATTTCAACTCTTCTTATTATCAACTGCATTTGTTTCTTTCCCGGTATGGGTCGACTGAAAAGTTTATAGGGATGTCTGTGAAGGAGTGATGCTAAAGATGTGATCTTGCATGCATTCATTTCAACTCTTCTTATTATCAACTGCATTGTTTCTTTCCAGGTAAACTATCGTTGAAACTTTGCTAGGATGTCTATGAAGGTGATGCTAGAGCCGTGAAATCTTTTATGCATTCATTTCAACTCTTCTTATTATCAACTGCATTGTTTCTTTCGGTAAAGGGTCGACTGGTTTATAGGATGTCTATGAAGGGGTGATGCTAGAGCTGTGAAATCTTGCATGCATTCATTTCAACTCTTCTTTTATCAACTGCATTGTTTCTTTCGGCATGTCGTTACTGAAAACTTTATAGGATGACTATGAAGGAGTGATGCTAGAGCCGTGAAATCTTTTAGCCATTCATTTAACTCTTCTTATTATCAACTGCATTGTTTCTTCCAGAACTGTCGACTGAAAAGTTTATAGGATGTCTATGAAGGAGGGTGATGCTAGCTGTGAAATCTTTTATGCATTCATTTCAACCTCTTCTTATTATCAACTGCATTGTTTCTTTCAGAACTGTCGACTGAAAAAGTTTATGGATGACTGGAAGGAGTGATGCTAGAGTGTGAAATCTGAATGCATTCATTTCAACTCTTCTTATTATCAACTGCATTTTTCTTAATAACTGTGGACTGAAAGTTTATGGGATGTCTATGAAGGGTGATGCCTGAGATGTGAAATCTTGCATGCATTCATTTCAACTCTTCTTATTATCAACTGCATTGTTTCTTTGAAGTCGAGGTTATAGGATGTCTAGAAGGTGATGCTTTAGAGATGAAATCTTTTTGCTTTCATTTCCAACTCTTCTTATTATCAACTGCATTGTTTCTTTCGAAATATGTCGACTGAAAGTTTATAGGATGTCTATAAGGAGGAATACTGATGTGAAATCTTTTTGTGCATTCATTTCAACTCTTCTTATTATCAACTGCATTGTTTCTTTCCAAAGCTGTCGGCTGAAAGTTTAGGATGTCTATGAAGGGTGATGCTAGAGATGTGAAATCTTGCATGCATTCATTTCAACTCTTCTTATTATCAACTGCATTGTTTCATTCCAGGTATATGGGTTATGAAAAGTTTATAGGATGTCTATGAAGGAGTGATAGAGATGTGAAATCTTGCATGCATTCATTTCAACTCTTCTTATTATCAACTGCATTGTTTCTTTCGAAACTGTCGATTGAAAAGTTTATAGGATCTTCAGAAGGGGAGTGATGCTAGAGATGTGAAATCTTGCATGCATTCATTTCAACTCTTCTTATTATCAACTACATTGTTTCATTCGAAACTGTCGACTGAAAAGTTTATAGGATGTCTATGAAGGATGATGCTAGAGATGTGAAATCTTTTTATGCATTTCTTCTTCTTAATTTTCAACTGTCTTTTTTATTAATAACTGCAGTGTTTCTTTTCATTTCAACTCTTATCAGGTATATGTTTCCGACTGAAAAGTTTATAGGATGTCTATGAAGGAGTGATACTAGAGATGTAAATCTTGCATGCATTCATTTCAACTCTTCTTATTATCAACTGCAGTGTTTTCTTTCCAGGTATATGTCGACTGAAAACTTTATAGGATGTCTATGAAGGAGTGATGTAGAGATGCTGAAATCTTTTTGTATTCATTTCAACTCTTCTTATTAATAACATTGTTTCTTTCATTCTCGACTGGAAAACTTTATGGATGTCTATGAAGGAGGATGCTAGAGATGTGAAATCTTTTGCATGCATTCATTTCAACTCTTCTTATTATCAACTGCATTGTTTCTTTCAGGTATAAGTCGACTGAAAAGTTTATAGGATGTCTATGAAGGGTGATGCTAGAGATGTGAAATCTTTTATGCATTCATTTCAACTCTTCTTATTATCAACTGCATTGTTTCTTTCAGTATAAGGTCGATTGAAAGTTTATAGGATGTCTATGAAGGGAGTGATGCTGGGAGCCAGAAATCTTGCATGCATTCATTTCAACCTTCTTATTAATAACTGCATTGTTTCTTTCGTATAAGGGTCATTGAAAAAGTTTATAGGATGTCTATGAAAGAGTGATGCTAGAGCCGTGAAATCTTTTATGTATTCATTTCAACTCTTTCTTATTATCAACTGCGTGTTTTTTCCAGCTTCAACTGTCATTGAAAAAGTTTTAGGATGTCTATGAAGGAGTGATGCTAAGATGTGAAATCTTTTTATGCATTCATTTCAACTCTTCTTATTATCAACTGCATTGTTTTCTTTCCAGGTACTGTCGACTGAAAAAGTTTATAGGATGTCTATGGAGGAGTGATGCTGAGCCGTGAAATCTTGCATGCATTCATTTCAACTCTTCTTATTATAACTGCATTGTTTCTTTCCGGTATATGTCGACTGAAAAGTTTAGGATCTCTAATGAAGGAGTGATGCTAGAAAAGTTGTGAAATCTTGCATGCATTCATTTCAACTCTTCTTATTATCAACTTTTGTTTCATTTCTTTCATATGGTCGACTATGAAAAGTTTTAGGATGTCTATGAAGGGAGTGATGCTAGAGATGTGAAAATCTTTTATGCATTCATTTCAACTCTTCTTATTATCAACTGCATTGTTTTCTTTCCAGGTATGTCATTTCTGAAAAGTTTATAGGATGTCTATGAAGGAGGATGATGAGCCGTGAAATCTTTTTATTCATTTTCAACTCTTCTTATTATCAACTTCACATTGTTTCATTCCAGGTACTGTCGACTGAAAAGTTTATAGGATGTCTATGAAGGAGTGATGCTAGAGATGTGAAATCTTTTATGCATTCATTTCAACTCTTCTTATTATCAACTCTGCATTGTTTCTTTTGACTTTGTCGACTGAAAAGGTAGGATGTCTGGGATGTCTAGAAAGTTTGGTGATGGACTATGAAGGAGTGATGCTAGAGTCGTGAAATCTTTTTATGCATTCATTTCAACTCTTCTTATTAATAACTGCATTATTTCATTCCAGGTATATGTCGATTGAAAACTTATAGGATATCTAAGAAGGAGTGATGCTAGAGCCGTGAAATCTTTTTATGCATTAATTTCAACCTTCTTATTAATCAACTGCATTGTTTCATTCCAGGGTATATGTCGGCTGAAAAGTTTATAGGATGTCTATGAAGGAGTGATGCTAGAGAGTGAAATCTTTTTATGCATTCATTTCAACTCTTCTTATTAATAACCGCATTGTTTCTTTCCAACTGTCATTTACTAAAAGTTTATAGGATGTCTATGAAGGGGATGCTAGAGATGTGAAATCTTTATATTCATTTCCAACTCTTCTTATTATCAACTGCATTGTTTCTTTCCGGTATGTCATTTAAAAGTTTATAGGATGTCTGGAAGGTGATGCTGAGATGTGAAATCTTGTATGTATTCATTCAACTCTTCTTATTATCAACTGCATTGTTTCTTTCAAGAACTGTCGACTGAAAAGTTTATAGGATGTCTGAAGGAGATGCTAAATGTTTATTTCAACTCTTCTTATTATCAACTGCATTGTTTCTTTCCAAACTGTCGACTGAAAAGTTTATAGGATGTCTATGAAGGAGCTAGAGATGTGAAATCTTGCATGCATTCATTTCAACTCTTCTTATTATCAACTGCATTGTTTCTTTTTCAAACTGTCGACTGAAAAGTTTATAGGATGTCTATGAAGGAGTGATGCTAGAGATGTGAAATCTTGCATGCATTCATTTCAACTCTTCTTATTATCAACTGCATTGTTTCTTTCGAAACTGTCGACTGAAAAGTTTATAGGATGTCTATGAAGGAGTGATGCTGAGAGATGTGAAATCTGCATGCATTAATTTAAGCTCTTCTTATTATCAGCTACTTGTTTCTTTTCGAACTGTCGACTGAAAAATTTGCCGGATGTCTATGAGGAGTGATGCTGAGATGTGAAATCTTGCACCATTCAACCAACTCTTCTTATTATCAACAGCATTGTTTCTTTCGAAACTGTCGACTGAAAAGTTTATAGGATACTCTATGGAAGGGTGATGTAGGAGTATGAAATCTTGCATGCATTCATTTCAACTCTTCTTGTATCGCTGCATTTTCTTTCCGAAACTGTCTGACTGAAAAGGTTGCATAAGGATGTCTATGAAGGAGTGATGCTAGAGATGTGAAATCTTGCATGCATTCATTTTCAACTCTTTCTTATTATCAACTGCATTGTTTCTTTCAAGAACTGTCGACTGAAAAGTTTATAGGATGTCTGCTGGAAGGGTGATGCTGAGATGTGAAATCTTGCATGCATTCATTTCAACTCTTCTTATTATCCAACTGCATTGTTTCTTTCGAACTGTCGACTGAAAAGTTTATGGGATGTCTATGGAAGGTGATGCTAGAGATGTAAGAAATCTTGCATGCATTAATTTCCAACTCTTCTTATTATCAACTGCATTGTTTCTTTCAGAACTGTCTGACCAGAAAAGTTTATAGGATGTCTATGAAGGGTGATGCTAGGAGATGTGAAATCTTGCATGCAATTTAAACTCTTCTTATCAACTGCATTGTTTCTTTCCAAACTGTCGACTGAAAAGTTTATAGGATGTCTATGAAGGAGTGATGCTAGAGATGTGAAATCTTGCATTTTCATGTCGACTGAAGGATTTATAGGATGTCTATATTATAAACTCATTCTTCATTATCACTGCATTTGTTTCTTTCGACTGTCGAAGTTTATGGGATGTCTATGAAGGAGTGATGCTGAGATGTGAAATCTTGCATGCATTCATTTTTCAACTCTTCTTATTATCAACTGCATTGTTTTCTTCGAACTGTCGACTGAAAGTTTATAGGATGTCTATGAAGGAGGTGATGGGATGTGAAATCTTGCATGCATTCATTTCAACTCTTCTTTACTTATCAATCTGCATTGTTTTCTTTCAAAACTGTCGACTGAAAAGTTTATAGGATGTGTGTCTATGAAGGGGTGATGCTAGAGATGTGAAATCTTGCATGCATTCATTTCAACTCTTCTTTATTATCAACTGCATTGTTTCTTTTGAAACTGTCATTAAAAGTTTATAGGATGTCTATGAAGGTGATGCTGATGCTTGCATGCATTCATTTCAAACTCTTCTTATTATTTCAACTGCATTTGTTTCTTTCAACCGCGACTGAAAAGTTTATAGGGATGTCTATGAAACTGTCGAAATCTTGATTCATTTCAACTCTTCTTATTATCAACTGCGTTTGTTTCTTTTCGAAGTCTGACTGAAAAGTTTATAGGATGTCTATGAAGAGATGCTGAAATCTTGCATGCATTTTTCTAAACTCTTCTTATTATCAACTGCATTGTTTCTTTTTCAAACTGTCTGACTGAAAGTTTATAGGATGTCTATGAAGGGGTGATGCTAGAGATGTGAAATCTTTGCATGCATTGATTTTCAACTCTTCTTATTATCAACTGCATTGTTTCTTTCAGACCTGTCGACTGAAAAGTTTATAGGATGTCTATGAAGGAGTGATGCTAGAGATGTGAAATCTTGCGCATGCATTCATTTCCAACTCTTCTTATTATCAACTGCATTGTTTCTTTCGAAACTGTCGACTGAAAAGTTTATAGGATGTCTATGAAGGAGTGATGCCAGAGATGTGAAATCTTGCCTGCACCATTTCAACTCTTCTTATTATCAACCGCATTGTTTTCTTTCTGAAACTGTCGACTGAAAAGTTTATAGGATGTCTATGAAGGAGGATGCTAGAGATGTGAAAATCTTGCATTCATTTTAACTCTTCTTATTATCAATTCGTATTGTTTCTTTTGAAACTGTCGACCGAAAAGTTTATAGGATGTCTATGAAGGAGTGATGCTGAGATGAAATCACACGTACATTCATTTCTCTTCTTATTATCAACTGCATTGTTTCTTTTTCAAACCGTCGACCGAAAGTTTATGAGGATGTCTATGAAGGAGTGATGCTAGAGATGGAAATCTTGCATGCATTCATTTCAACTCTTTCTTATCAACTGCATTGTTTCTTTCGAAACTGTCGACTGAAAGTTTATAGGATGTCTATGGAAGGAGTGATGCTAGATGTGAAATCTTGCATGCATTCATTTCCAACTCTTCTTATTATCAACTGCATTGTTTTCCAAATTGTCTCGACTGAAAAGTTTATAGGATGTCTATGGAAGGATGTAGAGATGTGAAATCTTGCATGCATTCATTTCAACTCTTCTTATTATCAACTGCATTGTTTCTTTCAAACTGTCGACTGAAAAGTTTAGTAGGATGTCTGTGAAGGAGTGATGCTAGAGATGTGAAATCTTGCATTCATTTCAACTCTTCTTATTATCAACTGCATTGTTTCTTTCAAAACTGTCGACTGAAAAAAGCTTATATGTCTATGAAGGAGTGATGCCAGAGATGTGAAATCTTGCTGCATTTCATTTCAACTCTTCTTATTATCAACTGCATTGTTTCTTTCAGAAACTGTCGACTGAAAAGTTTATAGGATGTCTAGAGATGAAGGGTGAAATGCTGAAAAGAGATGTAAGAAGATCTTGCATGCATTCATTTCCCAACTCTTCTATCAACAGCACTTTTCTTTTTCAAACTGTCGACTGAAAAGTTTATAGGATGTCTCATGAAGGAGTGATGCTGAGATGTGGAATCTTCATGCATTCATTTCAACTCTTCTTATTATCAACTGCATTGTTTTTTCAGAACTGTCGACTGAAAATTTTATAGGATGTCTCTATGAAGGAGTGATGCTAGAGATGTGAAATCTTGCATGCATTCATTTCAACTCTTCTTATTATCAACTGCAAACTTGACTTTTATAGGATGTCTTGAAGGAGTGATGCTAGAAACTGTCATTCATTTCAACTCTTCTTATTATCAACTGCATTGTTTCTTTCGAAACTGTCAAAAGTTTATAGGATGTCTATGAAGGAGTGATGCTAGAGATGTGAAATCTTGCATGCATTCATTTCAACTCTTCTTATTATCAACTGCATTGTTTCTTTTCTTGAAACTGTCGACTGAAAGTTTATAGATGTCTATGAAGGAGTTTCTTTCGATGCTGGAGATGTGAAATCTTGC
The DNA here is from genome assembly GCA_903632075.3 of Acanthosepion pharaonis. Taxonomy (NCBI): domain Eukaryota; kingdom Metazoa; phylum Mollusca; class Cephalopoda; order Sepiida; family Sepiidae; genus Acanthosepion; species Acanthosepion pharaonis. Next base: position 1,334,363 of record CAHIKZ030005028.1, on the reverse strand, counting down.
ATATGATCTTGCATTCATTTCAACTCTTCTTATTATCAACTGCATTGTTTCTTTCAAACTGTCGACTGAAAAGTTTATAGGATGTCTATGAAGGGTGATGCTAGAGATGTGAAATCTTGCATGCATTCATTTCAACTCTTCTTTATTATCAACTGCATTGTTTCTTTGAAACTGTCGACTGAAAAGTTTATGGGATGTCTATGAAGGAGTGATGTAGAGATGTGAAATCTTTGCATTGCATTCATTTCAACTCTTCTTATTATCAACTGCATTGTTTCTTTCGAAACTGTCGACTGAAAGAAAGTTTATAGGATGTCTATGAAGGTGATGCTAGAGATGTGAAATCTTGCATGCATTCATTTCAACTCTTCTTATTATCAACTGCATTGTTTCTTTCAAAACTGTCGACTGAAAAGTTTATAGGATGTCTGTGAAGGGTGATGCTAGATATGAAATCTTGCATGCATTCATTCAACTCTTATTATCAACTGCATTGTTTTCTTTCGAAAACTGTCATTTAGAAAAGTTTATAGGATGTCTATGAAGAGGTGATGCTAGAGATGTGAAATCTTGCATGCATTCATTTCAACTCTTCTTATTATCAACTGCATTGTTTTCTTTTCGAACTGTCGACTGAAAAGTTTATGTCTGTGGAGATGTCTGAAATCATTTGTTTCAACTCTATTATCAACTGCATTGTTTCTTTTCTGAACTATCACTGACCAGTTTATAGGATGTCTATGAAGGAGTGATGCAAGGATGGAAAATCTTGGTATGCATTCATTTCAACTCTTCTTATTATCAACTGCATTGTTTCTTTCGAAACCTGTCGACTGAAAGTTTATAGGATGTCTAAGAAGGAGTGCTGCTATGTGAAATCTTGTACGCATTCATTTCAACTCTTCTTATTATCAACTGCATTGTTTCTTTCCGAAACTGTCGACTGAAAAGTTTATAGGATGTCTATGAAGGAGTGATGCTAGAGATGTGAAATCTTGCATGCATTCATTTCAAACTCTTCTTATTATCAACTGCATTGTTTCTTTCCAAACTGTCGACTGAAAAGTTTATAGGATGTCTATGAAGGAGTGATGCTAGAGATGAAATCTTGCATGCATTCATTTCAACTCTTCTTATTATCAACTGCATTGTTTCTTTCGAAACTGTCGACTGAAAAGTTTATAGGATGTCTGAAGGAGTGATGCTAGAGATGTGAAATTTTACGCATTCATATTTCAACTCTTCTTATTATCAACTGCATTGTTTCTTTTCGAAACTGTCGACTGAAAAGTTTATAGGATGTCTATGAAGGGAGGATGCTAGAGATGCTTCCAAATCTTGGTACGCATTTATCAAATCTTCTTATTATCAACTGCATTGTATTCTTTTCGAAACTGTCGACTGAAAAGTTTTATAGGATGTTTGGTGAAGGGAAAGATGCTAGAGATGAAATCTTGCATGCATTCATTTTCAACTCTCTTATTATCAACTGCATTGTTTCTTTCGAAACTGTCGACTGAAAAGTTTAGGATGTCTATGAAGGAGTGATGCTGAGATGAAAAATTTGCATGCATTCATTTCAACTCTTCTTTATTATCAACTGCATTGTTTCTTTTCGAAACCGTCGACTGAAAAAGTTTAGGATGTCTGAAGGAGTGATGCCAGAGATGTGGAAATCTTGCATGCATTCATTTCAACTCTTCTTATTATCAACTGCATTGTTTCTTTCGAAACTGTCGACTGAAAATAGGATGTTATAAGGATGTCTAGAGATGAAATCTTGGTAATGGATTGTTTCTTTCACTGAAAAGTTTATGGATGTCTAAATCTGTGAAATCCATTCATTTCAACTCTCTTATTATCAACTGCATTGTTTCTTCGAAACCGTCGACTGAAAAGTTTATAGGATGTCTATGAAGGAGGGATGCTAGAGATGTGAAATCTTGCATGCATTCATTTCCAACTCTTCATTATCAACTGCATTGTTTCTTTCGAAACTGTCGACTGAAAAGTTTATAGGATGTCTATGAAGGAGTGATGCTAGGATGTGAAATCTTGTGCATTCATTTCAACTCTTCTATTATCAACTGCATTGTTTTCTTGAAACTGTCGACTGAAAAGTTTATAGGATGTCTATGAAGGAGTGATGCTAGAGATGTGAAATCTTGCATGCATTCATTTCAACCTTCTTATTATCAACTGCATTGTTTCTTCGAAAACTGTCGACTGAAAAGTTTATAGGATGTCTATGAAGGAGTGATGCTAAACCGAGTTTATAGGATGAAAAGGAGTCTTGCATGCATTCATTTCAACTCTTCTTATTATCAACTGCATTGTTTCTTTCTGAAACTGTCGACTGAAAAGTTTATAGGATGTCTATGAAGGAGTGATGATAGAGATGTGAAATCTTGCAATGCATTCATTTCAAATCCTTCTTATTATCAACTGCATTGTTTCTTTCCGTCGAAAAAGTTTATAGGATGTCTATGAAGTGGATATTAGATGTAAACTGAAAAGTTTATAACTGCATTGTTTCTTTTCGAAACCGGAGAAAAGTGATGCTAGAAGGATGATGAAAAATCTTGCATGCATTCATTTCAACCTTCTTATTATCTTTGTTAAATCAACACCGAAAAGTTTATAGGATGTCTACTGTTTGTGAAATCTTTCATTTCAAATCAACTGTACGACTGTCGAAAAGTTTATAGGATGTCTATGAAGGAGTGATGCTAGAGATGTGAAATCTTGCATGCATTCATTTCAACCCTTCTTATTATCAACTGCATTGTTTTCTTTCGAAACCGACTGAAAAGTTTATAGATGTCTGAAGGAGAGTTTATAGGATGTTTCTTTCTGAACCGTCGACTGAAAAGTTTATAGGATGTCTAAGAAGGAGTGATGCTAGAGATGTAAAATCTTGTACATCTTTTCATTTCAACTCTTCTTATTATCAACTGCATGTGAAATTTCTTTCTTCTTGTTAAACTGTCGACCGAAAAGTTTATAGGATGTCTCTATGAAGAGTGATGCTAGATGTGAAATCTTGCATGCATTCATTTAAACTCTTCTTATTATCAACAGCATTGTTTTCTTTCTTCTGAAACCCAATCGACTGAAAAGTTTATAGGATGTCTATGAAGGAGTGATGCTAGAGATGTGGAAATCTGTATGCATTCATTTCAACTCTTTATTATCAACTGCATTGTTTCTTTCGAAACTGTCGACTGAAAAGTTTATAGGATGTCTATGAAGTGAGTGATGCTGCCAGAGATGGAAATCTTGCATGCATTAATTTTAAACTCTTCTGTTATCAACTGCATTGTTTCTTTCAAACTGTCGACTGAAAAGTTTATAGGATGTCTATGAAGGAGTGATGCTAGAGATGTGAATCTTGCAAAGCGCATTAATTTAAACTCTTCTTATCAACTGCATTGTTTCTTTCGAACCGCATTAGTAAAGTTTATAGGATGTCTATGAAGGAGTGATGCTAGATGTGAAATCTTGCATGCATTAATTTAAACTCTCTTATTATCAATCAAATTGTTTCTTTTTCGAAACCGTCTGACTGAAAGTTTATAGGATGTCTATGAAGTGAGATGATGCTAGGAGATGTGAAATCTTGCATGCATTAATTTAAACTCTTCTTATTATCAACTGCATTGTTTCTTTTGAAACTGTCGACTGAAAAGTTTATAGGATGTCTATGAAGATGCTAGAGATGTGAAATCTTGCATGCATTAATTTAAACTCTTCTTATTATCAACTGCATTGTTTCTTTCAGAAACTGTCATTGGACCGAAAGTTTATAGGATGTCTGTGAAGGAGTGATGCTAGAGATGTATGAAATCTTGCATGCATTAATTTAAACTCTTCTTATTATCAAACTGGCATTGTTTCTTTCCGGAAACTGTCGACCGAAAAGTTTAGGATGTGTCTATGAAGGAGTGATGCCAGAGATGTGAAATCTTGCAGCCATTCATTTTAACCTTCTTATTATCAACTGCATTGTTTCTTTCAGAAACTGTCGACTGAAAAGTTTATAGGATGTCTATGAAGGAGTGATGCTAGAGATGTGGAAATCTTGCATGCATTCATTTCAACTTTCTTATTATCAACTGCCATTGTTTTCTTTCGAAACTGTCGACTGAAAAAGTTTATAGGATGTCTATGAAGGAGTGATGAGAGATGTGAAATCTTGCATGCATTCATTTAAACTCTTCTTATTATCAACTACATTGTTTCTTTCGAAACTGTCGACTGAAAGTTTATAGGATGTCTATGATGAGTGATGCTAGAGATGTGAAATCTTGCATTGCATTAATCTTAAATCATTTGTTTCTTTCAAACTGTCGACTGTTTATTCTGTGAAACTAGTGTGAAATCTTGCATGCATTAATTCGTTTATTGTAGGATGTTCTATGAAGGAAAGTTTTAGATGTCTAGGGATGCTGAGAATCTTGCATGCATTCATTTCAACTCTTCTTATTATCAACTGCATTACTTTTCAAAACTATCGACTGAAAAGTTTATAGGATGCCCAGAAGGAGTGATGCTAGAGATGTGAAATCTTGCATGCATTAATTTAAACCTTCTTATTATCAACTGCATTGTTTCTTTCAGAACTGTCGACTGAAAAGTTTAGGATGTCTATGAAGGAGTGATGGGGAGATGTGAAATCTTGTATGCATTCATTCAACTCTTCTTATTATCAACTGCATTGTTTCTTTCAGAAACCGTCGACTGAAAAGTTTATAGGATGTCTATGGAAGGAGTGATGCTAGAGGATGTGAAAATCTTGCATGCATGAAATTTAAACTCTTCTTATTATCAACTGCATTGTTTCTTTCTGAAAAAGTTTATAGGATGTCTATGAAATGCTAGTTTATAGGCATTCATCTTCTTATTATCAACCATTGTTTCTTTCAAGACTGAAAGTTTATAGATGTCTATGATGTGAAATCTGTATGCATTCATTTAAACTCTTCTTATTATCAACTGCATTGTTTCTTTTGAAACTGTCACTGAAAAAGTTTATAGGATGTCTATGAAGGATATTGCCAGAGATGTGAAATCTTGCATGCATTCATTTCAACTCTTCTTATTATCAACTGCATTGTTTCTTTCCAAACTGTCGACTGAAAAGTTTATAGGATGTCTATGAAGGAGTGATGCTGAGATGTGAAATCTTGCATGCATTAATTTAAACTCTTCATATTATCCACTGCATTGTTTCTTTCAGAAACTGTCGACTGAAAAGTTTGTATAGGATTCTTCTATGAAGGAGTGATGCTGAGATGGAAATCTTGCATGCATTAATTTAAAACTCTTCTTATTATCAACTGCATTGTTTCTTTCGAAACTGTCGACTGAAAAGTTTATAGGATGTCTATGAAGGAATCTTGATGCATTAATTTAGACTCTTCTTAAATCATGTGTTTCTTTCATGCATTGAAAAGTTTATAGGATGTCTATTTAAACTTGCTTCTTATTATCAACTGCATTGTTTCTTTCGAAACTGTCGACTGAAAAGTTTATAGATGTCTATGAAGGAGTGATGCTAGAGATGTGAAATTTGCATGCATTCATTCAAAATTTTCTTATTATCAACCACATTGTTTTTCTTTTCCAAACTGTCGACTGAAAAAGTTTATAGGATGTCTATGAAGGAGGATGCTAGAAGATGTGAAATCTTGCGTGCATTCATTTAAATATTCTTATTATCAGCTGCATTGTTTCTTTCGAAACTGTCGACTGAAAGTTTATAGGATGTCTATGAAGGAGTGATAGAGATGTGAAATCTTGCATGCATTAATTTAAACTCTTCTTATTATCAACTGCATTGTTTCTTTCGAAAACTGTCGACTGAAAAGTTTATAGGATGTCTATGAAGGAGTGATGCTAGAGATGTAATCTTGCATGCATTCATTTCAACTCTTCTTATTATCAGCATTGTTTCTTTCGAAACTGTCGACTGAAAAGTTTATAGGATGTCTATGAAGGAGTGATGCTAGAGATGTGAAATCTTGCATGCATTCATTTCAAACTCTTCTTATTATTGTTTCTTTCCAACTGTCATTGTTTATTGTCTATGAACTGTGCTAGAGATGTGAAAAGTTTATCTTCTAGGATCCCAACTGTCTAAGACTGGAGGATGATGATGCTAGAGATGTGAAATCTTGCACGCATTAATTTAAACTCTTCTTATTATCAACTGCATTGTTTCTTTCCAAACTGTCAGATCGAAAAGGATTTATAGGATGTCCTATGAAGGAGTGATGCTAGAGATGTGAAATCTTGCATGCATTCATTTCAAACCCCTTATTATCAACTACATTGTTTCTTTCGAAACTGTCGACTGAAAGTTTATAGATGTCTATGAAGGATATGCTAGAGATGTGAAATTCTGTACGCATTAATTTAAACTCTTCTTATTATCAACTGCATTGTTTCTTTTCGAAACTGTCGACTGAAAAGTTTATAGGATGTCTATGAGGAGTGATGCTAGAGATGTGAAATCTTGCATGCATTCATTTAAACTCTTCTATTATCAACTGCATTGTTTCTTTCCGAAACCGTCGACTGAAAAGTTTATAGGATGTCTATGAAGGAGTGATGCTAGAGATGTGAAATCTTACTTGCATTCATTTAAACTCTTCTTATTATCAACTGCATTGTTTCTTTGAAACTGTCGACTGAAAAGTTTATAGGATGTCTATGAAGGAGTGATGCTAGAGATGTGAAATCTTGCATGCATTCATTTCAACTCTTCTTATTATTATCAACTGCATTGTTTTTTCGGAAACCGTCGACTGAAAAGTTTATAGGATGATGCTGAGATGTGAAATCTTGCATGCATTCATTTCAACTCTTCTTATTATCAACTGCATTGTTTCTTTCGGAAACTGTCGACTGAAAAAGTTTATCTAAGGATGTCTATGAAGGAGTGATGCTGAAGATGTGAAATCTTGCATGCATTATTTCAAACTCTTCTTATTATCAACGTGTTTCTTTCAAACATCGGAAAAGTTTATAGGATGTCTATGAAGAATTGTGCTAAGTGTAAAAATCTTATTTTCATTTCAACTCTTCTTATTATCAACTGCATTGTTTCTTTCTGAAACTGTCGACTGAAAAGTTTATAGGATGTCTATGAAGGGGTGATGCCAGAGATGTGAAATCTTGCATGCATTAATTTAAACTCTTCTTATCAACTGCATTGTTTTTTTCAGAAACTGTCGACTGGAAAGTTTATAGGATGTCTATGAAGGAGTGATGCTGAGATGTGAAATCTTGCATGCATTCCATTTCAACTCTTCTTATTATCAACTGCATTGTTTTTCGAAACTGTCGACTGAAAAGTTTATAGGATGTCTATGAAGATTAACGATGCTAGAGATGGAATCTTGCATGCATTAATTTAAACTCTTTTATTATCAACTGCATTGTTTCTTTGAAACTGTCGACTGAAAAGTTTATAGGATGTCATGAAGGAGTGATGCTGAGATGTAAAATCTTGCATGCATTCATTTCAACTCTTCTTATTATCAACTTCATTGTTCTTTCGAAATCGACTCAAAAGTTTATAGGATGTCTAAGAAGGAGTGATGCTAGATGTGAAATCTTGCATGCATTAATTTAAACCTTCTTATTATCAACTGCATTGTTTCTTTCAGGAAACTGTCGACCGAAAAGTTTTATAGGATGTCTATGAAGGAGATGCTAGAGATGTGATCTTTTGTACGCATTCATTTAAAACTTCTTATTATCAACTGCATTGTTTTTTCGAAACTGTCTGACTGAAAAGTTTATAGGATGTCTATGAAGGAGTGATGCTAGAGATGGGAAATCTTGCATGCATTATTTAACTCTTCTTATTATCAACTGCATTGTTTCTTTCCGAAACTGTCGAATCGAAAAGTTTATAGGATGTCTATGAAGGAGTGATGCTAGAGATGTGAAATTTGCATGCATTCATTTAAACTCTTCTTATTATCAACTGCATTGTTTCTTTCGAAACTGTCATTTTGTTATAGGATGTCTATGAAGGAGTGATGCTAGAGATGTGAAATCTTGTATGCATTCATTTCAACTCTTCTTATTCGACTCAACTGCAGAGATTGTTTCTTTTTTAAACTCTTCTTAAACTGTCGACGAAAAGTTTATAGGATGTCTATGAAGGAGTGATGCTAGAGATGTGAAATCTTGCATGCATTCATTTAAACTCTTCTTATTATCAACTGCATTGTTTCTTTCGAAACTGTCGACTGAAAAAGTTTATAGGATGTCTATGAAGGAGTGATGCTAGAGATGTGAAATCTTGCATGCATTCATTTCAACTCTTCTTATTATCAACTGCATCGTTTCTTTCGAAACTGTCGACTGAAAAGTTTATAGGATGTCTATGAAGGAGTGATGCTAGAGATGTGAAATCCTGCATGCATTAATTTAAACCTTCTTATTATCAACTGCATTGTTTCTTTCGAAACTGTCGACTGAAAAGTTTATAGGATGTCTATGAAGGAGTGATGCTAGAGATGTGAAATCTTGCATGCATTCATTTCAACTCTTCTTATTATCAACAACTGCATTGTTTCTTTCGAAACTGTCGACTGAAAAGTTTATAGGATGTCTGAAGGAGTGATGCTAGTGAAATCTTGCGTACATAATTTAACTCTTCTTATTATCAACTGCATTGTTTCTTTCGAAACTGTCGACTGAAAAGTTTATAGGATGTCTATGAAGGAGTGATGCTAGATGTGAAATCTTGCATGCATTAATTTAAACTCTTCTTATTATCAACTGCATTGTTTCTTTCGAAACTGTCGACTGAAAAAGTTTATAGGATGTCTATGAAGGAGTGATGCTAGAGATGTGAAATTTGCATGCATTAATTTAAACTCTTCTTATTATCAACTGCATTGTTTCTTTTCGAAACTGTCGACCGAAAAGTTTATAGGATGTCTATGAAGGAGTGATGCTAGAGATGTGAAATCTTGCATGCATTCATTTAAACTCTTCTTATTATCAACTGCATTGTTTCTTTCGAAACTGTCGACTGAAAAGTTTATAGGATGTCTATGAAGGAGTGATGCTAGAGATGTGAAATCTTGCATGCATTCATTTAAACTCTTCTTATTATCAACTGCATTGTTTCTTTCGAAACTGTCGACTGAAAAGTTTATAGGATGTCTATGAAGGAGTGATGCTAGAGATGTGAAATCTTGCATGCATTCATTTCAACTCTTCTTATTATCAACTGCATTGTTTCTTTTCTGAAACCGTCGACTGAAAAGTTTATAGGATGTCTAAGTGAAGGAGTGATGCTAGAGATGTGAAATCTTGCATGCATTCATTTCAACTCTTCTTATTATCAACTGCATTGTTTCTTCGAAACTGTCGACTGAAAAGTTTATAGGATGTCTCTAGAGATGTTTAAACTTTCTTATTATCAACTGCATTGTTTTTTTGAAACTGCTTGACTGAAAAGTTTATAGGATGTCTATGAAGGAGTGATGCTGAGATGTGAAATCTGCATGCATTAATTTAAACTCTTCTTATTATCAACTGCATTGTTTCTTTCGAAACTGTCGACTGAAAAGTTTATAGGATGTCTATGAAGGAGTGATGCTAGAGATGTGAAATCTTGCATGCATTCATTTAAACTCTTCTTATTATCAACTGCATTGTTTCTTTCGAAACTGTCGACTGAAAGTTTATAGGATGTCTATGAAGGAGTGATGCTAGAGATGTGAAATCTGCATGCATTCATTTTCCTTTCTTCTATTATCAACTGCATTGTTTCTTTCGAAACTGTCGACTGAAAAGTTTATAGGATGTCTATGAAGGAGTATGAGATGCGAAATCTTGCATGCATTCATTTAAACTCTTTCTTATTATCAACTGCATTGTTTCTTTCTGAAACTGTCGACTGAAAAAAGTATAGATGTCTATGAAGGAGTGATGCTAGAGATGTGAAATCTGCATGCATTCATTTCAACCTTCTTATTATCAACTGCATTGTTTCTTTTTCGAAACTGTCGACTGAAAAGTTTATAGGATGTCTATGAAGGAGTGATGCTAGAGATGTGAAATCTGCATGCATTAATTTAAACTCTTCTTATTATCAACTGCATTGTTTCTTTTTCGAAACTGTCGACTGAAAAGTTTATAGGATGTCTATGAAGGAGTGATGCTAGAGATGTGTGAAATCTTGCATGCATTAATTTAAACCTTCTTATTATCAACTGCATTGTTTTTCGAAACTGTCGACTGAAAAAGTTTATAGGATGTCTATGAAGGAGTGATGCTAGAGATGGAAATCTTGCATGCATTCATTTAAACTCTTCTTATTATCAACTGCATTGTTTTTCGAAACCGTCGACCGAAAAGTTTATAGGATGTCTATGGCTGAGTGATGCTAGAGATGTTGAAATTTGCATAATTCTTATTATCAACTGCATTGTTTTTTCAAACTTTCGACTGAAAAGTTTATAGGATGTCTATGAAGGATTGATGCTAGATGTGAAATTCTTCATGCATTCATTTCAACTCTTCTCTCTATTATCAACTGCATTGTTTCTTTCGAAACTGTCGACTGAAAAGTTTATAGATGTCTATGAAGGAAAAAGTTTAGATGTCTAGAAGGATGTGGAAATCTTGCATGCATTCATTTAAACCTTCTTATTATCAACTGCATTGTTTTTTCGAAACTGTCGACTGAAAAGTTTATAGGATGTCTATGAAGGAGTGATGCTAGAGATGTGAAATCTTGCATGCATTCATTCTAACTTTTTTATTATCAACTGCATTGTTTCTTTCGAAACTGTCGACTGAAAAGTTTATAGGATGTCTATGAAGGAGTGATGCTAGAGATGTGAAATCTTGCATGCATTCATTTAAACTTCTTATTATCAACTGCATTGTTTCTTTTCGAAACTGTCGACTGAAAAGTTTATAGGATGTCTATGAAGGAGTGATGCTAGAGATGAAATCTTTACGCATTAATTTAAACTCTTCTTATTATCAACTGCATTGTTTCTTTCGAAACCGTCGACTGAAAAGTTTATAGGATGTCTATGAAGGAGTGATGCTAGAGATGGAAATCTTGCATGCATTCATTTAAACCTTCTTATTATCAACTGCATTGTTTTTTCGAAAATGTCGACTGAAAAGTTTATAGGATGTCTATGAAGGAGTTGAGATGCGAAATCTTGCATGCATTCATTTAAACCTTCTTATTATCAACTGCATTGTTTCTTTCGAAACTGTCGACTGAAAGTTTGTAGGATGTCTATGAAGGAGTGATGCCAGATGTGAAATCTTGCATGCATTCATTTCAACTTCTCTTATTATCAACTGCATTGTTTCTTTCGAAATTGTCGACTGAAAAGTTTATAGGATGTTCATGAAGGAGTGATGCTAGAGATGTGAAATCTTGCATGCATTAATTTAAACTCTTCTTATTATCAACTGCATTGTTTCTTTTTCGAAACTGTTTCGACTGAAAAGTTTATAGGATGTCCATGAAGGAGTGATGGAGATGTGAAATCTTGCACGCATTCATTTAAATCCTCTTATTATCAACTGCATTGCAACTGTGACTGAAAAGTTTATATGTCATGAAGGAGTGATGCTAGAGATGTGAAATTTGTATGCATTCATTAAACTTTCATTATCAACTGCATTGTTTTTTTCGAAACTGTCGACTGAAAAGTTTATAGGATGTCTATGAAGAGTGATGCTAGAGATGTGAAATCTTGCATGCATTCATTTAAACTCTTCTTATTATCAACTGCATTGTTTCTTTCGAAACTGTCGACTGAAAAGTTTATAGATGTCTATGAAGGAGTGATGCTAGAGCTAGAGATGAAATCTTGCATGCATCTATGGCAACTCTTCTTATTATCAACTGCATTGTTTCTTTCGAAACTTTTTATAGGATGTCTATGAAGGAGTGAACTGAAATTGTTTAATTTAAACTCTGAAACTGCATTGTTTTTTCGACTGAAAAGTTTATAGGATGTCTGGCGAAGGAGTGATGCTAGAGATGGAAATCTTGCATGCATTCATTTCAACTCTCTTATTATCAACTGCATTGTTTCTTTCGAAACTGTCGACTGAAAAGTTTATAGATGTCTATGAAGGAGTGATGCTAGAGATGTGAAATCTTTGCATGCATTCATTTAAACTTTTATTATCAACTGCATTGTTTCTTTCGAAACTGTCGACTGAAAAGTTTGAGGATGTCTATGAAGGAGGATGCTAGAGATGTGAAATTCTTGCATGCATTAATTTAAACTCTTCTTATTATCAACTGCATTGTTTCTTCGAAACTGTCGACTGAAAAAGTTTATAGGATGTCTATGAAGGAGTGATGCTAGAGAGGGAAATCTGCATGCATGCATTCATTTCTTAACTTTCTTATTATCAACTGCATTGTTTCTTTTAATTAAACCTTCTTATTAAACTGTCGACTGAAAAGTTTATAGGATGTCTATGAAGGAGTGATGCTAGAGATGAAATCTTGCATGCATGTCATTTAAACTCTTCTTATTATCAACTGCATTGTTTCTTTCTGAAACTGTCGACTGAAAAGTTTATAGGATGTCTATGAAGGAGTGATGCTAGAGATGTGAAATTTGCAGCCGCATTCATTTAAACTCTTCTTATTATCAACTGCATTGTTTCTTTTCTAAAACTGTCGACTGAAAAGTTTATAGGATGTCTATGAAGGAGTGATGCTAGAGATGTGAAATCTTTGCATGCATTCATTTCAACTCTTCTTATTATTAATCAACTGCATTGTTTCTTTCGAACTGTCGACTGAAAAGTTTATAGATGTTCATGAAGGAGTGATGCTAGAGATGAAATCTTGCATGCATTAATTTAAACTCTTCTTATTATCAACTGCATTGTTTCTTTCGAAACTGTCGACTGAAAAGTTTATAGGATGTCTTGAAGGAGGATGCTGAGATGTGAAATCTTGCATGCATTAATTTAAACTCTTCTTATTATCAACTGCATTGTTTTTTCGAACTGTCGACCGAAAGTTTATAGGATGTCTATGAAGGAGTGATGCTAGAGATGAAATCTTGTATGCATTAATTTAAACTTTTTATTATCAACTGCATTGTTTCTTCGAAACTGTCGACTGAAAAGTTTATAGGATGTCTATGAAGGAGTGATGCTAGATGTGAAATCTTGCATGCATTCATTTAAACTCTTCTTATTATCAACTGCATTGTTTTTCTTCAAACTGTCGACTGAAAAGTTTATAGGATGTCTATGAAGGAGTGATGCTAGAGATGTGAAATCTTTTGCATGCATTCATTTCAACTCTTCTTATTATCAACTGCATTGTTTTCGAAACTGTCGACTGAAAAGTTTATAGGATGTCTATGAAGCTGGAGTGATGCTAGAGATGTGAAATCTTGTATGCATTCATTTAAACCTTCTTTATTATCAACTGCATTGTTTCTTTTCGAAACTGTCGACTGAAAAGTTTATAGGATGTCTATGAAGGAGTGATGCTAGAGATGTGAAATCTTTTATGCATTAATTTTAAACTCTTCTTATTATCAACTGCATTGTTTCTTTCGAAACTGTCGACTGAAAGTTTATAGGATGTCTATGAAGGAGTGATGCTAGAGATGTGAAATCTGGCATGCATTAATTTAAATTATCAACTTATTTTCAAAACCGTCGACTGAAAGTTTGTCTTGAAGGAGGATGCTAGAGATGTGAAATCGACATGCATTAAAAACTTTCTTATTATCAACTGTCTGTTTTTTCGAACCGTCGACCGAAAAGTTTATAGATGTCTATGAAGGATGATGTGAAATCTTGCATGCATTCATTTAAACTCTTCTTATTATCAACTGCATTGTTTCTTTCGAAACTGTCGGACTGAAAAGTTTATAGGATGTCTACGAAGGAATGAATGATTCATTTAGAGATTGTTCTTCGAAATCGACTGAAAGTTTATAGGATGTCATGATGCATTCATTTCAACTCTTCTTATTATCAACTGCATTGTTTCTTCGAAACTGTCGACTGAAAAGTTTATAGGATGTTCTATGAAGGAGTGATGCTAGAGATGTGAAATCTTGTATGCATTAATTTAAACTCTTCTATTATTATCAACTGCATTGTTTTTCGAAAACTGTCGACTGAAAAGTTTATAGGATGTCTATGAAGGGAGTGATGCTAGAGGATGTGAAATCTTGCATTCAATTTAAACTCTTCTTATTATCAACTGCATTGTTTCTTTCAACTGTCGACTGAAAAGTTTATAGGATGTCTATGAAGAGTGATGCTAGAGATGAAATTTGCATGCATTCATTTAAACTCTTCTTATTATCAACTGCATTGTTTCTTCGAAACTGTCGACTGAAAAGTTTATAGGATGTCTATGAAGGAAAGGATGCTAGAGATGTGAAATCTTGCATGCATTAATTTAACTCTTCTTATTATCAACTGCATTGTTTCTTTCGAAACTTTGTCGACTGAAAAGTTTATAGGATGTCTATGAAGGAGTGATGCTAGAGATGTGAAATCTTGCATGCATTCATTTAAACTCTTCTTATTATCAACTGCATTGTTTTTTCCAACGAAACTGTCGACTGAAAAGTTTATAGGATGTCTATGAAGGAGTGATGCTAGAGATGTGAAATCTTGCATGCATTCATTTAAACTTTCTTATTATCAACTGCATTGTTTCTTTTTTCGAAACTGTCGACTGAAAGTTTATAGGATGTCTATGAAGGAGTGATGCTAGAGATGTGAATCTGTGCATGCATTAATTTCAACTCTTCTTATTATCAACTGCATTGTTTCTTTCGAAACTGTCGACTGAAAAGTTTATAGGATGTCTGAAGGAGTGATGCTAGAGATGTGAAATCTTGTATGCATTCATTTAAACTCTTCTTATTATCAACTGCATTGTTTCTTTTCGAACTGTCGACTGAAAAGTTTATAGGATGTCTATGAAGGAGTGATGCTAGAGAGAAATCTTTGTGAATTTAAACTCTTCTTATTATCAACTGCATTGTTTCTTTCATGTCGACTGAAAGTTTATAGGATGTCTATGAAGGATATAGAGATGTGAAATCTTGCATGCATTCATTTAAACTCTTCTTATTATCAACTGCATTGTTTCTTTCGAAACTGTCGACTGAAAAGTTTATAGGATGTCTATGAAGGAGTGATGCTAGAGATGTGAAATCTTGCATGCATTCATTTCAACTCTTAGTTATTATCAACTGCATTGTTTCTTTTGAAACTGTCGAAATTCTGAAAAGTTTATAGGATTGTCTTATGAAGGAGTGATTTAGAGATGTGAAATCTTTGCATGCATTCATTTAAACTCTTCTTATTATCAACTGCATTGTTTCTTTCCAGAAACTGTCGACTGAAAAGTTTATAGGATGTCTATGAAGAATTGATGCTAGAGATGAAAATCTAGGATACCCATGCATTAATTTAAACTCTTCTTATTATCAACTGCATTGTTTTCTTTCAAACTGTCGACTGAAAAGTTTATAGGATGTTCATGAAGGAGTGATGCTAGAGATGTGAAAATCTTGCATGCATTCATTTAAACTCTTCTTATTATCAACTGCATTGTTTCTTTCAGAAACTGTCGACTGAAAAGTTTATAGGATGTCTATGAAGGAGATGCTGAGATGTGAAATCTTGCATGCATTAAAACCTTTTATCAACTCTTTTCTTGTCGACCGAAAAGTTTATAGGATGTCAGCTGCATTGAAATCTTCATGCATTCATTTCAACTGTCGATTGATCAACTTAGTTTTTCTGAACTGTCGACTGAAAAGAGATGTCTATGAAGGAGTGATGCTAGAGATGTGAAATCTTGCATGCATTCATTTAAACTCTTCTTATTATCAACTGCATTGTTTCTTTCAAACTGTCGACTGAAAAGTTTATAGGATGTCTATGAAGGAGTGGATGCTAGAGATGTGAAATCTTGCATGCATTAATTTAAACTCTTCTTGTTATCAACCGTATTGTTTCTTTCTGAAACTGTCGACTGAAAAAGTTTATAGGATGTCTATGAAGGAACTGTAGAGATGTGAAAAGTGTATGCATTCATTTCAACTCTTATTATCAACTGCATTGTTTCTTTCAAAACTGTCGACTGAAAAGTTTAATGTCTGAAGGAGTGATGCAGATGTGAAATCTTGCATCATTCATTTCAACTCTTCTTATTATCAACTGCATTGTTTCTTTCGAAACTGTCGACTGAAAAGTTTATAGGATGTCTATGAAGGGATGCTAGAGATGTGAAATCTTGCATGCATTCATTTAAACTCTTCTTATTATCAACTGCATTGTTTCTTTCGAAACTGTCGACTGAAAAGTTTATAGGATGTCTATGAAGGAGTGATGCTGGAGATGAAATCTGCATGCATTAATTTAAACTCTTCTTATTATCAACTGCATTGTTTCTTTCGAAACTGTCGACCGAAAAGTTTATAGGATGTCTATGAAGGAGGATGCTGAGATGTGAAATCTTGCATGCATTCAAACTTTCTTATTATCAACTGCATTGTTTTTTCAGAACTGTCGACTGAAAAGTTTATAGGATGTCTGTGAAGGAGTGATGCTAACTTGCATTTAATTTAAACTCTTCTTATCAACTGCATTGTTTCTTTCAAACTGTCGACTGAAAAGTTTATAGGATGTCTATGAAGGAGTGATGCTAGAGATGTGAAATGAAATCATTAATTTCAAACTCTTCTTATTATCAACTGCATTGTTTCTTTCGAAACTGTCGACTGAAAAGTTTATAGGATGTCTGAAGGAGTGATGCTAGAGATGTGAAATCTTGCATGCATTCATTTCAACTCTTCTTATTATCAACTGCATTGTTTCTTTCAAACTGTCGACTGAAAAGTTTATAGGATGTCTATGAAGGAGTGATGCTAGAGATGGAAATCTTGCATGCATTAATTTAAACTCTTCTTATTATCAACTGCATTGTTTTCTTTCTGAAACTGTCGACTGAAAAGTTTATAGGATGTCTATGAAGGAGTGATGCTAGAGATGTGAAATCTTTACGCATTAATTTAAACCTTCTTATTATCAACTGCATTGTTTCTTTCGAAATTGTCGACTGAAAAGTTTATAGGATGTCTATGAAGGAGGATGCTAGAGATGTGAAATCTTGCATGCATTCATTTCAACTCTTCTTATTATCAACTGCATTGTTTCTTTTAGAAACTGTCGACTGAAAAGTTTATAGGATGTCTATGAAGGAGTGATGCTAGATGTGAAATCTTGAAATCTTGCATTATCAATTCATTTTCTTTTTCAAACCTTCTATATGTATCAGAGATGTGAAATCTGCATTGTTTTTCTTTTCTTGTTATCAACTGCACTGAAAAGTTTATAGGATGTCGACTGAAAGGAGTGGATGCTAGAGATGATGAAATCTTGGTATGCATTAATTTAAACTCTTCTTATTATCAAACTGCATTGTTTCTTTCGAAACTGTCGACTGAAAAGTTTATAGGATGTCTATGAAGGAGTGATGCTAGAGATGTGAAATCTTGCATGCATTCATTTAAACTCTTCTTATTATCAACTGCATTGTTTTTTTTCAAACTGTCGACTGAAAAGTTTATAGGATGTCTATGAAGGAGTGATGCTAGAGATGTGAAATCTTGCATTCATTTCAAACTCTTCTTATTATCAACTGCATTGTTTCTTTCGAAACTGTCGACTGAAAAGTTTATAGGATGTCTATGAAGGAGATGCTAGAGATGTGAAATCTTGCATGCATTCATTTTAAACTCTTCTTATTATCAACTGCATTTCTTTCGAAACTGTCGACTGAAAAGTTTATAGGATGTCTATGAAGGAGTGATGCCAGAGATGTGAAATCTTGCATGCATTCATTTCAACTCTTTCTTATTATCAACTGCATTGTTTCTTTCAAAACTGTCGACTGAAAAGTTTATAGGATGTGTCTATGAAGGTGATGCTAGAGATGTGAAATCTTTGCATGCATTCATTCAACTCTTCTTATTATCAGGATTGTTTCTTTCAGAACTGTCAGCTGAAAAGTTTATAGGATGTCTATGAAGGAGTGATGCTAGAGATGTGAAATCTCATTTCATTTCAACTCTTCTTATTATCAACTGCATTGTTTCATTTTTATAGGATGTCCTATGAAGGACTGTCGAAATCTGTGCCGCATTCAAAGTTTCTTTATAGGCATGTCTATGAAGGGATGTGATGCTAGAAGGATGATGAAATCTTGCATGCATTCATTTAAAACTTCTTATTATCAACTGCATTGTTTCTTTCGAAACTGTCGACTGAAAAAGTTTATAGGATGTCTATGAAGGAGTGATGCTAGAGATGTGAAATCTTGCATGCATTAATTTAAACTCTTCTTATTATCAACTGCATTGTTTCTTTTTCGAAACTGTCGACTGAAAAGTTTATAGGATGTCTATGAAGGAGTGATGCTAGAGATGTGAAATCTTGCATGCATTCATTTCAACTCTTCTTATTATCAACTGCATTGTTTTTTTCGAAACTGTCGACTGAAAAGTTTATAGGATGTCTATGAAGGAGTGATGCTAGAGATGTGAAATCTTGCATGCATTCATTTAAACTCTTCTTATTATCAACTGCATTGTTTCTTTCAGAAACTGTCGACTGAAAAGTTTATGGGATGTCTATAAGGAGTGATGCTAGTGTGAAATCTTACATGCATTCATTTCAACTCTTCTTATTATCAACTGCATTGTTTCTTTCGAACTGTCCCGATACTGAAAGTTTATAGGATGTCTTATGAAGAGATGTGAAATCTTGCAGAGATGCATTCATTTAAAAACTCTTCTTATTATCAACTGCATTGTTTCTTTCGAAACTGTCGACTGAAAAGTTTATAGGATGTCTAAGGAGTGATGCTACTGAGATGTGAAATCTTGCATGCATTAATTTAAACTCTTCTTATTATCAACTGCATTGTTTCTTTCGAAACTGTCGACTGAAAAGTTTATAGGATGTCTATGAAGGAGTGATGCTAGAGATGTGAAATCTTGCATGCATTAATTTAAACTCTTCTTATTATCAACTGCATTGTTTTTGCTTTCGAAACTGTCGACTGAAAAGTTTATAGGATGTCTATGAAGGAGTGATGCTAGAGATGTGAAATCTTGCATGCATTCATTTAAACTCTTCTTATTATCAACTGCATTGTTTTTCTTTCGAAACTGTCGACTGAAAAGTTTATAGGATGTCTAAGGAGTGATGCTAGATGTGAAATCTTGCATGCATTCATTTCAACTCTTCTTATTATCAACTGCATTGTTTTCTTGTCGATGAAAAGTTTATAGGATGTCTATGAAGGGAGATGCTAGAGATGTGAAATCTTGTGCATTAATTTAAACCTTCTTATTATCAACTGCATTGTCTTTCGAACTGTGACTGAAAAGTTTATAGGATGTCTATGAAGGAGTGATGCTAGAGATGTGAAATCTTGCATGCATTCATTTAAACTCTTCTTATTATCAACTGCATTGTTTTCTTTCGAAACTGTCGACTGAAAAGTTTTATAGGATGTCTATGAAGGAGTGATGCTAGAGATGTGAAATCTTGTGCGCATTCATTTAAACTCTTCTTATTATCAACTGCATTGTTTCTTTCGAAACTGTCGACTGAAAAGTTTATAGGATGTCTATGAAGGAGTGATGCTAGAGATGAAATCTTGCATGCATTAATTTAAACTCTTCTTATTATCAACTGCATTGTTTCTTTCGAAACTGTCGACTGAAAAGTTTATAGGATGTCTATGAAGGAGTGATGCTAGAGATGTGAAATCTTGCATGCATTAATTTAAACTCTTCTTATTATCAACTGCATTGTTTCTTTCGAAACTGTCGACTGAAAAGTTTATAGGATGTCTATGAAGGAGAGTGATGCTAGAGATGTGAAATCTTGCATGCATTCATTTCAACTCTTCTTATTATCAACTGCATTGTTTCTTTCGAAACTGTCGACTGAAAAGTTTATAGGATGTCTATGAAGGAGTGATGCTGAGATGTGAAATTTAAACTCTTCTTATTATCAACTGCATTGTTTCTTTCATGTCGACTTTTATAGGATGTCTAAAGGAGTGATGCTAGAGATGTGAAATCTGCATGCTTCATTTCAACTCTTCTTATTATCAACTGCATTGTTTCTTTCGAAACTGTCGACTGAAAAGTTTATAGGATGTCTATGAAGGGTGATGCTAGAGATGTGAAATCTTGCATGCATTCATTCTAACCTTCTTATTATCAACTGTGCATTGTTTCTTTTCGAAACTGTCGACTGAAAAGTTTATAGGATGTCTATGAAGGAGTGATGCTAGAGATGTGAAATCTTGCATGCATTAATTTAAACTCTTCTTATTATCAACTGCATTGTTTCTTTCTTCGACTGTCGACTGAAAAGTTTATAGGATGTCTATGAAGGGTGATGCTAGAGATGTGAAATCTTGGCATTCATTTCAACTCTTCTTATTATCAACTGCATTGTTTCTTTTCGAAACTGTCGACTGAAAAGTTTATAGGATGTCTATGAAGGAGTGATGCTAGAGATGTGAAATCTTGCATGCATTCATTTAAACTCTTCTTATTATCAACTGCATTGTTTCTTTCGAACTGTCGACTGAAAAGTTTATAGGATGTCTATGAAGGAGTGATGCTAGAGATGTGAAATCTTGCATGCATTCATTTAAACTCTTCTTTATTATCAACTGCATTGTTTCTTTCATTTAAACTGTCGATTGAAAAGTTTATAGGATGTCTATGAAGAGTGATGCTAGAGATGAAATCTTGCATGCATTCATTTTCAACTCTTCTTATTATCAACTGCATTGTTTCTTTCGAAACTGTCGACTGAAAAGTTTATAGGATGTCTATGAAGGAGTGATGCTAGAGATGTGAAATCTTGCATGCATTCATTTAAACTCTTCTTATTATCAACTGCATTGTTTCTTTCGGAAACTGTCGACTGAAAAGTTTATAGGATGTCTATGAAGGATGCTGATGCTGCATTAAGATGCATTGTTTCTTTCGAAACTGTCGAAATTTATTGCATATGAATTCTACATTGTCAACTTGCATGCATTCATTTTAAACTCTTCTTATTATCAACTGCATTGTTTCTTTCCGAAACTGTCGACTGAAAAGTTTATAGGATGTCTATGAAGGAGTGATGCTAGAGATGTGAAATCTTGCATGCATTCATTTAAACTCTTCTTATTATCAACTGCATTGTTTCTTTCAGAAACTGTCGACTGAAAAGTTTATAGGATGTCTATGAAGGAGTGATGCTAGAGATGTGAAATCTTGCATGCATTCATTTAAACTCTTCTTATTATCAACTGCATTGTTTCTTTCGAAACTGTCGACTGAAAAGTTTATAGGATGTCTATGAAGGAGTGATGCTAGAGATGTGAAATCTTGCATGCATTCATTTCAACTCTTCTTATTATCAACTGCATTGTTTCTTTCGAAACTGTCGACTGAAAAGTTTATAGGATGTCTATGAAGGAGTGATGCTAGAGATGTGAAATCTTGCATGCATTCATTTCAACTCTTCTTATTATCAACTGCATTGTTTCTTTCGAAACTGTCGACTGAAAAGTTTATAGGATGTCTAGAAGGAGTGATGTCTTGCATGCATTAATTTAAACTCTTCTTATTATCAACTGCATTGTTTCTTTTTCGAAACTGTCGATGGATGTAGAGTGATGTAGAAAATCTTTACGCATTCATTTAAACTCTTCTTATTATCAACTGCATTGTTTCTTTTCGGAAACTGTCGACTGAAAAGTTTATAGGATGTCTATGAAGGAGTGATGCTAGAGATGTGAAATCTTGCATGCATTCATTTAAACTCTTCTTATTATCAACTGCATTGTTTCTTTTCGAAACTGTCGACTGAAAAGTTTATAGGATGTCTATGAAGGAGTGATGCTAGAGATGTGAAATCTTGCATGCATTCATTTAAACTCTTCTTATTATCAACTGCATTGTTTCTTTCGAAACTGTCGACTGAAAAGTTTATAGGATGTCTATGAAGGAGTGATGCTAGAGATGTGAAATCTTGCATGCATTCATTTCAACTCTTCTTATTATCAACTGCATTGTTTCTTTCGAAACTGTCGACTGAAAAGTTTATAGGATGTCTATGAAGGAGTGATGCTATGAAATCTTGCATGCATTTCTAAACTCTTCTTATTATCAACTGCATTGTTTCTTTCGAAACTGTCGACTGAAAAGTTTATAGGATGTCTATGAAGGGTGATGCTGGGGATGTGAAATCTTGCATTTCATTTAAACTCTTCTTATTATCAAACTGCATTGTTTCTTTCGAAACTGTCGACTGAAAGTTTATAGGATTGTCTGAAACTGTCGAAAAGTTTATAGGATGCTAGAGATGTGAAATCTTGCATGCATTAATTTAAACTCTTCTTATTATCAACTGCATTGTTTTTCTTTCGAAACTGTCGACTGAAAAGTTTATAGGATGTCTATGAAGGAGTGATGCTAGAGATGTGAAATCTTGCATGCATTCATTTAAACTCTTCTTATTATCAACTGCATTGTTTCTTTTCGAAACTGTCGACTGAAAAGTTTATAGGATGTCTATGAAGGGAGTGATGCTAGAGATGTGAAATCTTGCATGCATTCATTTAAACTCTTCTTATTATCAACTGCATTGTTTCTTTCCAACTGTCGACTGAAAAGTTTATAGGATGTCTATGAAGGAGTGATGCTAGAGATGTGAAATCTTGCATGCATTCATTTCAACTCTTCTTATTATCAACTGCATTGTTTCTTTCGAAACTGTCGACTGAAAAGTTTATAGGATGTCTATGAAGGAGTGATGCTAGAGATGTGAAATCTTAATGCATTGCAACTGCATTCATTTTTCTTTCAAACTCTTTTATAGGATGTCTTATTATGTGAAATCTTCATGCATTAATTTCTTTTCTTATTATCAACTGTCGACTGAAAAAGTTTATAGGATGTCTATGAAGGAGTGATGCTAGAGATGAAATCTTGCATGCATTAATTTAAACTCTTCTTATTATCAACTGCATTGTTTTCTTTCGAAACTGTCGACTGAAAAGTTTATAGGATGTCTATGAAGGAGTGATGCTAGAGATGTGAAATCTTGTACATTCAATTTCAACTCTTCTTATTATCAACTGCATTGTTTTCTTTCTTGGCTATCAAACTGTCGACTGAAAAGTTTATAGGATGTCTATGAAGGAGTGATGCTAGAGATGTGAAATCTTGCATGCATTCATTTAAGCTCTTCTTATTATCAACTGCATTGTTTCTTTCAACTGTCGACTGAAAAGTTTTTGTCTATGAAGGACTGTCGACATTAAAAAACTCTTCTTATTATCAACTGCATTGTTTCTTTCAAAACTGTCACTGAAAAGTTTATAGGATGTCTGAAGGATGCTACGAAATCTTGCATGCATTCATTTCAACTCTTCTTATTATCAACTGCATTGTTTCTTTCGAAACTGTCGACTGAAAAGTTTTATAGGATGTCTATGAAGGAGTGATGCTAGATGTGAAATCTTGCATGGATTTCTTCTTCTTATTATCAACTCTTCTTTCAGTTATCAAAAGTTTATAGGATGTCTATGAAGGAGTTGCTAGAGATAGCAAATTGTTTCTTTTGTTTCTTTCGAAACTGTCGACTGAAAAGTTTATAGGATGTCTGTCGAAATCTTTGCATGCATTAATTTAAACTTTCTTATTATCAACTGCATTGTTTAACTTTCTGATGTCTATGAAAAGAGGATGTCTATGAAGGAGTGATGCTCAGAAAATGGTTAGGATGCATGCATTCAATTTAAACTCTTCTTATTATCAACTGCATTGTTTCTTTCGAAACTGTCGACTGAAAAGTTTATAGGATGTCTATGAAGGAGTGATGCTAGAGATGTGAAATCTTGCATGCATTCATTTCAACTCTTCTTATTATCAACTGCATTGTTTCTTTCGAAACTGTCGACTGAAAAGTTTATGGGATGTCTATGAAGGAGTGATGCTAGAGATGTGAAATCTTGCATGCATTCATTTCAACTCTTCTTATTATCAACTGCATTGTTTCTTTCGAAACTGTCGACTGAAAAGTTTATAGGATGTCTATGAAGGAGTGATGCTAGAGATGTGAAATCTTGCATGCATTAATTTAAACTCTTCTTATTATCAAACTGCATTGTTTCTTTCAAACTGTCGACTGAAAAGTTTATAGGATGTCTATGAAGGAGTGATGCTGGGGAGATGTGAAATCTTGCATGCATTCATTTCAACTCTTCTTATTATCAACTGCAAAGCTTTTAGGATGTCTATGAAACTGTCGACTGAAAGTTTATAGGATGTCTATGAAGGACTGAAAAGTTTATAGGATGCTGAAGATGTGAAATCTTGCATGCATTCATTTCAACTCTTCTTATTATCAACTGCATTGTTTCTTTCGAAACTGTCGACTGAAAAGTTTATAGGATGTCTATGAAGGAGTGATGCTAGAGATGTGAAATCTTGCATTAATTTAAACTCTTCTTATTATCAACTGCATTGTTTCTTTCGAAACTGTCGACTGAAAAGTTTATAGGATGTCTATGAAGGAGTGATGCTAGAGATGAAATCTTGCATGCATTAATTTCAACTCTTCTTATTATCAACTGCATTGTTTCTTTTCGAAACCGTCGACTGAAAAGTTTATGGGATGTCTATGAAGGAGTGATGCTAGAGATGTGAAATCTTGCATGCATTCATTTCAACTCTTCTTATTATCAACTGCATTGTTTCTTTCGAAACTGTCGACTGAAAAGTTTATAGGATGTCTATGAAGGAGTGATGCTAGAGATGTGAAATCTTGCATGCATTCATTTAAACTCTTCTTATTATCAACTGCATTGTTTCTTTCCGAAACTGTCGACTGAAAAGTTTATAGGATGTCTATGAAGGGTAGTGATGCTAGAGATGTGAAATCTTGCATGCATTCATTTCAACTCTTCTTATTATCAACTGCATTGTTTCTTTCGAAACTGTCGACTGAAAAGTTTAGGATGTCTATGGAAGGTGATGCTAGATGAAATCTGCATGCATTAATTTAAACTCTTCTTATTATCAACTGCATTGTTTCTTTCGAAACTGTCGACTGAAAAGTTTATAGGATGTCTATGAAGGAGTGATGCTTGTAGAAATCTTGCATGCATTAATTTAAACTCTTCTTATTATCAACTGCATTGTTTCTTTCGAAACTGTCGACTGAAAAGTTTATAGGATGTCTATGAAGGATGCTAGAGATGTGAAATCTTGCATGCATTCATTTCAACTCTTCTTATTATCAACTGCATTGTTTCTTTCGAAACTGTCGACTGAAAAGTTTATAGGATGTCTGTGAAGGAGTGATGCTAGAGATGTGAAATCTTGCATGCATTAATTTAAACTCTTCTTATTATCAACTGCATTGTTTCTTTCGAAAACTGTCGACTGAAAAAAGTTTAGGATGTCTATGAAGGAGTGATGCTAGAGATGTGAAAATCTAGCATTCATTTAAACTCTTCTTATCAACTGATTGTTTCTTGAAATCGAAACTGTCGACTGAAAGTTTTATAGGATGTCTATGAAGGAGTGATGCTTATAGATGTCTGAAATCTTGCGTACGCATTCATTTCAACTCTTCTTATTATCAACTGCATTGTTTCTTTTCGAAACTGTCGACTGAAAAGTTTATAGGATGTCTATGAAGGAGTGATGCTAGAGATGTGAAATCTTGCATGCATTAATTTAAACTCTTCTTATTATCAACTGCATTGTTTCTTTCCGAAACTGTCGAAAAAGTTTATAGGATGTCTATGAAGGAGTGATGCTAGAGATGTGAAATCTTGCATGCATTAATTTAAACTCTTCTTATTATCAACTGCATTGTTTTTCTTTCAGAAACTGTCGACTGAAAAGTTTATAGGATGTCTATGAAGGAGTGATGCTAGAGATGTGAAATCTTGCATGCATTAATTTAAACTCTTCTTATTATCAACTGCATTGTTTTTTTCGAAACTGTCGACTGAAAAGTTTATAGGATGTCTATGAAGGTGATGCTAGAGATGAAATCTTGCATGCATAATTTTAAACTCTTCTTATTATCAACCATTGTTTCTTTCGAAAACTGTCGACTGAAAAGTTTATAGGATGTCTATGAAGGAGTGATGCTAGAGATGTGAAATCTTGCATGCATTCATTTCAACTCTCTTATTATCAACTGCATTGTTTCTTTCTCGAAACTGTCGACTGAAAAGTTTATAGGATGTCTATGAAGGAGTGATGCTAGAGATGTGAAATCTTGCATGCATTCATTTCAACTCTTCTTATTATCAACTGCATTGTTTCTTTCGAAACTGTCGACTGAAAAGTTTATAGGATGTCTATGAAGGAGTGATGCTAGAGATGTGAAATCTTGCATGCATTCATTTCAAACTCTTTATTATCAACTGCATTGTTTCTTTCGAAACTGTCGACTGAAAAGTTTATAGGATGTCTATGAAGGGAGTGATGCTAGAGATGTGAAATCTTGCATGCATTAATTTAAACTCTTCTTATTATCAACTGCATTGTTTCTTTCGAAACTGTCGACTGAAAAGTTTATAGGATGTCTATGAAGGAGTGATGCTAGAGATGTTGCATGCATTAATTTAAACTTTATTATCAACTGCATTGTTTCTTCAAACCGTTCAAAAGTTTATAGATGTCTATGAAGGGTGATGCTAGATGTGAAATCTTGCATTTAATTTAAACTCTTATTATCAACTGCATTGTTTCTTTCGAAACTGTCGACTGAAAAGTTTATAGGATGTCTGAAAAGATGTAAAATCTTGCGTATGCATTTTTAAAACTCTTCTTATTATCAACTGCATTGTTTCTTTCCAGAAACTGTCGACTGAAAAGTTTATAGGATGTCTATGAAGGAGTGATGCTAGAGATGTGAAATCTTGCATGCATTCATTTCAACTCTTCTTATTATCAACTGCATTGTTTCTTTCTTTCGACCGAAAAGTTTATAGGATGTCTATGAAGGAGTGATGCTAGAAAATCTTGCATGCATTAATTTAAACTCTTCTTTCCAGAAGGAGTATCAACTGCATTGTTTCTTTTCAACTCTTCTTATTATCAACTGAAACTGTCGACTGAAAAAAGTTATAGGATGTCTATGAAGGAGTGATGCTAGAGATGTGAAATCTTGCATGCATTAATTTAAACTCTTCTTATTATCAACTGCATTGTTTCTTTCGAAACTGTCGATTGAAAAGTTTATAGGATGTCTATGAAGGAGTGATGCTAGAGATGTGAAATCTTGCATGCATTCATTTCAACTCTTCTTATTATCAACTGCATTGTTTCTTTTCGAAACTGTCGACTGAAAAGTTTATAGGATGTCTATGAAGGAGTGATGCTAGAGATGTGAAATCTTGCATGCATTAATTTAAACTCTTCTTATTATCAACTGCATTGTTTCTTTCGAAACTGTCGACTGAAAAGTTTATAGGATGTCTATGAAGGAGTGTCTATGAAAGGAATTGCTAGAGATGTTCTTGCATGCATTAATTTAAACTTTCTTATTATCAACTGCATTGTTTCTTTCGAAACTGTCGACTGAAAAGTTTATAGGATGTCTATGAAGGAGTGATGCTAGAGATGTGAAATCTTGCATGCATTCATTTAAACTCTTCTTATTATCAACTGCATTGTTTCTTTCGAAACTGTCGACTGAAAAGTTTATAGGATGTCTATGAAGGAGTGATGCTAGAGATGTGAAATCTTGCATGCATTCATTTAAACTCTTCTTATTATCAACTGCATTGTTTCTTTCGAAACTGTCGACTGAAAAGTTTATAGGATGTCTATGAAGGAGTGATGCTAGAGATGTGAAATCTTGCATGCATTCATTTCAACTCTTCTTATTAATAACTGCATTGTTTCTTTTTCGAAACTGTCGACTGAAAAGTTTATAGGATGTCTATGAAGGAGTGATGCTAGAGATGTGAAATCTTGCATGCATTCATTTCAAACTCTTCTTATTATCAACTGCATTGTTTCTTTCGAAACTGTCGACTGAAAAGTTTATAGGATGTCTGTGAAGGAGTGATTGTTTCTTTCGAAACCGTCGAGATGTGTCTAAATCTTGCATGCATTCATTTAAACTCTTCTTATTATCAACTGCATTGTTTCTTTTTCGACTGAAAAGTTTATAGGATGTCTATGAAGGAGTGATGCTGAAAATCTTGCATTTCATTTCAACTCTTCTTATTATCAACTGCATTGTTTCTTTCGAAACTGTCGGAAAAGTTTATAGGATGTCTATGAAGGAGAGATGTGAAATCTTGCATGCATTCATTTCAACTCTTCTTATTATCAACTGCATTGTTTCTTTCGAAACTGTCGACTGAAAAAGTTTATAGGATGTCTCACTATGAAGGAGTGATGCTAGAGATGTGAAATCTTGCATGCATTAATTTAAACTCTTCTTATTATCAACTGCATTGTTTCTTTCGAAACTGTCGACTGAAAAGTTTATAGGATGTCTATGAAGGAGTGATGCTAGAGATGTGAAATCTTGCATGCATTCATTTAAACTCTTCTTATTATCAACTGCATTGTTTCTTTTCGAAACTGTCGACTGAAAAAGTTTATAGGATGTCTATGAAGGAGTGATGCTAGAGATGTGAAATCTTGCATGCATTCATTTAAACTCTTCTTATTATCAACTGCATTCTTTCGAAACTGTCGACTGAAAAGTTTATAGGATGTCTATGAAGGAGGATGCTAGAGATGTGATCTTGCAGCATTCATTTAAACTCTTCTTATTATCAACTGCATTGTTTCTTTCAAAACTGTCGACTGAAAAGTTTATAGGATGTCTATGAAGGAGTGATGCTAGAGATGTGAAATCTTGCATGCATTAATTTAAACTCTTCTTATTATCAACTGCATTGTTTCTTTTCAAACTGTCGACTGAAAAGTTTATAGGATGTCTATGAAGGAGTGATGCTAGAGATGTGAAATCTTGCATGCATTAATTTAAACTCTTCTTATTATCAACTGCATTGTTTCTTTCGAAACTGTCGACTGAAAAAGTTTATAGGATGTCTAGAAGGAGTGATGCTAGAGATGTGAAATCTTGCATGCATTCATTTCAACTCTTCTTATTATCAACTGCATTGTTTCTTTCTGAAACTGTCGACTGAAAAGTTTATAGGATGTCTATGAAGGGTGATGCTAGAGATGTGAAATCTTGCATGCATTAATTTAAACTCTTCTTATTATCAACTGCATTGTTTCTTTCGAAACTGTCGACTGAAAAGTTTATAGGATGTCTATGAAGGGTGATGCTAGAGATGTGAAATCTTGCATGCATTTAAATTTCTATTTCAACTCTTCTTATTATCAACTGCATTGTTTGTCTGCTATGGGGTGATTTCGAAACTGTCGACTGAAAAGTTTATAGGATGTCTATGAAGGATGTCTATGATGCTAGAGATGTGAAATCTTGCATGCATTAATTTAAACTTTTGGCATTAATTTAAACTCTTCAAACTGTGCATTCTATGAAGGAGTGATGCTCTTGCATGCATTCATTTAAACTCTTCTTATTATCAACTGCATTGTTTCTTTCGAAACTGTCGACTGAAAAGTTTATAAGATGTCCTGATATGCTAGATGTCTAAAACTGTCGACTGAAGGGTATCTGAATGTGAAATCTTTCTCTTCTTATTTCAACTGATGCTAGATGTCTGTAGGTGAATCTTTTGCAAACTGAGATGAAATCTTGCATGCATTAATTTAAACTCTTCTTATTATCAACTGCATTGTTTCTTTCGAAACTGTCGACTGAAAAAGTTTATAGGATGTCTATGAAGGAGTGATGCTAGAGATGAAATCTTGCATGCATTCATTTTTCGAAACTTCTTATTATCAACTGCATTGTTTCTTTCGAAACTGTCGACTGAAAAGTTTATAGGATGTCTATGAAGGAGTGATGCTAGAGATGTGAAATCTTGCATGCATTCATTTCAACTCTTCTTATTATCAACTGCATTGTTTCTTTCGAAACTGTCGACTGAAAAGTTTATAGGATGTCTATGAAGGAGTGATGCTAGAGATGAAATCTTGCATGCATTCATTTCAACTCTTCTTATTATCAACTGCATTGTTTCTTTCGAAACTGTCGACTGAAAAGTTTATAGGATGTCTATGAAGGAGTGATGCTAGAGATGTGAAATCTTGCATGCATTCATTTCAACTCTTTATTATCAACTGCATTGTTTCTTTCCAAACTGTCGACTGAAAAGTTTATAGGATGTCTATGAAGGAGTGATGCTAGAGATGTGAAATCTTGCATGCATTCATTTCAACTCTTCTTATTATCAACTGCATTGTTTCTTTTCGAAACTGTCGACTGAAAAGTTTATAGGATGTCTATGAAGGAGTGATGCTAGAGATGTGAAATCTTGCATGCATTCATTTCAACTTTTCTTATTATCAACTGCATTGTTTCTTTCGAAACTTGAAAAGTTTATAGGATGTCTATGAAGGAGTGATGCTAGAAAAATCTTGCATGTTCATTTAAACTCTTCTTATTATCAACTGCATTGTTTCTTTCGAAACTGAAAAAGTTTATAGGATGTCTATGAAGGAGTGATGCTAGAGATGTGAAATCTTGCATGCATTCATTTCAACTCTTCTTATTATCAACTGCATTGTTTCTTTCGAAACTGTCGACTGAAAAGTTTATAGGATGTCTATGAAGGAGTGATGCTAGAGATGTGAAATCTTGCATGCATTCATTTAAACTCTTCTTATTATCAACTGCATTGTTTCTTTCGAAACTGTCGACTGAAAAGTTTATAGGATGTCTATGAAGGAGTGATGCTAGAGATGTGAAATCTTTTTTGCATTCATTTCAACTCTTCTTATTATCAACTGCATTGTTTCTTTCGAAACTGTCGACTGAAAAGTTTATAGGATGTCTATGAAGGAGTGATGCTAGAGATGTGAAATCTTGCATGCATTCATTTCTAAACTCTTCTTATTATCAACTGCATTGTTTCTTTCGAAACTGTCGACTGAAAAGTTTATAGGATGTCTATGAAGGAGTGATGCTAGAGATGTGAAATCTTGCATGCATTCATTTAAACTCTTCTTATTATCAACTGCATTGTTTCTTTCAAACTGTCGACTGAAAAGTTTATAGGATGTCTATGAAGGAGTGATGCTAGAGATGTGAAATCTTGCATGCATTCATTTCAACTCTTCTTATTATCAACTGCATTGTTTCTTTCGAAACTGTCGACTGAAAAAGTTTATAGGATGTCTATGAAGGAGTGATGCTAGAGATGTGAAATCTTGCATGCATTCATTTTCAACTCTTCTTATTATCAACTGCATTGTTTCTTTCGAAACTGTCGACTGAAAAGTTTATAGGATGTCTATGAAGGAGTGATGCTAGAGATGTGAAATCTTGCATGCATTCATTTCAAACTCTTCTTATTATCAACTGCATTGTTTCTTTCGAAACTGTCGACTGAAAAGTTTATAGGATGTCTATGAAGGAGTGATGCTAGAGATGAAATCTTGCATGCATTAATTTAAACTCTTCTTATTATCAACTGCATTGTTTCTTTCGAAACTGTCGACTGAAAAGTTTATAGGATGTCTATGAAGGATTGTGATGCTAGAGATGTGAAATCTTGCATGCATTAATTTAAACTCTTCTTATTATCAACTGCATTGTTTCTTTCGAAACTGTCGACTGAAAAGTTTATAGGATGTCTATGAAGGAGTGATGCTAGAGATGTGAAATCTTGCATGCATTAATTTAAACTCTTCTTATTATCAACTGCATTGTTTCTTTCAAACTGTCGACTGAAAAAGTTTATAGGATGTCTATGAAGGAGTGATAGAGATGTGAAATCTTGCATGCATTAATTTAAACTCTTCTTATTATCAACTGCATTGTTTCTTTCGAAACTGTCGACTGAAAAGTTTATAGGATGTCTATGAAGGAGTGATGCTAGAGATGTGAAATCTTGCATGCATTCATTTCAACTCTTCTTATTATCAACTGCATTGTTTCTTTCGAAACTGTCGACTGAAAAAAGTTTATAGGATGTCTATGAAGGAGTGATGCTAGAGATGTGAAATCTTGCATGCATTTAATTTAAACTCTTCTTATTATCAACTGATGCTATGTGTTTGCATTTCATTTCAACTCTTCTTATTATCAACTGCATTGTTTTTTTTCGAAACTGTCGAAAAAGTTTATAGGATGTCTATGTCTATGAAGGCATTGTTTCTTTCGATGCTAGAAAAGATGGATGAAAGGAGTCTTGCATGCATTCATTTCAACTTTCTTAATCAACTGCATTCTTATTATCAACTGCATTGTTTCTTGCATGCATTCATTTCAACTCTTCTTATTATCAAACTGCATTGTTTCTGTCGACTGAAAAGTTTATAGGATGTCTATGAAGGAAATCTTGTGATTCATTTCAAACTTCTTATTATCAACTGCATTGTTTCTTTCAGCTAGAGATGTGAAATCTTGCAAATGCATTAATTTAAACTCTTCTTATTATCAACTGCATTGTTTCTTTTCGAAACTGTCGACTGAAAAGTTTATAGGATGTCTATGAAGGAGTGATGCTAGAGATGTGAAATCTTGCATGCATTCATTTAAACTCTTCTTATTATCAACTGCATTGTTTCTTTCGAAACTGTCGAAAAAGTTTATAGGATGTCTATGAAGGGTGATGCTAGAGATGTGAAAATCTTGCATGCATTCATTTCAACTCTTCTTATTATCAACTGCATTGTTTTTTCAGAAACTGTCGACTGAAAAGTTTATAGGATGTCTAGAAGGAGTGATGCTAGAGATGTGAAATCTTGCATGCATTCATTTAAACTCTTCTTATTATCAACTGCATTGTTTCTTTCGAAAAAGTTTATAGGATGTCTGTCTAGAGATGGGAAATCTTGAAAAACTCTTCTTATTATCAACTGCATTTTTCTTTCGAAACTGTAGGATGTGTCTATGAAGGAGTGATGCTAGAGATGTGAAATCTGCATGCATTCATTTCAACTCTTCTTATTATCAACTGCATTGTTTCTTTCGAAACTGTCGACTGAAAAGTTTATAGGATGTCTATGAAGGAGTGATGCTAGAGATGTGAAATCTTGCATGCATTAATTTAAACTCTTCTTATTATCAACTGCATTGTTTCTTTCAAACTGTCGACTGAAAAGTTTATGGGGATGTCTATGAAGGGTGATGCTAGAGATGTGAAATCTTGATGCATTCATTTAAACTCTTCTTATTATCAACTGCATTGTTTCTTTCAAAACTGTCGACTGAAAAGTTTATAGGATGTCTATGAAGGAGTGATGCTAGAGATCTTGAAATCTTCTTATTATCAACTGCATTGTTTCTTTCCGATTTTATAGGATGTCTATTTGTGAAATCAACTCTTCTTATTATCAACTGACATTGTTTCTTTCTTTACAAACTGTCGACTGAAAAGTTTATAGGATGTCTATGAAGGAGTGATGCTAGAGATGTGAAATCTTGCATGCATTCATTTCAACTCTTCTTATTATCAACTGCATTGTTTCTTTCGAAACTGTCGACTGAAAAAGTTTATAGGATGTCTATGAAGGAGTGATGCTAGAGATGTGAAATCTTGCATGCATTCATTTCAAACTCTTCTTATTATCAACTGCATTGTTTCTTTTATAGAAACTGTCGACTGAAAAGTTTATAGGATGTCTATGAAGGAGTGATGCTAGAGATGTGAAATCTTGCATGCATTCATTTCAACTCTTCTTATTATCAACTGCATTGTTTCTTTCAAAAACCGTCGACTGAAAATGCATTTTTCAACTCTTCTTATTATCAACTGATGTCTATGTCGGAAAAGTGATGCTGTCTTAAAGGAGATGCTAGAGATGTGAAATCTTGCATGCATTCATTTCAAACTCTTCTTATTATCAACTGCATTGTTTTCTTTCGAAACTGTCGACTGAAAAGTTTATAGGATGTCTATGAAGGAGTGATGCTAGAGATGTGAAATCTTGCATGCATTCATTTCAACTCTTCTTATTATCAACTGCATTGTTTCTTTTGTTTCTTTCGAAACTGTCAACTGAAAAGTTTATAGGATGTCTATGAAGAGTGATGCTAGATGTGGAAATCTTGCATGCATTCATTTCAACTCTTCTTATTATCAACTGCATTGTTTCTTTCGAAACTGTCGACTGAAAAGTTTATAGGATGTCTATGAAGGAGTGATGCTAGAGATGTGAAATCTTGCATGCATTCATTTCAAACTCTTCTTATTATCAACTGCATTGTTTCTTTCAAAACTGTCGACTGAAAAGTTTATAGGATGTCTATGAAGGAGTGATGCTAGAGATGTGAAATCTTGCATGCATTAATTTCAACTCTTCTTATTATCAACTGCATTGTTTCTTTCAGAAACTGTCGACTGAAAAAAGTTTATAGGATGTCTATGAAGGAGTGATGCTAGAGATGTGCAAATCTTGCATGCATTTCTTTCGAAACTTTAAACTTTATAGGATGTCTTCTTGTTATCATTCACTGCATTATCAACTGCATTGTTTCTTTCAAAACTGTCGACTGAAAAGTTTATAGGATGTCTATGAAGGAGTGATGCTAGAGATGTGAAATCTTGCATGCATTCATTTCAACTCTTCTTATTATCAACTGCATTGTTTCTTTCGAAACTGTCGACTGAAAAGTTTATAGGATGTCTATGAAGGAGTGATGCTAGAGATGTGAAATCTTGCAAACTGCATTAATTTAAACTCTTCTTATTATCAACTGCATTGTTTCATCGACTGAAAAGTTTATAGGATGTCTATGGAAGGAGTGATGCTAGAGATGTGAAATCTGAATTCATTTCAACTCTTCTTATATCAACTGCATTGTTTTTCGAAACTGTCGACTGAAAAGTTTATAGGATGTCTATGAAGGAGTGATGTGAAATGTGAAATGCATGCATTCATTTCAACTCTTCTTATTATCAACTGCATTGTTTCTTTCGAAACTGTCGACTGAAAAAGTTTATAGGATGTCTATGAAGCATTCATTTCAACTCTTCTTATTATCAACTGAGTGATGCTAGAGATGTGAAATCTTGCATGCATTCATTTCAACTCTTCTTATTATCAACTGCATTGTTTCTTTCGAAACTGTCGACTGAAAAGTTTATAGGATGTCTATGAAGGGTGATGCTAGAGATGGCATTGTTTTTTCCGAAACTGTCGATTTATAGGATGTCTATGAAGGAGTGATGAGAATGTTTGCATGCATTCATTTCAACTCTTCTTATTATCAACTGCATTGTTTCTTTCGAAACTGTCGACTGAAAAGTTTATAGGATGTCTATGAAGGAGTGATGCTAGAGATGAAATCTTGCATGCATTAATTTAAACTCTTCTTATTATCAACTGCATTGTTTCTTTCAAAACTGTCGACTGAAAAGTTTATAGGATGTCTATGAAGGAGTGATGCTAGATGTGAAATCTTGCATGCATTAATTTAAACTCTTCTTATTATCAACTGCATTTATTTCTTTTCAGGCTGTCGACTGAAAAGTTTATAGGATGTCTATGAAGGGAGTGATGCTAGAGATGTGAAATCTTGCATGCATTAATTTAAACTCTTCTTATTATCAACTGCATTGTTTCTTTCGAACTGTCGACTGAAAAGTTTATAGGATGTCTATGAAGGAGTGATGCTAGAGATGTGAAATCTTGCATGCATTCTTCATTTCAACTCTTCTTATTATCAACTGCATTGTTTCTTTCCAAACTGTCGACTGAAAAGTTTATGGGATGTCTATGAAGGAGTGATGCTAGAGATGTGAAATCTTGCATGCATTCATTTAAACTCTTCTTATTATCAACTGCATTGTTTCTTTCGAAACTGTCGACTGAAAAGTTTATAGGATGTCTATGAAGGAGTGATGCTAGAGATGTGAAATCTTGCATGCATTAATTTAAACTCTTCTTATTATCAACTGCATTGTTTCTTTCGAAACTGTCGACTGAAAAGTTTATAGGATGTCTATGAAGGAGTGATGCTGAGATGTGAAATCTTGCATGCATTCATTTCAACTCTTCTTATTATCAACTGCATTGTTTCTTTCGAAACTGTCGACTGAAAAGTTTATAGGATGTCTATGAAGGAGTGATGCTAGAGATGTGAAATCTTGCATGCATTAATTTAAACTCTTCTTATTATCAACTGCATTGTTTCTTTCAAACTGTCGACTGAAAAGTTTATAGGATGTCTATGAAGGAGTGATGCTAGAGATGTGAAATCTTGCATGCATTCATTTAAACTCTTCTTATTATCAACTGCATTTGTTTCTTTTTTCAAACTGTCGACTGAAAAGTTTATAGGATGTCTATGAAGGAGTGATGCTAGAGATGTGAAATCTTGCATGCATTCATTTAAACTCTTCTTATTATCAACTGCATTGTTTCTTTCGAAACTGTCTGACTGAAAAGTTATAGGATGTCTATGAAGGATGAGATCTAAATCTTGAATTCATTTCAACTCTTCTTATTATCAACTGCATTGTTTCTTTTTTCGAAACTGTCGACTGAAAAGTTTATAGGATGTCTATGAAGGAGTGATGCTAGAGATGTGAAATCTTGCATGCATTCATTTCAACTCTTCTTATTATCAACTGCATTGTTTCTTTCAGAAACTGTCGACTGAAAAGTTTATAGGATGTCTATGAAGGAGTGATGCTAGAGATGTGAAATCTTGCATGCATTCATTTCAACTCTTCTTATTATCAACTGCATTGTTTCTTTCCAGAAACTGTCGACTGAAAAGTTTATAGGATGTCTATGAAGGGTTTATAGATGCTAGAGATGTGAAATCTTGCATGCATTCATTTCAACTCTTCTTATTATCAACTGCATTGTTTCTTTTTTAGAAACTGTCGACTGAAAAAGTTTATAGGATGTCTATGAAGGAGTGATGCTAGAGATGTGAAATCTTGCATGCATTATTTCAACTCTTCTTATTATCAACTGCATTGTTTTTCCATAAACTGTCGACTGAAAAGTTTATAGGATGTATGAAGGAAGTGCTAGACTATGAAATCTTGGATTATCAACTGCATTGTTTCTTTCGATGTCGACTGAAAAGTTTATAGGATGTCTATGAAATGATGCTAGAGATGTGAAATTCATTTCAACTCTTCTTATTTCATTTCAACTCTTCTTATTATCAACTGCATTGTTTCTTTCGAAACTGTCGACTGAAAAGTTTATAGGATGTCTATAAGAAGGAGTGATGCTAGAATGTGAAATCTTGCATGCATTCATTTCAACTCTTCTTATTATCAACTGCATTGTTTCTTTCGAAACTGTCGACTGAAAAGTTTATAGGATGTCTATGAAGGAGTGATGCTAGAGATGTGAAATCTTGCATGCATTCATTTCAACTCTTCTTATTATCAACTGCATTGTTTCTTTCGAAACTGTCGACTGAAAAGTTTATAGGATGTCTATGAAGGAGTGATGCTAGAGATGTGAAATCTTGCATGCATTCATTTCAACTCTTCTTATTATCAACTGCATTGTTTCTTTCGAAACCGTCGACTGAAAAAAGTTTATAGGATGTCTATGAAGGAGTGATGCTGAGATGTGAAATCTGTCATTAATTTAAACTCTTCTTATTATCAACTGCATTGTTTCTTTCGAACTGTCGACTGAAAAGTTTATAGGATGTCTATGAAGGAGTGATGCTGAAAATTTAGATGTGAAATCTTGCATGCATTCATTTCAACTCTTCTTATTATCAACTGCATTGTTTCTTTCAGAAACTGTCGACTGAAAAGTTTATAGGATGTCTATGAAGGTGTGATGCTAGAGATGTGAAATCTTGCATGCATTCATTTCAACTCTTCTTATTATCAACTGCATTGTTTCTTTCGAAACTGTCGACTGAAAAGTTTATAGGATGTCTATGAAGGAGTGATGCTAGAGATGTGAAATCTTGCATGCATTCATTTAAACTCTTCTTATTATCAACTGCATTGTTTTCTTTCAAACTGTCGACTGAAAAGTTTATAGGATGTCTATGAAGGATGCTGATGCTTGCATGCATTAATTTCAACTCTTCTTATTATCAACTGATGTTCTTTCAAGAAAATGTCTAATCTTGCATGCATTCATTTCAACTCTTCTTATTATCAACTGATTGTTTCTTTTCGAAACTGTCGACTGAAAAAGTTTATAGGATGTCTATGAAGGAGTGATGCTGAAGATGTTAATCTTGCATGCATTCATTTAAACTCTTCTTATTATCAACTGCATTGTTTCTTTCGAAACTGTCGACTGAAAAGTTTATAGGATGTCTATGAAGGAGTGATGCTAGAGATGTGAAATCTTGCATGCATTCATTTCAACTCTTCTTATTATCAACTGCATTGTTTCTTTCGAAACTGTCGACTGAAAAGTTTATAGGATGTCTATGAAGGAGTGATGCTAGAGATGTGAAATCTTGCATGCATTCATTTAAACTCTTTCTTATTATCAACTGCATTGTTTCTTTCAAAACTGTCGACTGAAAAGTTTATAGGATGTCTATGAAGGAGTGATGCTAGAGATGTAGAAATCTAGCATTCATTTCAACTCTTCTTATTATCAACTGCATTGTTTCTTTCCAAACTGTCGAAAAAAGTTTTATAGGATGTCTATGCATGATGCTAGAGATGAAATCTTGCATGCATTCATTTCAACTCTTCTTATTATCAACTGCATTGTTTCTTTCGAAACTGTCGACTGAAAAGTTTATAGGATGTCTATGAAGGATGCTAGAGATGCTAGAGATGTGAAATCTTGCATGCATTCATTTAAACTCTTCTTATTATCAACTGCATTGTTTCTTTCCAAATCTTTCTGAAACTGTCGACTGAAAAGTTTATAGGATGTCTATGAAGGAGTGATGCTAGAGATGTGAAATCTTGCATGCATTCATTTCAACTCTTCTTATTATCAACTGCATTGTTTCTTTCTGAAACTGTCGACTGAAAAGTTTATAGGATGTCTATGAAGGAGTGATGCTAGAGATGTGAAATCTTGCATGCATTAATTTAAACTCTTCTTATTATCAACTGCATTGTTTCTTTCCAAACTGTCGACTGAAAAGTTTATAGGATGTCTATGAAGGTGATGCTAGAGATGTGAAATCTTGCATGCATTCATTTCAACTCTTCTTATTATCAACTGCATTGTTTCTTTCGAAACTGTCGACTGAAAAGTTTATAGGATGTCTATGAAGGAGTGATGCTAGAGATGTGAAATCTTGCATGCATTCATTTCAACTCTTCTTATTATCAACTGCATTGTTTCTTTCTTAAACTGTCGACTGAAAAGTTTATAGGATGTCTATGAATGTGAAATCTTGCGTGATGTCGACTGAAAAGTTTATAGGATGTCTATGAAGGGTGATGCTAGAAAAATCTTGCATGCATTCATTTAAACTCTTCTTATTATCAACTCATTGTTTTATTGTTTCTTTCGAAACTGTCGACTGAAAAAGTTTATAGGATGTCTATGAAGGAGTGATGCTAGAGATGTGAAATCTTGCATGCATTCATTTCAACTCTTCTTATTATCAACTGCATTGTTTCTTTCGAAACTGTCGACTGAAAAGTTTATAGGATGTCTATGAAGGAGTGATGCTAGAGATGTGAAATCTTGCATGCATTCATTTCAACTCTTCTTATTATCAACTGCATTGTTTCTTTCGAAACTGTCGACTGAAAAGTTTATAGGATGTCTATGAAGGTCGACTGTGATGCTGGAGAGCTAGATGTGAAATCTTGCATGCATTCATTTCAACTCTTCTTATTATCAACTGCATTGTTTCTTTCGAAACTGTCGACTGAAAAGTTTATAGGATGTCTATGAAGGAGTGATGCTAGAGATGTGAAATCTTGCATGCATTCATTTCAACTCTTCTTATTATCAACTGCATTCTTTTCGAAACTGTCGACTGAAAAAGTTTATAGGATGTCTATGAAGGAGTGATGCTAGAGATGTGAAATCTTGCATGCATTCATTTCAACTCTTCTTATTATCAACTGCATTGTTTCTTTCGAACTGTCGACTGAAAAGTTTATAGGATGTCTATGAAGGAGTGATGCTAGAGATGTGAAATCTTGCATGCATTCATTTCAACTCTTCTTATTATCAACTGCATTGTTTCTTTCAAGAAACTGTCGACTGAAAAGTTTATAGGATGTCTATGAAGGAGTGATGCTAGAGATGTGAAATCTTGCATGCATTCATTTTCAACTCTTCTTATTATCAACTGCATTGTTTCTTTCGAAACTGTCGACTGAAAAGTTTATAGGATGTCTATGAAGGAGTGATGCTAGAGATGTGAAATCTTGCATGCATTAATTTCAACTCTTCTTATTATCAACTGCATTGTTTCTTTTCGAAACTGTCGACTGAAAAGTTTATAGGATGTCTATGAAGGAGTGATGCTGAGATGTGAAATCTTGCATGCATTCATTTCAACTCTTCTTATTATCAACTGTTTGTTTCTTTCGAAACTGTCGACTGAAAAAGTTATAGGATGTCTATGAAGGAGTTGCTAGAGATGTGAAATCTTGCTTTCATTTCAACTCTTCTTATTATCAACTGCATTGTTTCTTTCGAAACTGTCGACTGAAAAGTTTATAGGATGTCTATGAAGGGTGATGCTAGAGATGTGAAATCTTGCATGCATTAATTTAAACTCTTCTTATTATCAACTGCATTGTTTCTTTCGAAACTGTCGACTGAAAAGTTTATAGGATGTCTATGAAGGAGTGATGCTAAGATGTGAAATCTTGCATAGGCATTGTTTCTTTCGAAACTGTCGACTGAAAAGTTTATAGGATGTCTATGAAGGAGTGATGCTAGAAAATGCATGAAATCTTGCATGCATTCATTTCAAACTCTTCTTATTATCAACTGCACATTGTTTTCTTTCGAAACTGTCTTTTATTATCAACTATAGGATGTCTATGAATGTGTTCTCTTCTTATTATCAACTGCATTGTTTCTTTCAGAACTGTCGACTGAAAAGTTTATAGGATGTCTATGAAGGAGTGATGCTAGAGATGTGAAATCTTGCATGCATTCATTTAAACTCTTCTTATTATCAACTGCATTGTTTCTTTCGAAACTGTCGACTGAAAAGTTTATAGGATGTCTATGAAGGAGTGATGCTAGAGATGTGAAATCTTGCATGCATTCATTTCAACTCTTCTTATTATCAACTGCATTGTTTTCTTTCCTTATTAAACTGTCGACTGAAAAAGTTTATAGGATGTCTATGAAGGGTGATGCTAGAGATGTGAAATCTTGCATGCATTCATTTAAACTCTTCTTTATCAACCATTGTTTCTTTCGAAACTGTCGACTGAAAAGTTTATAGGATGTCTATGAAGGAGGATGCTAGAGATGTGAAATCTTGCATGCATTCATTTCTCTTCTTATTATCAACTGCATTGTTTCTTTCGAAACTGTCGAAAAAAGTTTATAGGATGTCTATGAAGGAGTGATGCTAGAGATGTGAAATCTTGCATGCATTCATTTCAACTCTTCTTATTATCAACTGCATTGTTTCTTTCAGAAACTGTCGACTGAAAAGTTTATAGGATGTCTATGAAGGATGTGATGCTAGAGATGTTATCAACTGCATTGAAATCTTGCATGCATTCATTTCAACTCTTCTTATTATCAACTGCATTGTTTCTTTCCAAACTGTCGACTGAAAAGTTTATAGGATGTCTATGAAGGAGTGATGCTAGAGATGTGAAATCTTGCATGCATTCATTTCAACTCTTCTTATTATCAACTGCATTGTTTTTCTCGACTGAAAAGTTATAGGATGTCTATGAAGGTTGCTAGAGATGTGAAATCTTGCAATTCATTTAAACTCTTCTTATTATCAACTGCATTGTTTCTTTCGAAACTGTCGAAAAAGTTTATAGGATGTCTATGAAGGAGTGATGCTAGAGATGTGATCTTGCATGCATTCATTTCAACTCTTCTTATTATCAACTGCATTGTTTCTTTCAGAAACTGTCGACTGAAAAGTTTATAGGATGTCTATGAAGGAGTGATGCTAGAGATGTGATCTTGCATGCATTCATTTCAACTCTTCTTATTATCAACTGCATTGTTTCTTTCGAAACTGTCGACTGAAAAGTTTATAGGATGTCTATGAAGGGTGATGCTAGAGATGTGAAATCTTGCATGCATTAATTTAAACTCTTCTTATTATCAACTGCATTGTTTCTTTCGAAACTGTCGACTGAAAAGTTTATAGGATGTCTATGAAGGAGTGATGCTAGAGATGTGAAATCTTGCATGCATTCATTTCAACTCTTCTTATTATCAACTGCATTGTTTCTTTTTTTCGAAACTGTCGACTGAAAAAGTTTATAGGATGTCTATGAAGGAGTGATGCTAGAGATGTGAAATCTTGCATGCATTCATTTAAACTCTTCTTATTATCAACTGCATTGTTTCTTTCGAAACTGTCGACTGAAAAGTTTATAGGATGTCTATGAAGGAGTGATGCTAGAGATGTGAAATCTTGCATGCATTCATTTCAACTCTTCTTATTATCAACTGCATTGTTTCTTTCGAAACTGTCGACTGAAAAGTTTATAGGATGTCTATGAAGGAGATGATGCTAGAGATGTTTCTTTCAGAAAAAGTCTTGCATGCATTCAAATTTGCATGCAACTTTAAACTTTCTTATTATCAACTGCATTGTTT
The DNA here is from genome assembly GCA_903632075.3 of Acanthosepion pharaonis. Lineage (NCBI taxonomy): Eukaryota > Metazoa > Mollusca > Cephalopoda > Sepiida > Sepiidae > Acanthosepion > Acanthosepion pharaonis. The sequence continues at coordinate 1,291,428 of CAHIKZ030005028.1, read as the reverse complement.
CTTTCGAAACTGTCGACTGAAAAGGTTTATAGGATGTCTATGAAGGGAGTGATGCTGAAAAATCTTGCATGCATTCATTTCAACTCTTCTTATTATCAACTGATTGTTTCTTTCGAAACTGTCGACTGAAAAGTTTATAGGATGCTATGAAGGATGATGCTAGAGATGAAAAATCTTGCATGCATTCATTTCAACTCTTCTTATTATCAACTGCATTGTTTCTTTCGAAACTGTCGACTGAAAAGTTTATAGGATGTCTATGAAGGAGTGATGCTAGAGATGTGAAATCTTGCATGCATTCATTTCAACTCTTCTTATTATCAACTGCATTGTTTCTTTCCGAAACTGTCGACTGAAAAAAGTTTATAGGATGTCTATGAAGGAGTGATGCTAGAGATGTGTGAAATCTTGCATGCATTAATTTAAACTCTTCTTATTATCAACTGCATTGTTTCTTTCGAAACTGTCGACTGAAAAGTTTATAGGATGTCTATGAAGGAGTGATGCTAGAGATGTGAAATCTTGCATGCATTCATTTCAACTCTTCTTATTATCAACTGCATTGTTTCTTTCAGAAACTGTCATTGAAAAGTTTATAGGATGTCTATGAAACTGTGCTAGACTGAAAAATCTTGCATGCATTTTAACTCTTCTTATTAGGATTGTTTCTTTGCATTAATTTAACATCATTCGAAACTGTCGAAAAAGTTTATGGATGTCTATGAAGGGAGTGATGCTAGAGATGTGAAATCTTGCATGCATTCATTTCAACTCTTCTTATTATCAACTGCATTGTTTCTTTCTTGAAAACTGTCGACTGAAAAGTTTATAGGATGTCTATGAAGGAGTGATGCTAGAGATGTGAAATCTTGCATGCATTAATTTATGCATTCATTTCAACTCTTCTTATTATCAACTGCATTGTTTCTTTCTGAAACCTCGACTGAAAAGTTTATAGGATGTCTATGAGAAGGAGTGATGCTAGATGTGAAATCTTGCATGCATTAATTTAAACTCTTCTTATTATCAACTGCATTGTTTCTTTCGAAACTGTCGACTGAAAAAGTTTATAGGATGTCTATGAAGGAGTGATGCTAGAGATGTGAAATCTTGCATGCATTCATTTCAACTCTTTTTTATTATCAACTGCATTGTTTCTTTTTTAGAAACTGTCGACTGAAAAGTTTATTTCCAGGATGTCTGAAAAGAAGGATGTCTATGCTAGAGATGCTGAAATCTTGCATGCATTCATTTAAACTCTTCTTATTATCAACTGCATTGTTTCTTTCAGAAACTGTCGACTGAAAAGTTTATAGGATGTCTATGAAGGAGTGATGCTAGAGATGTGAAATCTTTGCATGCATTCATTTCAACTGCATTGTTTCTTATTAAACTCAACTGCATTGAAATTTCTTTTTAAAAACTGTCGAACTGTCGAAAAAAGTTTATAGGATGTCTATGAAGGGAGTGATGCTAGAGATGTGAAATCTTGCATGCATTCATTTAAACTCTTCTTATTATCAACTGCATTGTTTCTTTCAAAACTGTCGACTGAAAAGTTTATAGGATGTCTATGAAGGAGTGATGCTAGAGATGTGAAATCTTGCATGCATTCATTTCAACTCTTCTTATTATCAACTGCATTGTTTCTTTCGAAACTGTCGACTGAAAAGTTTATAGGATGTCTAGTTTATGTGAAATCTTGCATGCATTCATCTTCTTTATTATCAACTGCATTGTTTCTTTCTGAAACTGTCGATGAAAAGTTTATAGGATGTCTATGAAGGAGTGATGCTAGAGATGTGAAATCTTGCATGCATTCATTTCAACTCTTCTTATTATCAACTGCATTGTTTCTTTCGAAACTGTCGACTGAAAAGTTTATAGGATGTCTATGAAGGAGTGATGCTGAGATGTGAAATCTTGCATGCATTCATTTCAACTCTTCTTATTATCAACTGCATTGTTTCTTTCGAAACTGTCGACTGAAAAGTTTATAGGATGTCTATGAAGGAGTGATGCTAGAGATGTGAAATCTTGCATGCATTCATTTCAACTCTTCTTATTATCAACTGCATTGTTTCTTTCAGAACTGTCGACTGAAAAGTTTATAGGATGTCTATGAAGGAGTGATGCTAGAGATGTGAAATCTTGCATGCATTAATTTAAACTCTTCTTATTATCAACTGCATTGTTTCTTTCGAAACTGTCGACTGAAAAGTTTATAGGATGTCTATGAAGGAGTGATGCTAGAGATGTGAAATCTTGCATGCATTAATTTAAACTCTTCTTATTATCAACTGCATTGTTTCTTTCGAAACTGTCGACTGAAAAGTTTATAGGATGTCTGGAAGGAGTGATGCTAGAGATGTGAAATCTTGCATGCATTAATTTAAACTCTTCTTATTATTTCAACTGCATTGTTTCTTTTTGAGAAACTGTCGACTGAAAAGTTTATAGGATGTCTATGAAGGAGTGATGCTAGAGATGTGAAATCTTGCATGCATTCATTTCAACTTCTTATTCTTCTTATTATCAACTGCATTTTATTTCTTTATGAAACTGTCTAGACTGAAAAAGTTTATAGGATGTCTCGACTGAAGGAGTGATGTCTAGAGATGTGAAATCTTGCATGCATTCATTTCAACTCTTCTTATTATCAACTGCATTGTTTCTTTCGAAACTGTCGACTGAAAAAGTTTATAGGATGTCTATGAAGGAGTGATGCTAGAGATGTGAAATCTTGCATGCATTCATTTCAACTCTTCTTATTATCAACTGCATTGTTTCTTTCGAAACTGTCGACTGAAAAGTTTATAGGATGTCTATGAAGGAGTGATGCTAGAGATGTGAAATCTTGCATGCATTAATTTAAACTCTTCTTATTATCAACTGCATTGTTTCTTTCGAAACTGTCGACTGAAAAGTTTATAGGATGTCTATGAAGGAGTGATGCTAGAGATGTGAAATCTTGCATGCATTCATTTCAACTCTTCTTATTATCAACTGCATTGTTTCTTTCGAAACTGTCGACTGAAAAGTTTATAGGATGTCTATGAAGGAGTGATGCTAGAGATGTGAAATCTTGCATGCATTCATTTTAACTCTTCTTATTATCAACTGCATTGTTTCTTTCGAAACTGTCGACTGAAAAGTTTATAGGATGTCTATGAAGGAGTGATGCTAGAGATGTGAAATCTTGCATGCATTCATTTAAACTCTTCTTATTATCAACTGCATTGTTTCTTTCGAAACTGTCGACTGAAAAGTTTATAGGATGTCTATGAAGGAGTGATGCTAGAGATGTGAAATCTTGCATTCATTTCATTTTATTATCAACTCTTCTTTCGATTATCAACTGCATGCATTCATTAAACTCTTCTTATTATCAACTGCATTGTTTCTTTCGAAACTGTCGACTGAAAAGTTTATAGGATGTCTATGAAGGAGTGATGCTAGAGATGTGAAATCTTGCATGCATTCATTTAAACTCTTCTTATTATCAACTGCATTGTTTCTTTCGAAACTGTCGACTGAAAAGTTTATAGGATGTCTATGAAGGAGTGATGCTATGTGAAATCTGCATGCATTCATTTAAACTCTTCTTATTATCAACTGCATTGTTTCTTTCTGAAACTGTCGACTGAAAAAGTTTATAGGATGTCTATGAAGATGCTAAAAAATCTTGCATGCATTCATTTAAACTCTTCTTATTATCAACTGCATTGTTTCTTTTCGAAACTGTCGACTGAAAAGTTTATAGGATGTCTATGAAGGAGTGATGCTGAGATGTGAAATCTTGCATGCATTCATTTAAACTCTTCTTATTATCAACTGCATTGTTTCTTTCTGAAACTGTCGACTGAAAAGTTTATAGGATGTCTATGAAGGAGTGATGCTAGAGATGTGAAATCTTGCATGCATTCATTTTCAACTCTTCTTATTATCAACTGCATTGTTTCTTTCGAAACTGTCGACTGAAAAGTTTATAGGATGTCTATGAAGGAGTGATGCTAGAGATTATCAACTGCATGTTTCTTTCGAAACTGTCGACTTGGATGTCTATGCATTTGCATGCATTTTTCAACTCTTCTTATTATCAACTGCATTGTTTCTTTCGAAACTGTCGACTGAAAAGTTTATAGGATGTCTATGAAGGAGTGATGCTAGAGATGTGAAATCTTGCATGCATTCCCTCTTATTTCAACTCTTCTTATTATCAAAAGTTTATAGGATGTCTGCATTGAAATTTCTTTTCAACTCTTCTTAAAACTGTCGACTGAAAAGTTTATAGGATGTCTATGAAGGAGTGATGCTAGAGATGTGAAATCTTGCATGCATTAATTTAAACTCTTCTTATTATCAACTGCATTTGTTTCTTTCGAAACTGTCGACTGAAAAGTTTATAGGATGTCTATGAAGGAGTGATGCTAGAGATGTGAAATCTTGGCATTCATTTCAACTTTCTTAACTCTTGTTTCTTTTCCAGAAACTGTCGACTCAAAAAGTTTATAGGATGTCATTAGAGATTTTTGCATGAAACTGTCAACTGCATTGTTTTTTCTTCCAAACCGTCGACTGAAAAGTTTATAGGATGTCTATGAAGGAGTGATGCTGAATGTGAAAATTGCATGCATTCATTTCAACTCTTCTTATTATCAACTGCATTGTTTCTTTTCAAACTGTCGACTGAAAAGTTTATAGGATGTCTATGAAGGAGTGATGCTAGAGATGTGAAATCTTGCATGCATTCATTTCAACTCTTCTTATTATCAACTGCATTGTTTCTTTCGAAACTGTATTCTATCTAACTTGCATTTCATTTCTTTCTTAAAACTGTCGACTGAAAAGTTTATAGGATGTCTATGAAGGAGTGATGCTAGAGATGTGAAATCTTGCATGCATTAATTTAAACTCTTCTTATTATCAACTGCATTGTTTCTTTCGAAACTGTCGACTGAAAAGTTTATAGGATGTCTATGAAGGAGTGATGCTAGAGATGTGAAATCTTGCATGCATTCATTTCAACTCTTCTTATTATCAACTGCATTGTTTCTTTCGAAACTGTCGACTGAAAAGTTTATAGGATGTCTATGAAGGAGTGATGCTAGAGATGTGAAATCTTGCATGCATTCATTTAATTTTATTATCAACTGCATTGTTTCTTGTCGATTTTATGTCTAACTGCATTTGCATTTCTTTCAACTCTTCTTATTATCAACTGCATTGTTTCTTTCGAAACTGTCGACTGAAAAGTTTATAGGATGTCTATGAAGGAGTGATGCTAGAGATGTGAAATCTTGCATGCATTAATTTAAACTCTTCTTATTATCAACTGCATTGTTTCTTTCGAAACTGTCGACTGAAAAGTTTATAGGATGTCTATGAAGGAGTGATGCTAGAGATGTGAAATCTGCATGCATTAATTTTCAACTCTTTCTTATTATGTCTATGAAGGTTTCTTTATGCTGCATTGTTTCAAATCTTGCATTTCAACTCTTCTTGAATCAACTGCATTGTTTCTTTCAACTGCATTGTTTCTTTCAGAAACTGTCGACTGAAAAGTTTATAGGATGTCTATGAAGGAGTGATGCTAGAGATGTGAAATCTTGCATGCATTCATTTAAACTCTTCTTATTATCAACTGCATTGTTTTCTTTCGAAACTGTCGACTGAAAAAGTTTATAGGATGTCTATGAAGGAGATGCTAGAGATGTGAAATCTTGCATGCATTCATTTCAACTCTTCTTATTATCAACTGCATTGTTTCTTTCGAAACCGTCGACTGAAAAGTTTATAGGATGTCTATGAAGGAGTGATGCTAGAGATGTGAAATCTTGCATGCATTAATTTAAACTCTTCTTATTATCAACTGCATTGTTTCTTTCGGAAACTGTCGACTGAAAAGTTTATAGGATGTCTATGAAGGAGTGATGCTAGAGATGTGAAATCTTGCATGCATTCATTTCAACTCTTCTTATTATCAACTGCATTGTTTCTTTCGCAAAACTGTCGACTGAAAAGTTTATAGGATGTCTATGAAGGAGTGATGCTAGAGATGTGAAATCTTGCATGCATTCATTTCAAACTCTTCTTATTATCAACTGCATTGTTTCTTTCGAAACTGTCGACTGAAAAGTTTATAGGATGTCTATGAAGGCATTGTGATGCTAAAAGTTTAGATGTGAAATCTTGCATGCATTCATTTCAACTCTTCTTATTATCAACTGCATTGTTTCTTTTTCGAAACTGTCGACTGAAAAGTTTATAGGATGTCTATGAAGGTGTGATGCTTTTTCATGCATTAATTTAAACTCTTCTTATTATCAACTGCATTGTTTCTTTCGAAACTGTCGACTGAAAAGTTTATAGGATGTCTATGAAGGAGTGATGCTAGAGATGTGAAATCTTGCATGCATTCATTTCAACTCTTCTTATTATCAACTGCATTGTTTCTTTTCGAAACTGTCGACTGAAAAGTTTTATAGGATGTCTATGAAGGATTCATTTCAACTCTTCACATTTAACTGTGATGCTAGAGATGTGAAATCTTGCATGCATTAATTTCAACTCTTCTTATTATTGTTTCAAACTGTCGACTTTTATAGGATGTCTCTTTCTTGAAACTCTTCTTATTATCAACTGTCGACTGAAAAGTTTATAGGATGTCTATGAAGGAGTGATGCTAGAGATGTGAAATCTTGCATGCATTCATTTCAACTCTTCTTATTATCAACTGCATTGTTTCTTTCGAAACTGTCGACTGAAAAGTTTATAGGATGTCTATGAAGGAGTGATGCTAGAGATGTGAAATCTTGCATGCATTCATTTCAACTCTTCTTTATCAACTGCATTGTTTCTTTCGAAACTGTCGACTGAAAAGTTTATAGGATGTCTATGAAGGAGTGATGCTAGAGATGTGAAATCTTGCATGCATTCATTTCAACTCTTCTTATTATCAACTGCATTGTTTCTTTCGAAACTGTTTATGAGATGTCTATAGAGGAGTGATGCTGAAAGTTTATTTAGGATGTCTATGGATGTCTAGGAGTGATGCTAGAGATGTGAAATCTTGCATGCATTCATTTCAACTCTTCTTATTATCAACTGCATTGTTTCTTTCGAAACTGTCGACTGAAAAAAGTTTATAGGATGTCTATGAAGGAGTGATGCTAGAGATGTGAAATCTTGCATGCATTCATTTCAACTCTTCTTATTATCAACTGCATTGTTTCTTTCGAAACTGTCGACTGAAAAGTTTATAGGATGTCTATGAAGGAGTGATGCTAGAGATGTGAAATCTTGCATGCATTCATTTCAACTCTTCTTATTATCAACTGCATTGTTTTTTTCAAGAAACTGTCGACTGAAAAGTTTATAGGATGTCTATGAAGGAGTGATGCTAGAGATGTGAAATCTTGCATGCATTCATTTAAACTCTTCTTATTATCAACTGCATTGTTTCTTTCGAAACTGTCGACTGAAAAGTTTATAGGATGTCTATGAAGGAGTGATGCTAGAGATGTGAAATCTTGCATGCATTAATTTCAACTCTTCTTATTATCAACTGCATTGTTTCTTTCGAAACTGTCGACTGAAAAGTTTATAGGATGTCTATGAAGGAGTGATGCTAGAGATGTGAAATCTTGCATGCATTCATTTCAACTCTTCTTATTATCAACTGTTTCTTTCAAACTGTCGACTGAAAAAGTTTATAGGATGTCTATGAAGGAATGCTAGAGATGTGAAATCTTGCATGCATTCAAACTCTTCTTATTATCAACTTGTTTCTTTCGAACTGTCGACTGAAAAGTTTATAGGATGTCTATGAAGGGAGTGATGCTAGAGATGTGAAATCTTGCATGCATTCATTTTAAACTCTTCTTATTATCAACTGCATTGTTTCTTTCGAAACTGTCGACTGAAAAGTTTATAGGATGTCTATGAAGGAGTGATGCTAGAGATGTGAAATCTTGCATGCATTCATTTCAACTCTTCTTATTATCAACTGCATTGTTTCTTTCGAAACTGTCGACTGAAAAGTTTATAGGATGTCTATGAAGGAGTGATGCTAGAGATGTGAAATCTTGCATGCATTCATTTCAACTCTTCTTATTATCAACTCTTGTTTCTTTCGAAACTTGAAAAGTTTATAGGATGTCTAAAGGATGCTAGAGATGTGAAATCTTGCTGCTTATTATCAACTGCATTGTTTCTTTTAAAACTGTCGACTGAAAAGTTTATAGGATGTCTATGAAGGAGTGATGCTAGAGATGTGAAATCTTGCATGCATTCATTTCAACTCTTCTTATTATCAACTGCATTGTTTCTTTCGAAACTGTCGACTGAAAAGTTTATAGGATGTCTATGAAGGAGTGATGCTAGAGATGTGAAATCTTGCATGCATTCTTTTAAACTCTTCTTATTATCAACTGCATTGTTTCTTTTCGAAACTGTCGACTGAAAAAGTTTATAGGATGTCTGAAGGAGTGATGCTAGAGATGTGAAATCTTGCATGCATTCATTTCAACTCTTCTTATTATCAACTGCATTGTTTTTCGAAACTGTCGACTGAAAAGTTTATAGGATGTCTATGAAGGAGTGATGCTAGAGATGTGAAATCTTGCATGCATTCATTTCAACTCTTCTTATTATCAACTGCATTGTTTCTTTCGAAACTGTCGACTGAAAAGTTTATAGGATGTCTATGAAGGAGTGATGCTAGAGATGTGAAATCTTGCATGCATTCATTTCAACTCTTCTTATTATCAACTGCATTGTTTCTTTTCGAAACTGTCGACTGAAAAAGTTTATAGGATGTCTATGAAGGAGTGATGCTAGATGTCGAAATCTTGCATGCATTCATTTAAACTCTTCTTATTATCAACTGCATTGTTTCTTTCGAAACTGTCGACTGAAAAGTTTATAGGATGTCTATGAAGGAGTGATGCTAGAGATGTGAAATCTTGCATGCATTCATTTAAACTCTTCTTATTATCAACTGCATTGTTTCTTTCGAAACTGTCGACTGAAAAGTTTATAGGATGTCTATGAAGGAGTGATGCTAGAGATGTGAAATCTTGCTTTCATTTTAACTCTTCTTATTATCAACTGCATTGTTTTCTTTCGAAACTGTCGACTGAAAAGTTTATAGGATGTCTATGAAGGAGTGATGCTAGAGATGTGAAATCTTGCATGCATTCATTTAAACTCTTCTTATTATCAACTGCATTGTTTCTTTCAGAAACTGTCGACTGAAAAGTTTATAGGATGTCTATGAATGCTAGAGATGATGCTTCATTTAAACTCTTCTTATTATCAACTGATTGTTTTTTTTCGGAAACTGTCGAAAAAAGTTTATAGGATGTCTATGCATGCTAGAGATGTGAAATCTTGCATTCATTTAAACTCTTCTTATTATCAACTGCATTGTTTCTTTCGAAACTGTCGACTGAAAAGTTTATAGGATGTCTATGAAGGAGTGATGCTAGAGATGTGAAATCTTGCATGCATTCATTTAAACTCTTCTTATTATCAACTGCATTGTTTCTTTCGAAACTGTCGAAAAGTTTATAGGATGTCTATGAAAAGTTTATAGGATGTCTAACTGAAGGGATGTCTGTGAAGGAGGATGCTAGAGATGTGAAATCTTGCATGCATTCATTTCAACTCTTCTTATTAATAACTGCATTGTTTATGTCCATGTAAACTGACATTCGAGTTTTCAATGACTTCACTGACAAATAATGAAAATACATAAAATTTGCCATCGTGGCGTCATCACGTACCTGCAGAAAATGGTTAGCCCTTCAAGCTGACTTGGTTGATTCATTAGAAGGATTACACTCCAGCATTATTAATAGTGCAAAATTGGGGGAAGGGGCAGCTGAATTTAAGTGGGGATGGAATAATTGGCTGATTATTGTTATATGACAGGCGATTGAGTATAAATCACACAGACAATATTATTAGCATATTCCGTGTGAGAGTTGAGAATTTTCTGCACAATGAACTTGGCATGATGAAATTTTGTGGTCGGTTGGTGCCACGTCCTCTGACACATGATCAAACAAATACAGTCTTATCACATCAGGGGAAAATTTGACATTGTTTGAGGCATATCCACCTTGTTTCTTTAAATATTTAGTAACCCAAGAAATGTGTTGGATTCATCACGTTGAGCCAAAGGCAAAAGCGGCAATCGACGAAGTGACAACACCTCTGTTGACATGCTTCAAAGAGATTCAAGGTTATTTTCATCTGCAGTGAAGTTGATGGAGTCGTTTTGGGGATGTAAAATCGATTATCTACAAAAGGGCCACACCACCAATTGCGAGTACTATGCTAACTTTCTGAGACAGTCATGAAAGTCTATCAAGACGGAACATCAACTTAAACTGACGGAAGGGGACTTGTTTTATCGAAAAATGCTCAAGCGCATAAATTCTTGGTTTCAATAGCTGCTGTACTTAATTTGTGGACTAAAGTTGATCACCCTCCACACTCTCCTGATTTGATTACAAGCTCTTCCCCAACATGAAAAATCACATTGCAGTACTGCACTTTATAATGACGTCATTTCTGTTGCTCATGAAAGTTTGTCTTTTTATATCAACAAGAAGAACATTCTTCTTTGAACTGTCAGTTGCCAGTTCACCTGGAGAGAAACACTATATTTCTTAATAAGACGAGTTAAAATTAATACATGTAGAATTTTAGAGTTCTGCCATCACTTCTTCCTAGTTCGACTATGAACTTTTAAGCCCACCCAGCTATTAGTACCCAAGAGATGTTCGAATGTTTTGATTCTAAAAATTAATAATAATTTGAGAACAAAATAAGTAGTTGATCTTTCAACAAGACAATTTGATTGAACATTCTACATTGACAGCTCCTTTGTAACTCATTGATTGCTTTTCATGATTGATGAAGTAGCTTGCCTTGTCTACAAATTTCAATCCCAGAACAGATGCTTGGCGAATTGTTGACGAGGAAATACGTTGATTTAGTTATAAAAACAAAGAAAATAGGAGAAATCATAGTGTTAACAATTTCAAATACATAACATGAAAAATCGAGATTATTTGTTTGTGTAGTGGATAATTTAATAGCTATTTAGCTATTAAATTATCCACTACACACAAAAAAAAAAAAAAAATGAACGTATATATCGCGTTTCGAATTTCAAAAGGGAATTCTTCAGAGAAAACAATGTTCTTATAAATGTAGGAAGAGGCAAGAACATATAAAGAAAATGTAAATAAATATAAATATGAAGCATAAAATTAAATAAATATCAGCAAAAATACAGAATATAAGTAGATGCTTAGCATTTAATTTAAATTTTAAATTTGTGATGTCTGATGTGACGAGGTTAATGATTCTCAACGTAGGGCGAATCCCCCACCGGTGGGGCATCGTAATATTTTGGTGGGGCATGGTAATATTTTGGTGGGGCATGGTAATATTTTGGTGGGGCATGTGTAGGGTGTGTATCCTTCGGGTTACTATAACAATAGAAGAAGGGGCAATTCGACAATGAGTTATTAACAGTGAATTGTATTCTAGTGAGTCTGAGTGAGAGTGTGAATGTTAATGTGTGTTCAATAATACGGCATAAATAGAATATGCATACATTAAGATATTTTGTGTTTATTTACGTATATGTGCAATTGGCATATATGAAGAAAAATATATTACGGGATGGGGCACAAGAATTTTAAAAATACTAAAGTGGGGCTTGACCAAAATCGGTTGGAAACCAATGGTCTAGGAGTATAGAAAAAGAAACAATTCATATTCTGCTTTTGTTTTTCTTTTTATTACTGTTGTTACTTAAATATCATATAAATTGTTATTTAGTTTGTTTTTTACTGATATCAATTTTTTCGAGTTATTTAATGCCAGGAAGTATTTTTAGATTGTAAGGATTTGGGGGAGATAACATTTTTCCTGATATAAGTTCGTCTAATTAACCCATAGCTGGAAGACGACGAGGTTAATTCATACCGTTCCCAAGAACATTTGCACGTAAGCGAATATAACCAAGGCATCCCTTAACTGGAAGTCAACTCTCTGGTTTTCATTTTCGAGCCGTTATCAATTGCACCACACGCACATCGAAAATTATAACATCTGCTATTCTCAAGCAATCATCTATCGAGGTACTGACCACAATCGACGTTGTTTTCGGGCGAAAATCTTTATTTCAACGTGATATGGCCGTAATTATATTGTAAGAGGAGTGTTTCTTGTCTTTTTTTATAAAAGGTAAAACGTTGTATGAATCAGGCTTACCATGGAAGACCAAGAATTCAGTGCATTTTCTGTACATTCCGTATGTAAGAAATGACATTCTCTTTTAATTAAAACTGTATTCCTTAAGACGTAATATCTTAAAGAACTTTTTTCACTTCCATCAGTAAGGCTGATGCTAATCTCCAATAGATCAACTCATTGTGCCTTATTTACATTAGTCGGACTATTGTCCTCATCTTTGTGGCCATATTTGTCACAACGTTTCAGCCGTTGTACGCTCCGGCCTTCTTCAGGTAGTTGGAATTTCGAACTGAACCCTTTATTTCGATCACTGGGGTAGACTGTTCTAGTTCCACGTGCCATGTGTGATGGATGTCAGTTATCTGTTATCTCCTGTTAATTTTCCCTCTGAAAGTTCTCCACTGCTTTAACCAGGTATTGAACTCACCTTTTTTGGGTCTGTCACTGGATCTAACCAACGCCTTTATCCACTGTGCCATGTGTCCTTGAGACAGACTCATTGTGCCTTCTTGAACTCATATTTTCTACTGACATGGATTAGAGTTAGCATATTGAATCAATTGTTAATTCTGCTTCTCTGGAAGGCGATTCATTCCGTCGTGCATACCAATTCTCCAGAATCTGTCTTGGATATTTATATACCTGCCATTCATGCGTGTATCGAATAATCTTGCTGCATATGGTCTGGTGTTTCTGCTACATATAGATTCATTTTGTCCCAATTCAAAGAGCATATGCATCTTTATTGGTCCTGGCTTAGCAACCCCGTCCGTTTCCTATGAACATTTTCAAGATAATTGTTCTGATGAGCTTCTCGTTTTGTACCTCGACTTCAAGAATCCAAGCGCGTTGTCATCTAAGGCGGATCATTTCAATGTTGAAATTGATAGATTTAACCGTAAGATCTGTGCTAATAATTTCTTCTCTCGCACTTCTCGCCTGTGGAACTCTCTTCCAGTTTCTTGCGTTCTTGTCGACTGTGATCTTCAAAAATTTAAATGCAATGTCAACACCTGTCACCCTGTAACTTGTATTTTTATTGTCCTTCCTTCTTATTTCACTTGCATCCCCGTGGGTTTTATTGAGATGCTTAGGGGTGAAATTGTTAGAAATGAAATTGCTTTAGGTACTAATCCTATATTTCAGCTAATATTCCCACTTCCAGCTTCCAAATTTCCTGTCAACTATGCTCTTCAAAAAATTAGATGCAACTGCAATCATCATCTTTTATCTCAATATCTGTGTATATCTCTGAGATGAGGTATTATGATTCCTTACATTATTTATATTATTTGGACTGTTATCCTCATCTTCATTGCCATATTCACAATGTTTCAGTTGTTGTATACTTCGGCCTTTTTCAGGTGATTGGAATTTTGAACCGAACCCTTTATTTCGTCCACAGGGCCGATTCTTCTAGTTCCACATCTCATGCCTATTCCGGATATCTCAGTTATTTCCCCTTAAGTAAACTCTCCAAATTTTATTCACCCTTGCTTGGCCTGGTATTGAACTCACAACATTTTGGGTGTAGTCACTGGATCTGACCAACGTCTTTATCCACTTTGTCATGTTTCCTTGAGAACACATGGCCTAGTGAATAAATCACTTGAAGAATGCCGGAGCATAAAACAACCGAAAGTTTGTGAATATGGCAATGAAGATGAGGATAACAGTCCGAATAATGTAAACAATATAAGTAATCATTTTTCTCATTTTATCGTGTTCATTTATTATCCTCTCTGTTTCCTTCAATCTCAGAGTTATACCAGAACATTACCTATTCTATTGTAATAGACTTTCCCACAGATAATAAGTAGTAGTAGCAGTGGCAAGTTGAGCTCAGTGGAGTTGAGTGAGTCAGTCGATGTCGGACATTAAAGTATCAACCACCACAACTAGATTGCTGTGTCATTAACTCTTATTTCAAGCTCCTAACGTTTTGCACGTCGGACCATTTTAGGACTGACTTAGCGAAATACAAGCCTCCACTGTGAAAACTACTCTACAACACTCAGTAACTCCTTTGATCCTAAGGGAGTTATTGCCTTATTTGGGGTGAAATGATAAAAAAAACTATTTAGTCCGAAGAAGTCCTTTCGAAGGTTGAAACGCCATCTACAGGATTTCTTTTAAATGTGTCCAACTTTTCTTCCACCAGTTTTGGGATAATTAATAAGATTTATAACACTAAACCATTATAATCAAAATAACTTACAATGGAAGAAAAAATCTGTATTTAAATAACCAGCAAATGTGAATAAGCCGTGGAAAACCAATTAATTAATCAATAAATATGTTGAACACATCTTTAAATTAATATATTAATCACTTTTGTACAGTTCAGTTTTTTTAAGAGTCCCTAATTCAGGGTAAACTTCAAAGTATTTGAACTAAATCTTTTATTTCATATACGGGTGTAGATATTAAACTTGAATTTATCGACGGATTTGATATAATTCTATTAGAACATATCTTACGATGTGTATGGTATCTCATATAAAATTACTATCTAATCCATTAACTATCCATTTCTGTTATTTACAAATAACAAATATATTACTTTTTTTAGTCTATCTAACATATATAATCATCGAAGTGTAGCAATGGCAGATTTGCAATTTTAAGTACGTAACTGAACCGTATTATTCCACCGTACCTCTTCTACGCATCCTCCACATATTAGATTAAGGAATAGGAGAGTCGTATTCGAATTCCAGTTTATTCCATTACATTCACTTACGTGTTAATAACCTTGGGAAAGATATGGCTCTGAAATGAATGTGGTAATTAATCTGACTCTTATCCCTAAATCATTATTATCGCCAAAAAATTTTTATAACCTAAGAAAATTGTGTGACATTAAATATCCTGCAAAGTGTTGCTAAGACGTAGAACGCGAAACATTCATTCAGTTCTTTAGATATGTAAATTTATATTATTTATATTTGAAGTTTTCATCTTTCGTTTCAAGTCAAATTGAGCTGGAAATAAATATTTATTCTGCTCTAGCAGCTGCAGGGAATTTTCTTTCTTTTTTACATTACTTTCCATCTTCAAAACCGATATTATTATTCTTCCCCGCCAACTATGGGTAAATAGCCAGACAGACCGCGTTTTTTAGCCTTGGATGGCAACTGGTCTACTGTAGAATGAAACTGCAACCTACTGCGGAAAAAAATATCTGCCTCGTCAGTTATGAATTGACAGATACATGATCGCCGAAGCATGTATCACGCATAGCACGTAACTGACTGAACTGAGCCTTTATCGTCATAGGTTTCTGTGTAATAATTGGCAGGGTTAACCTTAATTTCCAGATGAGAAAAAAGAATTCATGTTCGATTCCGGTTGCAAAGCCATTTTTCTTTAGTAATATGATGTCGATCACCACGCTGTTTGTGTTTAAATTGTAGTCGAAAGGAATGAAGAAATTGTTGAAGGAAGGATAGAAAGATATGTAGAAGAAAGGATAGTACGGATATTCGATTGCAGAGAGAAGGATGTCTCTAAGGAAGGATGAACAGAAGAAAGGAAAGAGAGGGGTTGTAGAAAGGATAGAATGCTATGTTGAAGAAAGGAAAGAAAGAAATATAAAGGATCAATATAAAGTTAAGCCAATGAAAAGATAGTAACACAGGAAGACGGAATGATAGCACGCACTTGGTCAAAAAGACTTTTCCCTGATTGGAAAGGACAATACAGTTTTTATTCCAACCGGGAGAGACATTTTCTTTATTACGACGTCCCGATTTTTACTTTATTTGACGTTAAATCCACAGGAAATATATATATAGTATAGAGATATAGTAACATATATTTACAGTGAGGGTCACTAATTATAAAGCCCGGGTGTCACTCGAGGTTGTGGCTTAAATTAGGAGAGCATTTCTGTGTATAGGTGAGGGAGATAACGATTAACCCTAGCCATGAATTTTGTTAGATTGTAATGAACGGAGAAACATCCTGCTGGGAGTCGATTCTACAGGGTAGAGGTTCACAAGAAGCTACTCGAGTAGAACTTACTTCTCACTGTTGGAACATGGAGGGAATGTGGGTGGTTTGCTATAATGTAAGTGGCACGGTGTATTTATTTTCTTGGAGTAACGTGCATCGCAGACAATGGCCGTAGGACACATAATCGACAGTCGAGACAATAGTGTCTGGGCGTGATAAAATTCTGACGCAATCACGGATGACACAACGCTTTTCAAGGCCAAATAAATTTTATCATACACCTCAATATAGATTTATATTACTGCACACCAGTATGGTACGAAATCATTTTTTAAATATTTTCCTGAGTATGACGATAAACAACACCGGCAGTAAGGCCTCTGATTTAGTAGATTAAATCTTTTGAGGAGTGTGGAACCGCCTCTTAATTTCTGTTGTTAGAAGAAGTCCACTCAAACTATCGAAACATAAAAGCTTTTGTGTAGCGATTTCAACATGTCTTTATTAGAATCTCTTCTAATATATATATATATATATATATATATATATATATATATATATATATATATATATATATTAATTGATGTAGAAGAATTATTGTCAAAAAAGAAGAAAATAGTTGCATATCAACAATACACAGGAATATCATTAACTGCCAAGTTTAAAGTGTTCGTTGTAGTGCATAAAAAAGGCACATCGGTTGAGATTATTGTAAATGTATTCTTGGTAATATTTTTTCTTCAAAAATGTATTCCTGGTTATACGCTTGCTTTGGCGAGTCGTCCGAGCACTTTCGGCGGAAGTAGCCATAGAGCAGCAAGAGGTTTGCCACATCTCGCTTGTCGGAGAGATGTTGAAGGGTGGAGAATAATTCATTGCCCACAAGGGCTCGTAGATGCTTTTGAATAGTGTCAAGGTTGGAGAATCAGGTCTTGGAAGCTCCTGCCTAAATATGACAGCAGTACACAATTTTATGCCTGATCTGGCTATTATCAGGGTACCGAGTATTTTATCAGCGTTCTTAGTAACACGGTTGGGTGTGAATTTGAGGCCCTACAGTTTTTCAAGGCACAGTGCTTACTCGAGAGAACCTCCGTTAAACTTGACTGGTCGTAGTTCGGGGTCATTTATGTGCTCAATATTATGGAAAGTGTGTATGTAAATATAATAGTTGAAAATGACTTGACGAATGCGTTTAGAATGAAACAGACTGTCGCCTCTGGGTATTGACATTGATGACAACACACACACATACACATACACACACGCACATACACACACACACACACATATATATATATATATATATATATATATATATATATATATATACACACAGAAAGAGAGAGAGAGTGAGAGAGAGATAACATTAGTGGCCATTAGTTATTATTTTTAAAAAATAGTGCTCGATACAAAAGTAGATCATAAATATAATTATTTATTTAAAAATATGATTCCAATTCCCGACATAAGAGTCTCATGTTTCAAAACAAGAGCCGAAAACTTCAATATAATTATTTGAATTAAATTGAGTTAAAGTAAGCTCAGTTCCATCTTCAAGCGAATTTTTTTGGGGAATAACGTATATATATATATATATATATATATATATATATATATATATTCATGCACGTTTCATTAAATAATAGAGACAAGTGTTGTCTATTTATTTTATGTAAAATTTTTTCGTAATGTCTTATAAGTTTAATAACTACACACAATACATACACACATTATATATATATATATATGTGTGTGTGTGTGTGTGTGTGTGTGTGTGTGTGTGTGTGTGTGTGTAAAAATCCAAGAGGATAGAATCCAGGCAGAACTCAATGTCTAGGACAGAGTAAGAATATAATATAAAAGGTTCAAGCTCTAATAATTTATCAGACATACAAATTCAAAAAGTTGAATTTGGAGGTCTAATGAATTGGATCGTGATTACGATTTCAATGTAATAAATTATAAACATGTAATATTAGTGTTTGAGCCTTTTATATATATATATATATATATATATATATATATATATATTATTAGACGAGATTCTAATAAAAACATGTTGAAATCGCTACACAAAAGCTTTTATGTTTCGATAGTTTGAGTGGTCTTCCTCAGGCGATGGTGAGTCTATTTATTAATTCTGACCTTATGCTCCCTTTTGTTCATATACATATTGGTTCGGACATGATTACTAGATGCGGTGATATGTGTGTTTTATCTTGAAGTTATATTTTGGAATACAGTTTGAATTTATTAAGAAATTGTAGGATATAATATGGACTACTCTCATGAAAGAGTTTTTCCATGCTTGGTTGATTTTATTTGGAAGCATATCAAACTCTATGGGATTATTTTTTAATTCCAAAATCTAAATATTTGCTAAATAATTTTATACTTCCCGTGTTTTTTAGATATATATTTTGTAGATCATACAATGTACTGTTGGTAATTTTACTATAAATATGTACTGTTGGTTTTTTGTTTGGGGTTCACTCTTTGACCCTACCTGGTACTCTAAATTTGCTATCAGCACTGCTAGAGTCGAAGCGAGAACAACAAAAGTTAAGAGGCGGCAACAAATTCCTCAAAAGATCCAATCTACCAAATCAGAGGCCTTCATACTCAGGAAAATATTTAAAAAATGATTTCGTATCAAGTAATAAGGCATTACGCATACATACCCTTAACAATTGCATCAGCAAAAGTCTTATTTTTAATTCGTGAAGTATTACCTAATAAAAACTTCTAAGCTTGGGTCGTTATAGATCTCTGTTTAACATTATGCAGATCATAAAGATGATGTATGCCTTTAAAGCATCCATCCAAAGCATCCATTTACTTTCATTAATTAGCTTAACATTTAGGTCAAAACTAATAAGCCAACGCTTAATTGATGTAGAAGAAATATTGTCAAAAAAAAAAAGATAATAGTTGCATATCGACAATATGTAGGAACATCATTGTCTGCCAAGTTAAAAGGGTTCGTTGTAGTTCATAAAAAATGGCACATCGGTTGATATAATTTGGTTTGTTTTGTTTTACGGCATATCAACCACAATGGGTTATTTAATGCCGACAAGATTTTTATTGCTGGTAATATTTTTCCAAAAATGTATTCCTGGTAATAATGTGTCTTCAAAAATGTATTCCTGCTTATAATTTATTGCTGGTAATAATTATTTGCAAACATATATTGCTGGTAATATTTTTCCTTCAAAAATGTATTGCTGAAACTTTTTTTTTTTATTTCAAAAATGATTTGCTTATAATCTGTTGCTGGTAATAATTTTTCCGCAAAAAAATTATTGCTGGTATTAAAACATATTTTTACATTTTCGTATTGTTTTGACCCTAGCTTGGGGGTTAACTATTTGCCCATTAATATTCATTAAGTAAAGATAGAAAAATGATAGAAACTTTGAAGTCTTTCTACTTACTGCACGCGGGAATTGTTCTTTTCATTTACACCATCTACACCCCTGAGCAAATTAATTGAAAGACCCGTTTTCGTTTGCTTTCTTTCTCCATACTATCAGTTATAGACCCACTGGATTGATGGGGTGAAATCGATTTCTATTTTTCTTAGCTCATTTGCAGAGGTGTACAGTAATATAGATATATATTGGGGTGTATGATAAAAATTATTTGCCCTTGAAAAGTGCTGCGTCATCAGTGATTGCCTCAGAGTTTTATACCGCCCAGACACTATTGTCTCGACTGTCGATTAGGTGTCCTATTGTCTGCGATGGACGTTACTCCAAGAAAGCGTATGAAAATTGTAACGCTGCAGAAATACATTGGCAAGCCTTACTAATGAGCAAATCAAAGTATTATAGACTGGCTCGGAAACTCTCTTGATTTAAATCTTGTCAAGAATCTGTAGTCAATCTGCAAGAAACTAGTTTGTGGAATAGATATATGAATTACTAACATCTGTACTGGGTCATGTTTCATTAGAAAATACAAAAAACAAGTAAATAATAAGGGAATTATTCGTTTTCTTTGAATTAAGGGTGTACCGCCAAGTTTTGTATGCTAAGAACTATTACCATATCAATAAAGCATTTCATAACCTTTCGCTAATATTGTTCGTCTTACCTCATGTGCATGAAAGATAAAAGTGTTATTTTATTCTTTAAGTAATTGCAAATCAATTAAAGCCAGGCTTGAGAATTTTCTAAATGTTAAGTATATCTTTCATTTGAAGAAATAATTGTTTGTCTCCAAGTTCATTCTAGTCTTTGTGAATTGCTTTTATAGAAATGATACACAATTTTAAGGATGAATCTATCAACATTTTCCGTATCTGATAATAAAATATCAAAGATTTTCGAAAAATAACGTAATACAAACTGATTTGATTCATGTTGTATTATAATTAGGTATCTCCATGAGATCGCTAAAAAAGAGCATAACATGATGAAAAAGAGGCCAAATTTGACGAAAAAAAATACTCCATCATTGATATCTAAATTGACTCAAAGAAATCAGTGGCAGCTTATGCCATAAATCATTTGAAGACTAAATTCTTTTGCTATAAAATATCTAATTTTGAATTGAATGTACCGAAATCTTTTACCTGCAGTATATAAATATATATATATATATATATATATATATATATATATATATATATATATATATATATATATAGAGAGAGAGAGAGAGAGAGAGACTACTAATATTATATTTTATTATTAATTAAAAATATCGAACACTTAAAATCTCATAGGCACAAATTTTTATGTTATGAGAACTTTTTTGTTCTTAGGTCTGGAAGATTAAGCGCGCTGGGTTTTAAAAGCTCTCATGGAATAAAAATTATTATCTATGGATTTTAATGTTTGATATTCTGTAATTAATAAAACATTTGCTCTGTTTTTTTGACATAGAGCACTCCTTGTATCAATATTCTCCTACTGGAAATCCCATACAGATTACCATAATGTATTATTACTATATATATATATATATATATATATATATATATATATATATATATCATTATATTAAGTAATTCATCCAGTCTAGAAGAGAGAAATTGCTTAAACACACACACACACACACACATATATATATATATATATATATATATATATATATATATATATATGTGTGTGTGTGTGTGTGTGTGTGTGTGTGTGTGTGTGTGTGTGCGTGTGTTGTTTGAGTTTAGGCAGGAATTTCTCCATTATCATGTCTGATTGAATAAATTACAAACATCCTGTCCGCTTATTTTTAGCATAATCCTTTCATATTCACGGATATTTTTTCCGTGTATGACAATCTAATGATTCAAGTAATGCACTGTACAGTGAAAATCATTTTTTCCAAAGTACTTTCCATATCTTTCTGAGGTTATAATCAGGGGTACAACCGGTAAGGTAAAAACTTTCTAACTATCCATTACTGTAATTTTTCTTTTCTGTGGGGAGGATGTTTTAAATGCAACCGCTGACAGTTTTGCTTCAGCGTTCATTAGAACGTGAAAAAATAATCTACTCTGGATGTTTCTCTTTGATGTTTGAATATCATGGTCAAGCGTGCATTAAAGCACGTAATCACTTCTTTTATAGGCATTTTTAGAACATTATCAAAGTATTCGTAATATATATATATATATATATATATATATATATATATATATATATGTGTGTGTGTGTGTGTGTGTGTGTGTGTTCGTGTGTGTGTGTGTGTGTATGTGATTAGATAAGGAACAAATAGATAAGTATTAAGTTTAATATATTTCTCTTTTATTTTAGCTTCAGCAAATGAGGTGATGCAGAGAATGATTATACCCTTATGAAAAGAAAACAAAAACAACATTTGGATGGATAATAACAAAGAAACGTTTATCAATGTAACATGTTTCACTTTTATTAAGGCTTCATCAAACAATGAAATATGGAGAAAAAGTAATAAGAATTTTTGATAACGTCAGCTTTGAGTAATTTGATTTACCAGCGTCAAACAGAAGTAACCAATAAAAATCTTATCTTTCTGTTTTGTTCAAATCCGTATATTGTCTATATTTCATGCGAACTCATTCTGACGAATTTAAAATAAAAGCGAAATATGTTGAATTGTAAATGTTTTCCTGTCTGTTCTAATGTTAATTATTTTTCCATATTTTTCGATACATATTTGTTTGTGCGTGCATGTATGTATATAGATAATAACTGATATTAAAAATCCGAATAACGTATGTAAGATGGAATGCATGAAAGCTAGTTTAATGTTTAATCATTTTATTTACTTTGTAAAAAGATTCGCTCCTTATGAACATTTTCAAAAATAAGTGAAGACAAACTTGGACCCTTTCTGCCGGCATAAAAAAAAAAACACACACACAAAAAAAAAAACAGATTGTCAAAAGGACAGATTTTTCCCTTGACTCCGCTATTATTTTAAGTACTGAAGCGGGACACAGGATCAGGGGCTGGCTCATTCAGACGGTGCCAACTAACATTTAAAAATAAACACAATTATCTGACATGTCGAAAGGAAGGACAAGAAAAGGGAATTCCAATAAATATGCCAACATTTATTCTTAGAAAATACAAAATAAAATTCCAAGAAAGTAAATGCGAAAGGTAGACGTTGAAATGTGTCCCGGAGAAAACAGATGAAAATCTGTGGTTGGAAACTCGAAATCTAGTAATGAAAAATGTTCATTTGTCATGCGCAAAAATAGATTATCGAAAAAAGTTTATGTACTGCCGCTGACGAGAAAGCCGTAACATTTGTCATGTGACACAAAATCAGTATTGGATACATTACATTCAGTCCTCGACGATGTGTATCTTTTTCAAAAGCGATCATTAGAGTTTTTTCTGTTCTTTATTTTATTTTATTTTTTTTTAAACGTTTCACCCCAAGCAAGGCGGGAAGCCACTAGGGCGCAAGGGTTTACAGAAAATTTGGAGCAAGATAAGATAGGAGTGATAGAAGAAAGGATGAGGAGAAGGGTAGTGGATAGATCAAGGCAACTGGAGATGTCGATTGACATTACATTTGAATAGCTGGAGATTATAGCTCTCAGGGAAACTAGAATAGGGAAGGGAGTTCCACAGGCGAGAGGTGCGAGACATGAAGATATTGGAGTGGAAGAGATGGCTAAATTTAGGAGTTTTGACAGTGAAGGGGTGAGAGCGGGATGCCAGCCTCGTAGGGCGCTGGAACTCATGAAGTCTGGGAACCAGCGAATGCAGCTCCTCGGAGCAATTGCCATGAAAGTATATGTAAAAAAGACAGAGAGAGGCGACGGCGCGTCTGTGAGAGAGTGACTGTAGACGATATGCCAGAGCAGGGACAATTATATTGCATATCCGCCTCTGGAGCCTATCAAGAACTCCGATGCAAACAGAAGGGGCTCCAGACCATATATGGCAGCAATACTCCATGCAAGGGTGAATTGTTGATTTGTAGGTCTGGAGGATCGATTCCGGGGAGAAAAATTTCCTGGCGCGGCACAGGGAGACAACTTTCCTTGCGGTGAACGAAGCAATTGACTCAATGTATTTGTTCCATCTCAGGCCAGCAGTCAACGTGAGACCGAGCAGACGCAGAGAGGTGCTCTCGAAAAGTTGAGCGTCAGACATTCTAATGGAGGGCAGGGAAGGATAATAAAACCTAAAAACATGATGAAAATGAATTGTAATTCTTTTTAGGGTTCTTGAGAATTTACAGCAAAAATGTTGGACAATACTTTAGATTGTTTATTTATAAGATAATTTTATATTTGCACCATTCTAAATATTAATACAATTAAAACTAATGCAATGCAGTTTTTTATGATTTAGCAATTTATAAAGAAATAAATATGAAAAAAATTTTATTGATAAATTTATAAACATCTACTTAATTATTAAAATAGGTGAACCAAATATAAGGCAATCCTTATTGCTTATTGCCATATTCACAACGTTTCGGACATTATACGCTCCGGCCGTTTTCAGGTGATTGCAATTTCGAACCGAACACATTATTTCGTCTAACGCAGTAGATTGTTCCAGTTCCATGTGCCATGCATCTTCCGGATGTCTCAGGTATTTACCATTAACTCAGTTCTGTACGTTTTTGTTCACCACTGCTGTGGCCTGGTACTGATCTCACAACTCTTTGGGTCTAGTCACTTAAAAAAAGTAGTTATCCACTGGACCTTATGTCATTATTTACCATTTTATAAAGTTAGAATCAGTTGGCAATTAGTCGATGTTTTGCCAATCATTCTGATAAACATAATAATAAATAAATAGTTTTAATAAATGATAAATACATATAATAACTAAATAAATAATGGTTATTATTTTAGTTGTCATTTCTCAAGAACAAACAAAATGCATAAATTCACTTTCAGAGGTTTACCTTTTATTAAAATTGTAATCATCGCTTTTCAGACATTAAAATAATAAACTTGCCGAATAGAGAAGGTAGTTAATATAATATTGGCGTCAATGCAAAAGCTATTGTTTTGACATTCCGTTTTTTTTTCTTTTGCGGCTACGAAGGTCCAAGTTTGTTCAAGAGAAAATATCCTCAAAAATCCCAAGGAACATTTTTGTCTTTCATTCCGATCTGGAGACGACGAAACATACACCCATAAGCGAAACACGTTGTCGCTTAAAACAGTTGCCCCACATTGCACGATTATATCCTATTAATAAGTATTTCCTATTGACTGGATCGTCTTACACCAATTTTGATTTCGGTTTTACAACCGACTACTTGTAAAATCAGCAACACTTACAAGCGATGAAAAATCTATTCAAACGCTAACATTAATTCATTTACAAGTACGCTTATTTCTGCAAAAGTATACAAGAAAATATTTTGAAAGAAGCAATCAGCGAATAGTTGTCGAGAGAGTAGCAGATGGACCATTAAGAAAATGGCGGTCGTCTCCGCTTGCGTCAAGGAGACACCATCTGGAGTGAAGTAATGTACACACCTCTTACGTCAATTAAGACACTTACCTCACTTGCTCAGGTGTCGGGATCATCAAAGGTTTGTATAGAAGAGAGAAATTAACACTTCGTCTTCGATGCATCTGATGATTTGTTGTCGACTGTTAAAAACGGACGAAGAATACTTTTTAATGCCGAAGCGATAATAAACATCTTTAAGATATATATATATATATATATATATATATATATATATATATATATATATATATATATATTTTTTATATATGTTTTTTCATATGATTTTGTAGGTTTAATGAAGCAGATGTTGCTTGTAAATGCTCTCGTGTTTGGTTGTGTATGTAATTGCGCCCGTCGCAATATTTCAGGTTTATCACGTCTGGGTATGTTGAGATTTGTCACCATGTGGATATCGATAACATTTTTTTTTTTTTGCGTACATTTTGTCAAATGGTCCTCGTCTCATTTTTGGATTCGTGATATTTTTATTCCTTTTGTTTTTTCGAAAATTGAAAGCTTACAATCATTTAACTCATAGACGGATAACTAAAAAAGTAAATAAGAAAGCGCAAGGATTTTTTGGTAGGTTAAGGGTTATCGGCCCCTAAAATAAATTCAGCAAGTTGCGTTCAAATTCCGGTCTATCCGGTTTTGTACAACTTGTGCTAATGCCTTTGGAAAAACATCAATTCTATCATCTTTCTTTCCTTTTTCTGTGACGTGTCCTTCCAGGACGTAGGCGATCATGGCTCTCCACTCCCCCTATCCCTTCTCAATAAATTTCGTCCTCCTGCCACCTCCCCCAAACGACGTTCTGTTATCCACTTGCTTAAGCCCGCCAGGTATGTAATGCATTGCTTTCCCTTGTCTCTATTTCCCTCTATTCGACTTGTGGGTACCAGTTTCTCCAAGCCCCCCTTTCTCATTACCTGTCACAGAAACATCAGCTACCACTTCTTGGTGTTTATAATCTTCCACCTTGATTACATCCTCTCCAAGACCTCATCGTTTCTCAAACGATATCCACAGCGTCCTTCTATAGAACCGTATCTCCTTCGCCTCGAGTCTCTTCATCTTGGAGGAGACCGTCCAATATTCGCTGCCATAAAGAAGGACAGATGTCATGTAACAGCTTAGTATTCTTTTCTTTGCTACCAAAAAATCCTCCTGTCTCGCAATATTCTTCGCAGCTTTTGAAATGAGCCCTTGGCTATCTCAATATGTCTTCGGATCTCAGTGTCGCACTTAGCGTCCTCTGTCAAAACACTTTCCCAGATATTTAAACTACCGCACCTGCTTGATTTTAGAGTCCCCGACCTGTAAATCTCATTTCGGGCTCATCCTTTTACTGGTGACCATGCATTGTGACCTCTTGTAGTTTCTGCTTAGTCCCTTCTTCTTGCTCCCCTTTCGATAACTTCTGTAGGAGGTTTTGATGTTGGTTAAATAGCAGAGGAAATTGGGTGCTGGAATTTTAATTTTTTTTTTTTAAATTTAGTATTCCCAGCATCCCTCATTTTTACGCATGTGTAGTCATACTAACATAACAAATTTAGTTCACTGAAGTCGTAAAAGTTAAAATGTGTCACAGTAAAACTTTTTCCATTTCATTATAAATTTTGCCCCTATATACACTGGTTGCGATGGATAAATTTTCGTCTAACTTACACAAACATGAGAATAACACTAACAACTCATTTTAATAGATATATTACAAAATATATATATATATTGAATTACTAAAGTTTAAATTTATTCAATGAAAACGCCATAATGCTTGGCTTCAGTTCATCTTTGGTGTTACAAGGAGATTTGTTGGTTCACATGATAATCATGGGGCTTGCTGTCTGGAGTGATATGGTCACAGAACAAACAGATATAAAAATATAGAATTTAAAAATAGTAATTTGACTTTGCTAACCAGATACTTCCTCTGTAACTAAATGGTATTGCACGTCAGGCTATATGACAGTTTTGTGTAAAATACATGTTTGATACAGTAAGATACAGGTTTGATTCCTGTCAGAGGACACATATTTTCTATGAAATTTCTTAAACATTCAGGCCAGTAAATGTAGTTAATACTGTTTATTATAAACAAATCATTTGCTTAAATATCTGCATCTATAAAAATAACATACAAACTTTTGGAGAAAACTTATTTTAAATTCCAATGTTTCTTTATTTCCGGTAGAATTATACATGACCTCATACTTTATTCTGATATTTTAACTAAGTGGCAGCAAAACACAAAGAGAGAAAAAGAAGAAAAAGAAACGAAAAGAAAAGAAAGAATAAGCGGGGAATAATATCTCAAAAATGTGACACTGAAATCCGAAGGCATTTTCGGATAGTCAAAGATGCATTCTAAAAGCCAAGCTGATTACTAAGAAATATAACTTCGGTAGAAAGAAGTAAAAAGAATACTAAACTGCTATGTGATATCTGTCCTCCTGTTTGGACAATCATCTCAAAGATGAAGAAACGATTTGAAGCAGTAGTAAAATCTGGTTCTGTAGAAGGATTTTGACTTTACCATGGACAGAATATGTGAACACCGGCGAAATTTTAGAGAAAATTAAGACAAAAAAGAAATTTACACTTAACATCAGGCAGAGAGAGTTGAGGTTTCTAGTACACACATAGAGGAAAAAGGCTTGGTAAATCTGATACGCACAGGACAGATTGAAGGAAAGAAAAACTGAACAAACCTAATCCTGGAATATCACGGCAAATTATGCTTCTTCATCACTCTATTGATTATCTATCTATCTATCTATCTATCTATCTATCTATCTATCTATCTATCTATCACAGTTTGTTCATTATCTATCTCAGTTTGTTCAAATTTATTTATCTATCTCATTTTGGTCACATGTATCTATCTGTCTGTCTATCTCGGTCTGTTCATTAGCTCTCTCTCTCTCTCTACATATATATATATATATATATATATATATATATATATATATATATATATATATATATATCAGTCTGTTCATTATCTATTTATCTGTGTGTGTTTCATTATCTATCTCAGTCTGTTCAAATATATTTATCTATCTCATTTTGGTCACATCTATCTGTCTGTCTATCTCGGACTGTTCATTATCTCTCTCTCTCTTTCTTTCTCTCTCTCTCTCTCTCTCTCTCTATATATATATATATATATATATATATATATATATATATATATCAGTCTGTTTATTATCTATCTATCTATCTAGGTGTTCAATTTATATATATGTCTCATTTTGGTCAATCTATCTATCTATCTATCTATCTATCTATCTATCTATCTATCTATCTCAGTCTATTCATTATGTATCTTTTAAGAGACATGTCAAAGCAAAACGCTTCTTTCGCTCAAACCATTCTCATCGTCGTTTTGAAACTGTCAAACATTATAGAAATGTCGTAAATACACTTAGAATAAAAAGCCTTTTTGCTCTCTGGTTAGTTTCGTGCCATTAATGTTTCTTTTGTTCCCAACTTACCAGACTTTTGTTTACCTATGTCGCTCTCTCCTCACGGAACAACTTCAAAATCAGCCAGTACAGCTGGAAGGATAACTATTCTGTCCCGTTGCTGTCAGAAAGGATATTTCTCCTCGTAAATACTCTTTAATTCAATCAGGGCTTCCATTAAAATAGATTAGTAAGTAGTTCCGTGCTGCTTGGACCACACGTCTTCACCGGAGACGCAACGCAAGACAAAGTTTTTATCTACCACGACCGAATAATTAACAGATTTACGAGTTCAATTAAAAGGAGACTGTCAATGCGTTCAATAAGTGCTTCCTAAATCAATCGCCGATTTGACAGGGCAGAAAAATAGACCCGAACGAAGGACACGGGAATAAGCCCACCCAACCTGCGTATGAATACATCCTTAAATTGTCGGCGAGCTGGAGCCGAGGATTGGTTCACCTGCAATAAATCCGAGATTCATTCGCGTTGACGGAGGGCGTTGCGGTAAATTGGGGATGTAAATAAAGGTGCGATGCAGGTCGACCCTCGGATAATTCCGGGTTTACGACATTCAAACGTTTTATGGAGTCCATCATCGAAACTTATTAAGATATAGTCATGATTGTTTTGCTTTTATTGTGCCATAAATTTAATTCCTAAACGTATTTCAGGGACGATTTTCGCTCAGACACGTGTCCAAATATTGCACACACACACCTATTCATCGGAATGTAGAAACACCATCCACGCATATATATATATATATATATATATATATATATATATATATATATATATATATATATAAAATCCGTAAAATATATATCTATAGATTCATAGAAGGAAAGAGGAATCGGACATAGAAATGAACACCATATGGTGACTGTCAGCTTCATATCTTAACGACGATGATCTGACGGTTGCTTGAATTGGGAAACTGCCAGTCAGCATACAGAAGTGATTACTGCCTTCACACAGTTAAATGTAATATTCATTGTACTCAATAGTATTCCAATTATGTATACGACAAATTGTAAACAGCATATATCTATCTATCTATCTATCTATCTATCTATCTATCTATCTATTTTGGTCTGTTCATTATCTATCTATCTATCTATCTATCTATCCGAATATTTTATCTTAATTCTATCACTTTATACTTTCAGACTTGTGTAATAAATTAGCGCTTAACTTCCACAAAAATATTACAGACTAAACTAGACATTCTAAATTGCTATATAGCTCTGGCTATATCTATCTATCTATCTATCTATCTATCTATCTATCTATCTATCTCTAATCGTATTCTATCTATCTATCTATCTATCTATCTATCTCTAATCGTATTCTATCTATCTATCTATCTATCTATCTATCTATCTATCTATCTATCTATCTATCTATCCTCACCAATATGTTACTATCTATCTATCTATCTATCTATCTATCTATCTATCTATCTAACTATCTATCTTCAGGAATATATTGATCTATATTGACCAATGTGTTTATCTATCTATCTATCTATCTATCTATCTATCTATCTATCTATCTGTTATATACCGTACCTATGAACAGTAATGGGCATTTCCAATCCTCATAAATACGTAGGACACTATTGCAAATGGGGGTAATATGTTGTCTAATAGTTCACCACTAGCAGTTGTTTACCTATTTCAAGCCGTTGGCGAGTATTGCATATTGTTGATTTTATAAAGTTTGCCATTTCATTTCCAAACTCTGATTTGGTTATTCCTCATTCAGTAACATTTTCTGGGTTCTATCTATCTATCATCTATCTATCTATCTATCTATCTATCTATCTATCTAAGTCTGCTCATATTTTATCTATCTATCTATCTATCTATCTATCTATCTATCTATCTATCTATCCCAATCGTATCTTTTTCTTTCACTCATTTATTCATTCAATCAGTCTTTCTTTATTTCTTTCAGAACTCATATGCTTGTGTAATGAGATAGCGCTCACCATCTTCAGTCTTGTTACAGATTGGATTAAACTTGCTGAATGTATCTACCATCTGATAAAGAACACATAAGATACGTATATCAATCTAAAATGTTTCACACTTATTAAAGTTTCTCAAGAGATTGAGAGAATATATACAAAAAGACAAAACTTTACTATGTTCAAATTTAGTATGCGTCAATTTTCAATGGCCAGTCACGTATAACGTGCATTAAAACCATAGATAATTTTATAAGTAAGTTTGTAAAGATTCTTTTATGTCTAAGCGGGCATCTATCTCACTCTGTTCATATTCATCTATATACCTATGTATAGTGTAATAAAAACAATGTTATATGTAAAAAAAAAGTACAGAGATAAATTATATATGAACAAAAGTATATTTCTATTCCTCAATTGTCTTTCCTGCGAACATTAGCTCCATTGCCTAAGGAACTCGCCCGATCCTTTTTGGCCAGGCCTCGTATACAGTATGTGAAGCTGAGCTGAAAAGGTCACAACGATAACATTTAAGAACCACTACGCATATATAACTGTATACATATATATATATATATATATATATATATATATATATATATATATATATATATATATAAATATATATATATATATTGTAGTGTGTTATATATATATGTGTGTGTGTGTGTGTATGTATTAAAATATTAGAAAGCTTTAAATTTAAATTAAAACGATAAATAATACATTAATGGATATCTTAAATTGATATAAGAAAACTTAAACATTTAATTAAATTAAATGATAAATTGTTTTATAATAAATAGTTTTCTTTTTATAACACAAGTCCGGGTGCTTTTTGATCAGACTTCTTATGTAGGTAGAATGACAGGTCGTGTACTTAATGTATCGAAGGCAGGCTGAATATCACACACTCAAACACATGCACATATATACGCATACATACACATAAAAACAAATATATTTTTAATAACCATATCTCGTTGTAACATAGGCGTCCATGTTTTCTTGAAAACCGGTGGACTAGTTTCTCGCTGACTTCATCTCAGTTTTAGAATTCATTGTTTCGTTTCTCTTAGAATGAGTGCAACCAAAATCTAGACTCGTCCATTTTACTTGTAACCTGGGAGGAAGAAGAAATTATAGATTCATGCCTTTTCCAAAAGCAGACGTAAGAACAGGGAATATAGCAGACTGGGTCAGATTTTGAAACTGCGCTTACCGATTGCATTTTTGGATCGGATATGTTGAGCTAAAAGCAGTGGCAAATAAAATTTGTACTCGTAAATGTCTGGCTGTCTCTATAAGAGGTCTAAGAAAAAGGAATACATTCCAACAAGGGGATCATTTCCTGTCTTTTATATATCTGATTAACAAAGGAGATAAAACATTATTATGAATGTAAAAGACAGAAGCGATAAAATGTTAGAAATTTTGTACGTGATACAAGCATGTGTATGTGTGTATGTGAAATTTCAGTCAGGAAGTAGAAAGTTATCGATCCTGGTTTGTATTCTCACTACAGCATGTTGGGTGGTAAAGAGAGAAAAGTAAAAGAAAAAATGGAAGAATCCCGTTTTTATAGCTGCTTCACAGCGCCACCTAACGACGTCTTGCCAAAGCCAAGTGGAGGTAAGCCACAGATAAGTTACGCTAGTCACTCATCCCGATCTACAAATATAATTTTATTATCAACTTATATTCTAACGATCGCTCATGTCTTCCTTGTATCTTAGTCCGTCATCTCTCCCCCAGCTCTAAGTTAATTAGTAAGACTTTTATCAGTAATATCTTAATCCTAAAATAACAATTTCTGCTTTTGGGGGATTGATTATCAAATCCATAAATCAATCTAAGTCCGATAAACGACCTTTAGATGAATACCTGTTATTTTCGGCTTCTTCAGGTCAGAATGAAACAAAACTGTATGTAAAGAAAACGCGTTTTTAACTCTGAGAATGAGACGTACTATAAAATAAATGATCTTATCAGATCCGACGATCCAAAAAACAGAATGGCCATTAAAAGTTTAATGTCATGTCTCTAAGCGGAGAAATGGTTTTAAAACAATCGTATTGAATTATTACAACAGCTCAAATAAAAATAAAACTACAAAAGGAATAATATTTAACGGATCTTATATTCTAATAAAACAATTATCACAATTTTTTTTAAAACTTGAATCTATTTTTTCAGAAGAACAAGAACTTTCGCCGTAAGACAGCATTTTAAACGCCGTAAAAGATCGTGAAATTTTTGTTTCATACTTTTATTTGATCTGATGACTAGCAGTTAAGTGTAGTGGTCTTCATAAGGACCATGTAGCGGTGAAAATGTGATTGAGGCCGTGATGCCAGGTCAGGATCAATTATATTGCAAGTTATTTGGATTTTACCAAGAGTCTCTAAATGAATCGTAGCGGTACCAGACTAGATGTTTCTATCAGCGTTCAACGCAAGGGCGAATGGTAGACATAAAATTACGTAAGATAGATTCTGGCGAGAAGAATTGTCGAATATGACATAGGGAACTGCCTTTCCGAGCAGTAGTCCAAGTAATTGATTCGATATGAATCACTCTTCCCTGGAGGTTAGCGTCTTAGAAAATATGATTCGGAAAGCTTTTCGTTGAAGTCGTTACAGAGAAATGGCGGCAAGATTCACAAAGATTGATAGATCACTTTTGTTATTGATTGGCTGTAGAATAATATTGATGCACATTGACCGCAACACAGAGAAGGGGACAGACGGATCGATTATAATCGTTCCGCTAAACATTTAAAAATTACACAGGCGTATAGGTCAGATATAGATCGATGTTCCGATGCGTAGATTAGACATAGATAATTATGGATATATGACAAAAGATGCCGCATCCAAAGTAGTCAGGCGTAAGATCAGTCTGAAATAGATATATTGCTCATAGGTAAAATTATCAGCCTTACATCCACAACGTGATGAAAAACGGTTTCTCGTACGATCACAGAAGTTAAGCAACATCTAGCCTGGTGAGAACTTAGATGGGTGACCGCTTGGAAATACTAGGTGCTGTAAGCTTGGCTGTGTGGGTGGTCTAATGGATAATGGCTCGAAATTGTTAATCGGAGAGCCGAGTTCCGAGACGATCACTAAAGTTAAGCAACATCCAGCCTGGTCAGTATCTAGATGGGTGACCGCTTGGAAATACTAGGTGCTGTAAGCTGGGATGTGTGGGTGGTCTAATGGATAATGGCTCGAAAATGTTAATCGGAGATCCAAGTTCCGATACAATCACTAAAGTTAAGCAACATCCAGCCTGGTCAGTACCTGGATGGGTGACTGCCTGGAAATACTAGTCGCTGTAAGCTGGGATGTCTGGGTGGTCTAATGGATAACGACTCGAAATTGTTAATCGGAGATCCGAGTTCTGATAGGATCACTAAAGTTAAGCAACATCCTGCCTGGTCAGTACCTAGATGGGTGACCGCTTGGAAATACTAGATGCTGTAAGCTTGGATGTGTGGGTGGTCTAATGGATAATGGCCCGAAATTGTTAATGAGAGAACTAGTATCCAATTCTATTCGCTATATCGTCTTATGGTATGAACCCAGTTCTTCTTCCCACGATATGGGTTAATGTGTAAGACATTTAATACTAAACAATTATTATCCACCCACCACAAATCTTACAATCTAAATATATTTTCTGGTTTTAAATAATCTGTAAATGTTTATAAACCGCAGAAAACAAATCAAATAATCCATCGCTTCGTCAATTTAATGTTGTTTCAATGATGATATTCAAGTTAACATGAAAAGACGACAGACATAAGAGTAAGACTGATTACTCTTATGTCTATCGTCTTTTCATGTTGACTTGAATATCGTATAATGTTAATAATGTTTTAATAACTATATCCTGAAGAAGGTCTACTAGACCGAAACGTCTGACGTCGACATTGAAACAACATAAAAACAGCATATTTGCATATTCGGATTTTTGTTTTGTACCAGTATTAATACTCTGGCTTCCATTCAAGAACCATCAAGAGAAGGGTGAATCGGAATTAAAATGAAAACGTATATGAAACATGTGAAGCATCTTTTTACTACAGGACAGAAAATTAGAAGGTTAGAGAGCTCGAAGATCATCTGAAATAAGTTGGGAAATGTTTAAGTTCAAATATATATATATATATATATATATATATATATATATATATATATATATATATATATATTTTAACTTAATTTCAATCCTTCATGATCTTCCGATCCTAAGCTATGATTAATTAATGATGAACATGTCATTTTCGTTTATGATCGATTTCATCATGATTCTTTGGCTAAGCTTGGAGATTAATTATACATTCTTATTGTTCAAAATAGAGTCCAATAGTGTTATAAAATTCTCTATATAGATTACTGTGTATATAAATAATTAGGGGTTTAATGAAAATATTGGAAGAGGATGCAGGCTCTTCCCAGGTTCGTTGTTTATGAATAATTCCGAGGGTTAGTGTTTCTGTTTCTTATGTATGCTGGTTGGGTGGTTGGTGTGTGTGTGTGTGTGTATGTGTGTGTGTGTCCGTGGAGGGGGTTAATATGTCTCTTATTCTGTTAGCTCTTGAAAATCGATCACGACACTTAATCAGGAATTGCATTACTGCGTGCTTTGCATACAGCATATTCCACTGTCTCTTCTTGTCTGAGAGTAAATATAGTTGTATAAAAATTTGATTACCAATTTCGATCCATTATCCATTACACCACCCACACACCCTAGCTTACAGCGCCTAGTATTTCCAAGCGGTCACCCATCCAGGTACTGACCAGGCTGGCTGTTGCTTAACTTTAGTGATCGTATCGGAACTCGGATCTCCGATTAACAATTTCGAGCCATTATCCATTAGACCACCCACACATCCCAGCTTACAGCTTCTCACTTTTTCTAAAATGTGTTTATTTCGAAGAGCTTACTATATATGTCGTTACTCAAGACAATGTTGCCATTTTTATGGAAAATTTTGTTAATTCTCTTCCTGATTGCGGTATATGGAAGCCAAAATCCATTTCTGAGCCTGAATGAATTGCGCATGTGCAAAGCTAAGCAGGAAGTCACAAGCTGAGTACGGAGAGAGAGATGCAAAAGATTGAACATAACACATATGGGAGCACGTAGCGACATCATATAAATCAACTGGTTTAGTTTCGTTGTCGTTGGCTTTGGGTAGTGTCACTAAATGTAATGATAGAATAATTAAAAGTAATGTATTGCGGAAATTCAAATTAACTGACAGTGGCTTCCTTAATATGATGAACAGGTCAGTTGGTAAGAAAGGATGTCACTAAGATCCAAACCTCTTGGGTATTACTATAAATTGCATCCGACTGCAAGGCCTGTGACCAGGAAACTGGATGTTTTGAAGAGCATTGAACTACTTTTTAATTGCTATTTTTCGCAGGTTCACCCTGATTTGGGGTGGTAACACATGTTAGATATGGGCAAATAGTGAACACTCAAACACAAATCAACCATTCATTTTTATAATAAAATTGCCAGCAAAATATTTATTATAACGAAATGACAATCAATTAAAAACTAAAAGTATAAAAATACATTTTTCTAGTACAATTACCAGCAATATTTTTTTATAAAACATTATTGACAATATATTTTTGAAGCAAATTTACCAGCAATATATTTTTATAATGAAATGACAATCAATTAAACATTAAAAAGTATAAAAATGCTTTTTTATAGTACAATTAACAGTAATACATTTTTATAAAAAATAATGGACAATATATTTTTGAGGCAAATTCACCAGCAATAGATTTTTTTATAATGAAATGACAATTAATTCAATACTAAAAAGTATAAAAATGCATTTTTATAGTACAATTACTGCAATAATTTATTTTTTTTTAAATTACGAACAATATATATTTTTGAGGAAAATTTACCAGCAATACATTTTTTAAAATATACCAACAATACAAACTATATATTTAAAAATATACGTTTGTCCAGAAGTAAAAAGAAATATGTAAAAAATATATGGAGTTGAAAGCTTAAAATTGCGTACAATATATATACATTTTGGCACTAAATAACCCATAGAA
The DNA here is from genome assembly GCA_903632075.3 of Acanthosepion pharaonis. Classification (NCBI taxonomy): domain Eukaryota; kingdom Metazoa; phylum Mollusca; class Cephalopoda; order Sepiida; family Sepiidae; genus Acanthosepion; species Acanthosepion pharaonis. The sequence continues at coordinate 1,254,716 of CAHIKZ030005028.1, read as the reverse complement.
GTGGATATATCAATAAATTCAACCAACAATCCAAGATTAAAAAACATCTATTTTATGGGAAAAGTTAGAAGAGCAATCGTCCTATAAAACGATTTCTTTTTTCATTACAAGACTAAGCAGAATAATAACATCAAACGCTATAAAAGCCGATATCAAAATATGGATAAACTTAGATTAACTCGAAATGAGTTTCGCCAGATTATAGCATTTTGAAGGTTAAAGGCCGGGACATCTGGATAAAGTATTGGTTAATATTCTGGGAACTGGGTTAATGTAAAATCACTGAATGAAATAAGTTAGAAATCATGTACACCGTGATTAGAAATTATTGCAATCAGTCAAAGAGAAGAATAACTCTCGATTCGAGACTGATGGGCAGCGTCAAGGTATCTTTTGCTTCAGCTACGTCGCTAATGTATTATGGTATTCAGGATGTGAAGACAGAGAATTTCCTAAAAAATTGAAATACACATTGTAAATTGGATCGAATGGATTATTGAGTTGACAAATTACTCGAATATTTCTAGTGATATCAGAATAACAAGGTTTCATCTACATATCTCTGGCATACGGCTCGATTCAATTATGCCGTTCTTAAAGACATTTATTCAGAGTATTTCATTTACAAATTCGCCATAATTAGTCATAACGGCGAATACATACCCAAGTCATACTTATGTTGGTATATATCAAACTCCTTACAGAAAAATTAGCTAAAGTGCAAAACACAGCAACAGAAATATATATATATATATATATATATATATATATATATATATATATATATATATATATGTGTGTGTGTGTGTGTGTGAAAAATATTGTTCTAGTGTAAGGTATATCTATAAGAAAACGTGCTCAATATCAGGGAAAGCACATGCATATATAAAAGTCAACGAGGCCTCAAAGCTAATCGCAGTGTGTACGCATATATATATGTGTGTGTGTGAATCATATTTAATCCAATCAAGGGTGTAAAGCCACTAAGACACAAGAGATTAGTGCATGTGAAAGGAGAAGAGAAAAGAAACATTACTAAAGACAGTGAACAATTGACGAGTAATTAGGAAGACAATAGATAGCGATTGAAGGTTTGGAATGCATTGAGCTGGAAGAGTGTTTCACAAACGATATATATATATATATATATATATATATATATATATATATATATATATATATATATATATATATATATGAACATAAAGTCAGCACTTAGAGGCGACAGTCTGTTTCATGCTATATGCAATCGTCGTGGCCTGACGATTGCATCTAGCATGAAACAGACTGTCGCCTCTAAGTGTTGACTTCTATGTTCACTTTTTATTTTACACAGGCTCTATCTCTGATATGGAGCACTATCCCATAAATATAACACATCTTAAGGCTATATTTCTTCATATATATATATATATATATATATATATATATATATATATATATATATATTTGTGCATTTAGGCAGCAATCATTCTTTCATGCATATTTCATTGAATAGGACAGTCAACGTGGTTTTATTTAGTTTTTTATACAATTTCTAATGTGATTTAATTTTTTTTTTTCTTTTCGGATGATAAATTATAAAAAAAGAGTCCGAATGTTCTTTTTATCCGAACTCTTTCGGCTATACATTTAACCATTTTTTAAGGATTAAATATTTCAACTGTTAAATAAGAAATAGTTTGTTGTATGTTTCTTTTATAAAATGTTTACATTTTTCAAAACTCGGTCAAGATATTGTATCCATGTTCAAAGTTAATATTATAAATGTTTTTGTTTTTTTTTATTAATAAAGTTTCCATTATTTTTAGCCTTTATTTGCATGTAGATGATGCTATTATATTAGTGTTGTCAATAAGTATGTTACGAATAGTGTCCGGTAGGTCTCCATGAATATTTAAATGAGATCTAATTGAGCTATGGTCAGAAAGGTGTAGAGTGAGTCTGCGTGTTAAAACTATTGTAGTGTGAACTATGTTATTATTTACGGTTTTTGATTGATCAGGAATACAATTCCTTAATGGGCATTTAAATTCGTAAATAATATTTGTCCTATGTAATTTTGTTCTAGGAGATAAATTATTAATTTTTAACTATAAGGTTAGAGATTTTAATTTTTTTGTAATAAATAATTAATCTAATTTTTTTTTGTTATTGTCAACTGGTGTTATGCAATTTTTTGTAATGTTCTTAATTCTGCATTCATCCTGTTTATAATTTTCGTTCACCTGATTTTTATAAAAAATATTAATGTTATTGTTAATGTTTCTATTCTCGCCGTTGCTATTAGCTGCCTTAGAGAGAAAACACCTAATGTGGAAATCCAGCAATTGATTAGGAAATCCGTTATTAATCAGCGTTTGTTTTACATTGTTTAATTCTTTAAAGAAAAGCGTGCGAGAGGATGAGTTCTCCTGCGCTCTCGTGAGGAATTTTTTAATAACATCTATTTTATATCTAACAGGGCATATATATATATATATATATATATATATATATATATATATATATATATATATATATATATATATGTTTGTGTGTGTGTATGCCTGTGTGAAATGGGTATATATATATATATATATATATATATATATATATATATATATATATATATATATATATATATATATAATTTATTATATATATTATTTATATATTATATATGCGTGGTACTTATTGGAAAGCGCTCAATATCAGTGATAGAGTTAACATATTTACTTGGATTTATATGAGTTTGTGACTCTGGGTTTCACGCTTTTGCGTTCATCAGACAATTAATCAGTTTGTCGGACGAGCGCAAAAGCGTAAAATCCAGGGTCACAAACTCATTCAATCCTGCTAAACAAACTACACATTATTAAGTTTCTAAATAATAAAAAAATCTATTAAACAATAGACATGAAGTAACGGTTTTTTGCCGACATCATCAAATTTTTGCATTGAATAATTAGCATAAAAACTAACAAACAATAAAACAATTTTTAAAATTCATCGTCCTAATAAATAGTTTAAATGCGCTACCAAAAAAGATAACCCTTTATGAAGTCCTCAAAAAACAAATGTTAGCGATCTACGACAGTTTTTATATACAAAAAACCCTTTCAGAAAAAAAAAAAAAAAAAATCTCTATAGACGCTTAACCAGACTAGCCAATGTCTTCTTCCGCTTTAAATTTAGACACTCCAACCTTACCCTGACTTGACATCTGTGAATGTAACTGAGATATTGATAAAAATTATTAACACCTTACGCCACTTTTTCTTTAAACAATTGCTCTAGCCGTTACCATAGAAATTTTCATTTTAATAATGAATATGCTTATAAAACATGTAAATTTCAGAAATAAGTTATTCAAAAAAAAAAATTTCGCTTGAAGATGGAACAGAGCTTAGTACTTTAATTCAATTTAATCCTAATAATTATATTGAAGTTTTCGGCTCTTGTTTTGAAACATGAGAGCTCTTATGTAGCGTGTTGGAATCATATTTTTTTAAATAATTATATATATATATATATATATATATATATATATATCCAAGTATAGGATTGGTCTATACAGAATAAATTCCAATAACCAACAATTCTATTTTTAAAAGAGTGCTCAATACAAAGTAGAACAGATATAATTATAATAATATTAAGAATAGTAATTGTTGGTTATTGGAATTTATTCCGTATACACCAATTCTATACTAGGATATTAGCTCCTATTACTGTCGAGCCCTGTCTATTCTATTCATATACTATGGATGGAATCAATTCCGGATTATCAATATTTATATATATATATATATATATATATATATATATATATATATATTTCGCTACACGAGTTTCGGTTATGTGACTATCATCATGTGAAGAATGCTATTTTACCATATTATTTAACGGAATTAATTTTTCCTTATGTTTTCTTATATTTAATTATTGTCTTTTGTGGGTTCTAGTACTTCATGTTATTGGATTAATGGAGAAAATGTTCTGCTTAAGGAGCAATAAAACAAATTGGATTGGTCAGAGTAAAACGGAAGGAAGGTCTTTGTTTTTATCACTTTCTGACCTCTGTATCTTTTAAATATATCTCCGTTTTGTGTATTGTGCCTGTTTTTCCGTGTATATGTATACATATACCTTCTCCATACATATCTATTGTTTTATTACATGAAAATAGTATAGATATACACACACTTTGTTTGGTATGTAGAATTCGCTTGTGTGTGTGTGTGTGTGTGTGTGTGTGTGTGTGTGTGTGTGTGTGTGTGTGTGTGTGTGTGTGTGTGTGTGTGTGTGTGCCTGAGGTCCGTCTTGTTTGATTGTTTTTTTTTCCAGTATGTGTGTGTATATTCATTCTCCATATACATTTGTATACCGTGTGTATGCGTTTGTGAGTTTGTGATCCGGTTTAGTGTGTTCAGTTAGTATGTGTGTATGGTTTATGTATGTGGGGTCGTTATGATTTGCCTAGTGCTGTTTTTAATTTGTATATGAACATTTGTCTTGTATTTGTAGGTAATAATTTATTGTCTCTTTCATACATTGGCATAATTATAAATTTACCTTTTTTGCATTTGTGGATACGACGTGACACAAGGAATTTCCTGTTGTTTGGTAATTTAATGTTGCTGTTATGAAAGGAAACTCTGTTGTTTACTGGTTGGGTGATACCTATATAAGATTTGTTACATTTTGTGCAGTTGAGTGCGTAAATCACATTCTTGAAGTTGCAGTTTAAGTATTTCTTTCTTGTGAATGTGGTTGTAGGTTTTCCTACTATAATGATATCACAAACCCGAACATCTTTTCTTGTTGCAATTTGTGACCACCTCTAGTGTGTGTTGGCAAAGTTTGAATGAGGTTAATATATGAGGTTTATTTTGTTTAGTTATTCTTATTCGTTTTTATTTTCCGATTTTTAAGAAACATGGTAAAAATAGTCTTCGTGCTTGCTCTTCTGAGATGAGTTCTGACGATTTATTTGCTAATTTGTTTTTGGTGAGTAAGGTAAATATATTTACTTCTTCCTCCAGGCGCACAGACTATTCCTGATACTGAGAACTTTAATATGTAAATATTGCATACATTAGAACTATATTTTATACACACACACACACACACACACACATATATATATATATATATATATATATATATATATATATATATATATATATATAGAAAGAGGTTGTAGTGGTTCCAACGAGAGAAAAGTATGTATATTAAAAAGAAGAGAAGAGCGGTATATATATATATATATATATATATATATATATATATATATATATATATATAATGGGGAGTAGAATAGAAGAGTAAAAATCAAACCATTTAATCTTTTTTGGAACATCCAAAATTTGGCTTGATTTTTGTTTTTTCATCGTGAAGTAGCCCTTGTTCTTTTTTTAACTTTTAGGGTCGGATCCACCTGCGCCTTGTAGCTAATTCTAGAGCAACAAGGGTCAATCTAACGTATTTTGTTTCTTATAAGACGGTCTGATGCATTAGACGTCGCCGAAAAAATAATTTGAATGAAAGAAATCATTAAAAAATGTTTTCCTTGTACTTCTTAGTCCTGCCCACATTTTACCAACTGAATTACATATTTGAGCCTGAATACCTGACAAATTCACTATAGACTAAAAAGTAAAAAGAAAAAACTAATTTATTTTAACGATTTAGAATGTAACAATTAGAACATAAGTTAGAGTGAATAATACCGCTGAAACATACTTATTGCAGACTGAAGATGTCACTAATCCTGACGAAATCATCACAAACCAGAATGAAGAACTAATTTTAAATTAGATACGTGTAGATTTGGATACCGAAATAAAGCAAAGAATCTAAGGGACATAATCGGATTTAAGAGGCCAACTAACATTCACTTCGACACCCGAACTTATAACTCACGTCATTATAGGAAGGAGGGTGTTTTTTTGGGATATATGTATGAGAAAATAAGCGACTTATAAACAAAGCATACGGTAAATACAAATAAGAATTCATTAAAAATATAAATAACTCGTACATATTATATAAATATGAAAAATAAATGATTTATCATTATGAAAACAATTATTTAACTTAATCATTGCTGGCAAAAACTTAAAACATCATACTTATCTATAAAAAAAAAGGTTGTTTAGAAATTCTGGAGCAACATGAGAGAGTCCAGCGCTAACATTCATAATAAAAAAATAAAATTGCATTGGTCAAATAAGCAATGCATTCTCCCAATAGGTGAACTTGTCGGTGATTTAAACTTAGGATAATCCTGTTTCATATCAAACAGTACATCACAATCAGCTATAAATAAATTATAAGATATATAGATCGATATATAGATAGATAGATAGATAGATAGATAGATAGATAGATAGATAGATAGAATAGAGATAAAGCAAACTAAAGGAGATATATATATATATATATATATATATATATATATGAATTAGGAAAAGATAAATGTAAACAAAATGAAATAGATACAATAGGCTAAAATAGATGTAAACTAAATAAAACAGATACATATATATATATATCTGAATTCCCAAAGATCAATAGATGCAAACAAAATTAAATAGATATAAAAAATGAAATCGATTGATATATATATTTAGACTAAATGAAATCGATTGATAGATTGATAGAATAAATTAAGAGAATTTGATTTAACAAGATAAAATAGATAAATAGATATATATGAATTGACAAAATTAGATGTAAACAGACTGAAATAGTTTGATAGATGAAAACAACATTATATATATATATATATATATATATATATATATATATATATATATATATATATATATATATATATATATATATATATATATATGGTTTAAAGGTGTGCTATATTTATGGGATAAGAGCTCAATATCAGAGATAGAGCGTATGTAAATATAAATATTAAAGTGAACATTGAAGTCAACACTCAGAGGTGACAGGTGGTTTCATGCTAGACGTAATCGTCAACCCGCGAATGTTGGATTTTTTCTTCGACTATATACTATATATATATATATATATATATATATATATGTGTGTGTGTGTGTGTGTGTGTGTGTGTGTGTGTGTGCGCAAATGCTGTACATACACACATCCTCCAATCACTGGACTTCGATAATTAAACAGATACCAAAATCGATTAACCGCAGGCTATCCGACAATTCTTGCAATAAAACCATATTTAAGGAAGCTAAGAAAAACTACAAAACACCCCTAAAAGATAGTGGATTCCCGACAAGATTCACATACTCACGACGGAGCACAAGAAGAGAAATATCCTATGGTTCAACCCACTGAACAGCAAAGACATAAAAACAAGCGTAGGTAAAATATTCTTCAAACACTTCCCGGAATCAAGCACTCTACACAAATTATTCAATTAAAACACTGTAAAAATCAGCTACAGTTGCACCGAGAAAATTGGCTCAAATAAAATTAAAAAAAATACAACAAACCACCCGAACAAATTACACCCACGTGTAACTGTAGAATAAAAAATGAATGTCCCTTAAACGGTAATTGCTTACCTAAAACGTAATATATCAAACCAGGGTAAAATCACCAGATAATGAAGAAAAGTATACATAGGAGTAACCGAAGGACCCTGGAAAGAAAGAAACTATGAGGACAAGACATATTTCACCAATACTAAATACGCGAAGAGCAAAATGCTTTCCAAATATATATCTGGGGAATTTAAACAAAACACAAATCACAACAAAAATATCATGGAAAATAAGGAAAAGATCATCAGCCTACAACAATCTATCAAAAACCTGCAAACATTGCTTGGAAGAAAAAATAAGTATTATTACCTTCCCAGACAAAAAAAAAATGAATAAATAAACGATCAGAGCTTATCTCAAAATGCAGACATGAAAACAAATTTTTACTACGTTACAGGTCGGGGATGATGTATCTTATTTATATTGTTTGCGAAGATGTATTCTCGCCATTTAAATCATTAACCTCTATATTTGTTTTTGGCATGAATGATTCATGAATTTATAAATTAAAATTGCACCTTTAATTGAAATTAAAGTATATATATATATATATATATATATATATATATATATATATATATATATATATATATATACTTACGAATATTGATCAACATTACCAGATTTGTTTAAAAGATAGAGAGAGAGAGGGAAGGAGAGAGAGATTTAAATTTGGACGCGAATCCAAAGTTTTATGCATCATGTTGAAATAAAATCATTTTTTTAGATCGCAATGTTTGATCTGTGAAACATGTCAAAATAAGAATGTTCCAAATTATTTTATATATTTACTTACAGAGAGATAGACAATTTTAGTAGATATTTTAGTGAACAATGATATATCAAATAGAACCCCATTTCATCATAACAATGTTAACCTCATCTCTCGGCCTGTGCATTCGAAAATCTTAATAATGAAAATGTGGTTTCTGACAAAACAGTAGAGCGTCTTTTTCGAACACTATTATCAAACAAAAGGTATGTTATGCAGATAATGTAGAAATTGCCGGAGATCATTGTATAGCAAGACAGATAGCTATTTTAGCAGATACCAGTACTTCGAATAGAAACCCCTTTTTTTATTTAAACAATATACATCTTGTCTCTCGGCCTGTACACTCTAGAAATCATAAAAAAGAAAATTGGCACTATATTTCTGAGATTAATTATTGTATTATTTAGAAACCTACCCCTGCGGACAAAATAAAATTGTTCAGTCCTAAATTCCAATCACCTGAAGAAGGCCGGAGCGTACAAGTGCCGAAATGTCATGAACATGATAATAGCGATGAGGACATCAGTCCGAACAATGTAAATAATATAGAAAACGTGCTATCTGACAAAAGAGCAGAACGTTTATTTCAAAAACTGGAATCAAATAAGAAATAAGTTTTCCAGAAATCAAAATTTTGGATTCAAAATAAATCAATTCTTTAGGAATATATATAATCGACTTTCCCGCCAAATTCAACGTATGAGGGTCAAGGAGATCAGTTCCCAGAAAACCGACAGCTCGACAACAGTACATGAGATTTGATTGTGAAGGTTTCGCGCAGGACCATCCATACTTTTTGAAGGCCCGAATACAGAGACCTGGTGCACTACGTGCCACAAGGTCCCCAAACGACCCTCCGCAGGTTTTGAATTCAGTTTTCTTTCTCCTAGACCAGTTGCCATCCAAGGCTATAGAAGAGTATTCACACATTTCCCAAGGGTATTAGCACGTAAGCGAATGTAATGGATTCCTCAATCCAAACCACTATCCATTACTCAACCGAATATATATATATATATATATATATATATATATATATATATATATATATATATATATATATATATAGTTTGAAGGTGTGCTATATTTATGGAATAAAGCGCATAATATCAGGGATAGGGCGTATGTAAATGTGAATACTGAAATCAAAAATCAGAGGCGACATACTGTTTCATGCTAGACGCAATCATCAGGCCACCAGTCGGTCGCCTCTGAGTGTTGTTTTGAATGTACAATTATATATATATATATATATATATATATATATATATATATATATATATATATATATAAAGAGAGAGATAGATAGGTATATAGATAGATAAATAGATAGATGAGGAAAGACACATGACTTAAATTAATATATACGAATGGAGTAAATTAGATATAAAGAACCTGAGATTGATATTCGCAAAACGCCAAGG